>VMBQ01000741.1:84581-205788 GCA_007657795.1 Dreissena rostriformis | reverse complement strand
CAGCATATAAACATCTAAGAAACAAAGTTAATAATATGAAAAAACATGCTAAAGAATGCTTCTTCAATACTCTTGAAATTGGGCTTGCCGATTGTAGAAAATCTAATCCACGCCAATATTGGAAAACGGTAAAAATGTTAGTTAAAGAAAATGCAAATAGTTTTAATAGTATCCCTCCGCTGGTGAACCCAGATGAATCGTATTCGGTGACTGATATTGAAAAAGCCAATACATTAAACAATTATTTTGTATCCATATCTACAATTGATGAACGCGATCATGACGTACCACAATTACACCGAAAAACACGTAACACGTTTGACGACATTTTTATTTCTGAACAAGATGTAATCGATGTTCTATGCAACTTAGACATTAAAAAAGCTAATGGTCCTGATGGTATTAGTCATAAACTATTAAAAGAAACATCCAAATCAATAAGTAAGCCACTATCAATTATTTTTAACAGATTGATACATGAAAACTTATTTCCATCCTTCTGGAAAGAAGCAAACGTTATGCCTCTCTTTAAAAAAGGTGAAAAGTTCATTCCTTCGAAATATCGACCTATTTCTCTTATAAGCTGTGTTGGAAAAGTATTCGAAAGGGTTGTTTTCAAATACCTCTACAACTACCTACACACAAATCAACTTATATACAAGAATCAGTCAGGTTTCTTACCAGGTCACTCTACTGTTTACCAACTAATTGACATGTATAAACAAATATGTAAATCTTTTGATGAAAAACAATCTACCTTTATCGTTTATTGCGACATAAGTAAAGCCTTCGACACAAAGATATTGACAATATTACAAAATCAGCATCCCAAATACTTGGATCCATGAGAATGCTCAAATACAAACTCAAGCGGGAAACACTCAATCAAATATACGTTTCATATCTAAGACCTTTGTTAGAGTATGCGTCCATTGTTTTGGACAACTGCGCTAAATACGCAAAGAAAATGCAATAAAATATTATTAAAGTAAGTAAGTAAAATGTTTACGCCATGGAGAAACAGGTCTTTGAATGATAGTAGTATATAATTATTATTATTTATACTTCTTAAGAATTGATAATTATTGTTTTACACAATTATGTTTGCCCTGGTAAAGCCAGCGAAACGCACCTAAAATGGTTAACAATGGTCAGTTAGCGAATTTTATTTTAAGGGCTTCTGCATTCGTTAAATCATGTTTGTTTGTAAATTCCATTATTTTGAGCATACCCTGTGCACAACAGTAATTAATAAAAAATAATACTATGTATTGCATACAAGGTCAACATAAATTATTGAAACAGATGATAATAAAAGTGTAGGACTTAAACCGTGTTTATTTCAGGAAAAAAATTGACAAAAGCTAAATGTAGGACATTCGCCATGATAGAGGCTCAATGAAGTGCATACATGGCTGATTGGATTGCAAAATGGAAGAAGTCTTATTATTTATAATAATCGGTCACGTTGCTATGTGCCAGACATTATCCTGAATCAATATAATGACAGTTAACTCGCGTTCTCGTAGAAAATTAAAGTGTCAGTTGTGTTAAGACATGATACGTTCTTCCATTTAGGAAACCCGTTAAAGAGTGCAAGCTATATAAAAAAAGAAAACAAAATTAGCGGATTTAGTGCAATAAACGAAACATATGTGGACGTTTAACACCATACAACTTTTAAACAACCGATTAATGGCAAAACAAAAGAAAGACGCGCATTCGTAGAAAATAATATTTAATCACTTAAATCGTGCATATTCGTTGACGTTCACAATATTAATAAAGGGCACGTTTCCTTGGCTTGTATTTACCAACCAATTCTCGGACTTGAGTCCAAAAAATAAAGGATATTATTAAAACTGTAATGTAGTTAGTTACTTAAAAATAAATTCTTACATGGCAGTTAAAACCTATAATTATATGATTCTTTGTTAAGAACAATCTGTTATAGATATAAGCACCATTTTTAGCTGTATGTATGCAAACTCGGATGTATTTTTATTGAGTCTAAGACTATTCTTTATTCTTAAGTCTAAGAAAGGGTTGGTGAATACAGGACCTGAAATAGGAAAACAATGGTGCATTACTCGTCAATCAAAAGTCCATGAAACATTACATTGTATTTAAAAGTCTCAATAATATATAAGGCTGCATACACAAATCATATGTTGGTCCCACTAATCGATGTAAATTGGTACATTTGTTATAGAATTGAGTAGTTAACTATTATACTAAATACCCAAATTGGAACAAAATTTTCGGTCTTACAGAAAATGAGTGTGATTAAAATGCTTTGTCATTGTCCTTTGTTAACAAAATGGTGGTTAAAATAGCACATTGTGAAAAGGTATAAAGGTCATCATCTCTCAAGTACTTTTACGAAACAATGAAATTTGTGTTCAATCACAGGCCATCGCAGTTATATTTAAATATAAATATGCCCAACCTAATATAAGTGTTAATCAATTGACACAATTATTGAAAAGTTATAAAACAGTCGGGCATACAATTCCAAAGTACGTATATACATAAATAATAAATGTTCACTGCCAATGTCCTCTGTGGCCGTTGCTAGGCTACGGGCGACCTATTGTCTTAGAACACGATCACGAAGTTCCATGATGGCGGGAGACAGACATTTGTATACCGTTAACTGAAATGACAAAATAAAAATATGTAAAGTTGTGGTCATAGAAATGTACATATGTTCCATGTAAGTTTGGGGATTACATTCTTACTGGAGAAGGCAATACAACATTGTTCCATTCTAGTTCAACTCGTGTTTTGATATTCATATAATATTTCAATGTGTATGTTTATGGTGTATTATAATATATATATATCTAGAAGAAAATATGATGGTGCGGGTTTTTCGCTTGACAACAACACCTATATTCGTCATTCAATACAAATGCCTATGAAATTGGTTTGTTCCAACGTTGGCCCCTCTTTCATCAGAACTGGTTTTGTATAACGTTTAACGGTTAATTTATATTGGCTAATTTCGAAAAAAGTTCAAGCGGAAGTGACGTCACTTACGTCGTCCATTTCCCCGCTGAAGCTCTGGAATTCCTCGCACGACGAGCCGACGATCAGTCCCGCCTGCCGTCTCTCTACGTTACCTGCAAAAGTCACGTGACAACTAAGTAGACACCGCGTTAACCAACTGCATTAGCGAGCTTGGTTCATAACCGATTCCAACCCATGGATGTATATACTTCTCACTAATTACGTCAACATGTAAACATAAAATGTGCCACACAAACAGGCCACATATTTTTTTCTTAATTCTAAATTCATAAATTATTTTCTTATAATGTTATGCGAATTGTTAAAGTTATTATGTGCATTTTTTTTTCAAAGTCTGATTTTAAAAAAATGAGGCCTTTTGATAATTAATATTCCTTTTAATATGTTATTTTATGTTCTTAAATAAGATTGTGTTTTAAGAAATATATACCAATACACCAATTTTATGTTTATTTGTTCCCAAGTTCACAGAATAGGAAATTGGATGATAGTAGGTCGCAGAAATAGTATGTCTTCTTGAGATATACTTTTCAACATATTAACGATCAAATACGTTCGGCTCGAACGCAATATATATATACGTATTACGATTTTCTGTCGAGAAATCAACAGTTATCACAAAATTACTCACTTTTAAGTTACCAACCCGTTATATGTGTACATATTTGTGTTTTGATCAAAACGATATGACCTAGACACGATGATTGTGGCGTTACATTTTGAGGCATTAACGGACTGCTGTGTAAAAGGGACTGTCCAACAGATAAAGCGTCGCACGACGCGAAACGATATTTTGGGAACTACCAGGATTACTTATATAGTTAAAAAACACATCCGCTACAAACATGAGCATGGATGGTCGAGTGGTCTAAGCGGGTAGCTTTTTACTCCAGGAATCCAGGGGTCAGTGGTTCGAGCCCTGTCAAAGGTTACTTTTTTTCCTTTTTTTTTGAATTGTATTCTTGTTTTATTACTGGAGATTTTTAGTTAAAATGTTTAAATTTATCTATAAAAAGCTTTAAAAGCATTTAATAACACGCTTCAATACATGCCAAAATCTGTTGGACGGCCCCTTTAACCCCATAAGACTCACCTTTCAGTGACGTAGAAGCCCTGTTGAACCCCTGCCAGTTCTCGACGATCCCTGTCAGTGTCTTGCCGTCGTATATCAATGTGACGTCATTCCATCCCTCCACCTGCAGCGTAGGGACATACCAAATGAAACGCGTATGACAAAGTTGTTATGATGATTTCACAATACCGGCACAGGCCTTTATAATTGGACCTGAGCGTAAGACATTTTTTTTTTCTAAAAATGTGTAAGGCACATTTATGAAAACAGGGTGTGGGATGAAAAGGTAAACTTATTTTATAAACAGAATGACATCTTTTGAGAATAATAATCTAAAAGCCACCTTTTGGCTTGTATAAAAAAAAACAACAACAATATGTTATTATATTTGAAAATGGAACAAAGCGTAGGACAGTTATTTGTAAAATATAAGGATGTCTCATATGCGAAATAAAAAAAACTTATTAAATACCTTTTTGAAACGTTTTGACGTTAATGACTTATCCTTGTGACAATTGTGCTAAACTTTTGAAACATGCATACTTAACAATTATTAAATAAACCGTATTTGTTTATAAAAGGTTAAACTTAAAGACCCCATCGTTCACGAATAACGTTTTATGCATTTAAGCCTCGTTCTGTGAAAAGGGGGTTTACTGCTTGTGCGTAAAATGTCGTTCCATATTTGCCTGTGCAGTCCGCACTGGCTAATCAGGGACGACTCTTTCCGCTTTTACTGTATTTTTCGTTTAAAGGAAGGCTGTTCTTGACGAATATCCAGTTTAGACGGAAAGTGTCGTCCCTGCACAGCCTAATCTGAGACGAAAATTTACGCACATGCATTAGAAAAACCCTTTTCACAGAGCGATGCTCATTTTACTTTACGTACCGCCGGAACTTGCACCACTACGGGTTCATTGTCGTACGTCTTCAGCGCCATCTTGACCTCGTTGTTATTGGCAACCACCATGATGGAGGGCCTTTGAGCGTTGCGACCTTGACAGTTGGTGACGAGGGCTTGATACTCCTGTTTCCTGGTGTTACCCACCTGACTGTTACCCACCTGACGTCTACTTCTAAGCGACCTGTGAGTAAAAATAAGCAGTATCATAAGTCAAATTATATCACATGAATGTGTCGAACATTAATGTATTTATTGTAAATATAATAATAGTATTTGTCAGCTTTTACCCTCAAGAGAAGACCGCTCCTATTTTATTTGTATAAAATGACATTGTTGATTTTACTGTCAAAATATATTTAATGGGAACAAACTCCTTTTTTCTAACACACAATATTACTTGAAGTTTATTTTGACTGATGTGTGGGTGGAAACAAGCAATGTCTCTTAAGAAGACAATTGGCGTTGAAATTAATAAGTAGCTGGTATGCCTTAAACAAAGTACATATGGTAAATTATGATCGTTAACATGATTTCTCGAACCACATATAATATTATACATTATCTGCTATTAGTAGTACAAATATGATATTCATGCTACAAAAATTACGAAATGTAACATAAATACAATTTCAACTTATTACAAGCTTTCTGTGTCAACAGAATAAATAAAAAGCATCTACTGGAGAAGTTGACAAAAAGATGCAATAATACCCGACATATGCCCTTTATATTCAACAACAAATAAAAAAACAAAAACAGTAAAAGTTAACATTTTAAATTCCCAATGTATTGATATAATGAGGTTAAACTTTAAAAGATTGCGTGTTCACTTGTTGATACGTGTAAAGCTGCATGGGCTGTAATACAAGTATAAGTACAACATTACCGCGCAATATTTGAAAACAAATCTGATCCGTATCGTGTAGAACTTAAAATTATAGCTTTACACAATTATTTTGTATCCAAACAAAAGGTAAAATTAAACGAAAAATTAAATTGAAGAGGAAAGTTTCGTCCATGATTAGCCTGTGCGAACTGCACAGGCTAATCTGGGAGACATTTTACGCAAATGCATTAAATCAAGTTGCCACAGAACGCGGATCATATGAACAAGCATTACATGTTGAATATAACATAAAATAAGGAGAATTTAGCAAAATTATGTTCGGTTCTAAAAGTGTAGGTTATATAAAAGATGTTTTTGTGTTATTTAAAACAATTAATTAATATAATTGTGTATATTTCAATAGTAAAAAAAAACATATAATAGTTAAGGAAAATTCGCGCTATTGACGTTCATTATTGCATAAGTTATCGCAAGACATTTAAGTTATAAGTTACCATAAAAGTCTGCTACGCCGAAAAATTGCACAAACGCTTTTATTCTATGCATTATTATTGTTTCATTCCAAACACAACAATATATAGAGGATATTTGTTTGATTTGGGTGAATGTCGATTTAAATTCACGAGTGATCGTAGAATATGTTTTTGTTAATGAGTAAAATAAAATTGATATTCTGCCAAATACAACATTATTATTTTTGTGTTTATGCTATGCTTTCCGGTGGTTTATAGAGAATTATCAGTGAATGAAAACTGATAATTCACTGTTTCAAACAATGAAAATTAGCATTGAAAATTTTCGATAATTTGCACTGTTTTTCTGCGAAATGGCGTCATTGTTTTCGACGAAATGATGTCATTATTACAGCGAAATTATCCAGTTCAACCCTTTAACAATGTTAATAAACGGCGGACAAAGCATGAAATAAAAAGGAAATGTGTTGGGTTCGGTGAAATATCGATTTAAAATCATATGTGATCATAGAAAAAAATCTATTTTTTATGACCACTCGTGAATTAAAATCGATATTGCACCGAGGCCGACAAAATAGCCTCTATATTTTTGCTGAAATTATGACGTCGCAACGTCATGAAAACGACGTCATTACACAGTATAACAGTGAAAATATCGATAATTTTCACTGTTAATTTTTACTGTTTGAAATAGTGAATTATCAGTTTTTATTCACCGATATTCCTCTATTTTTCACCGGAAATCATACAAAAGAGACATGTTTACTAAGTCTCTGAGTGAGATTTCTACCTCTTTCTGCGACGTTTGCCTTCCAAGACGCCTTCTGCGGCTAACAGCGGAAGGAGTTCGTTAGAGTTGAAGTTGCCGGTCTGCCAGCCGGAGACGCCGCCACCACTTCCGGAACCTGATGAGCCACCGCTGAACGACATACCTCCTCCGGCCGCCAGTGCACCCCCGCCGCCCGTAAAATCTCCGCCGCCTGATCTACTTCCGGAACTGAATGAGAAGCCACCGCCCTGCCCTCCACTTAACACTCCTGAACCGCCCGACACGAATTCACCTCCTTATATATAACGGAAAAAAAAAATGCGATGACTAGTTTACCAACAATGTATTTTTCTGAAAAAAAATCAAGTCCATAACTTAGGAATTAAACCAATGTTTATTATTGATTTTATGTTATTTACTGACCACTCTTTACGAATCTTGTTTATGATCACTTGTACCCAGCATCATGTTAAAACGTGAACAAAATCAAACTTATAATATTATTGCAGCATTTGACACTTCCCTTTTGCCTATCATTAATATTATTTACATGTTAACCCATAACAGAGATTTATATTATTACACTGAATTAAGAAATAAATGCATTAACAAATATTACTATGTCAGACCAAACATACCGAAATTTATCGAACTTCTTCAGTGCAATAATAGTAAAATAAATAGAAACCTGGCAATTTTTGTTAAAAAGGCTTTGGAATTGAGAAAAAACATACCATACATATTATGAATAATCTAAGCAGTATTAAAATACATACCTCTCACAAGCTCACCTAACACATAACATACTAGCTCAAAAAATAATAATAAAAATATATATATATTTTCCTCAGTACATTTAATATTCTGTACTACGTATTATATAACAAATTATATATTATGGATTGTAAAACATTTCACTTGGTCAGATGTCTCTAAAAAATTTAAAGAGAATATATTGTACTTCATAACATTGTGTAACAATATGCATGTTTTATTATGACCTTAACTTTGATATGTGTAGAACATCTTTTGTATACTTTTGTGTACTCATGGGCATTTCTGCCCCGATGTATTTGGAAATAAATCCTAGTATGCTTTCCGGTGGTTTGAGAGGAATATCAGTGAATTTAAACTAAAAATTCACTGCTTCAAAAATGTAAAAATAACAGTTAAAATAATCGATAATTTACACTGTTTTACTATGAAATGACGTCATTTTTTGACGAAATGACGTCATTATTCCAGGAAATTCTCCAGTTAAACTCTTTAACAATGTAAATAAATAGAAGTTATTTGTTGGATTCGGTGGATTATCGATTTTAATTCACGAGTGGTCATAGAAATTAATATTTTCACGAGTGGCGCAGCCACGAGTGAAAATATATATTTTCTGTGATCACGAGTGAATTGAAATCGATATTTCACCGAATCAAACAAATTTTCTTTTTATTTCATGCTTTTTTTCACAGTTTATATACATTGTTAAAGAGTTTAACTAAAGAATGTCGTTGGGATAATGACGTCTTTTCGTCAAAATAATGACGTCATTTCACAGTAAACAGTGAACATTATCGATAATTTTCACTGATAATTTTCATTGTTTGAAACAGTGAAATTATCAGTTTTAATTCACTGATATTTCTCTATAAACCACCGGAAAGAGTTAAATAAACGGTAAAAAAACGCATAAAATAAAAGAGAAAATATGTTGGATTGGGAGGAATATCGATTTCAATTGACTCGTGATCACAAAAAAAAATATATTCGCATCGATTAAAAATAATTATTTTCTATGATCCCTAGTAAATTAAAATCGATATTACACCCAATCAAACAAATATCCTCTATATATTCGAACCATACCTCCTGCTTCTAAAGCTCCGCCCACAATCTGACCATTTCCGGCAGACTCGACTCGCACCGATTTCCGAATGATATTCGCGGCGTCCTTGCCGTCGATTCCGAGGGACGCCAGGTTGACGCCGCCGTCGGGATTGAAACTGACGTCACCGACTGGAAGTCGCTTCATATTCGTATCGATGACGCGCCTGACACCGCCTCCTGACCCTACGACTTTGCCCATCTGCGTGAAGTCGCCGCCGGACATTCCGCTGACGTCGGTCAGTACCTACCCAACATTAAATTCGCTCGTCTGTTTATTTATATAATTTCTGCGTATTTAACAGTATTTGAGTTACATCACGGATGTCAGTTAGAACACTATACAATAACTAAGAAAGCTTAGCCGATATGCCAGGTTAATTAATATAACGCTCATTAACAAAAACTATTTTTAAAAAAAGAAAATAATAAATGCGTCGCATTAAAAAAAGCTTTATTTTAAATTACATGCGTACCTGTGTACCGGAAGCCATGCCGGCCGCACCTCCAGCTCCTAATCACAAATGTAAGTACAGTATGGATTAAAATAGATCCGAATAAACATCTCAACATGCAAATGTCAAAAGGTAAAAATGAAATGCGATAAAAAGCCGTGGTTTTCTATACATGTTTAAGCGATTCAAACATTTAGGCAACCTCGGGATCATACCGACAATGGAGGCACCAGAAATGAAGCCCGAGTTCGATTCCGGCACATGTATACCCATAAACCGCCCCTCGTCGCTCCTACTGACCCCCCTGGCTCCCGCACCTCGGGGCACCCCCGACATGTCCGCGAAGGCATCGCCTTCACTTCCGCCTCCTCCCTGTAAGAAATTGACATTTATACCATTTGTGTTTATATAAATGAGTCTCGCTCTGTGAATGAAAAGGGGGTTCAATGCATTTGCGTAAGGTGTCGTCCCAGATTAGCCTGTGATATCCGCATATGCTAATCAGGGACGACACTTTCCGCTAAATTTAACTCGATTTTCGTCAAAAAGAATCTTTCTTTTAACGAAAAAAATATAACAAAAGCGGAAAGTGTCGTCCCAGATTAGCCTTGCGGACTGCACAGGCTAATCTAGGACAACACTTTCCGCAGATGCATTTAACTCCTTTTTTATAGAGCGCGGCTCAAATAATTTCATTTATGTTTTAATGTACGAGTAATTATTGCAGTATTTAAAATACACAGTTAAATTGCTGTTAAAGCACTTCTCTTAAAAATAAATTTTAAAATAGAACATTTAAGAAAATATTGTTTATTGTTTTTTCTTATGTTTAAACGCCGAACATGCATATAAGAGACGGAGAACTCACCTTTTAAAAAAGTATATGACAACCTAGTACAGGTGATTTTTGGCAAAATCTAAAAATCTAAAAAACAAATCGCCAGCAAGCATGCGCATAGCAAGCGGCCTAGCAGCAAATAGGAGAAATATCACAAAGTACATGTACCAGTTATGTTTTAATTACCCATATCAAAGTTTACATACGTTTGGGACAAAACAAATTTGTGTACAGGCAGAGTACAGACCTGTTATCGAAGAAAATAATGTGCTATGCTATTCAACTCCAGTCAAAAGTAGTATCCGTGTTTAGTACATTCGAGTCTCGGTCTGGGAAAACGGGGTTTAATGCATGTGCGTTAAATGCCCGCACAGGCTTCTCAGGGACGACACTTTCCGCCTTAACTGTATTTTCACTAAGAAGAGACTTCCTTTAAACGAAATATACCATAAAAGCGGAAAGATTCGTCCCTGATAACCCTATAACTTAGCCATTACAGATTGAACAGGCTAATCTGGTACTTTATTTTACGCACATGCATTAAACACCATTTTCCCAGAACGACACTCATTCATATCAAGCCCCTCGGGATAATCTCCAATATTTCCATCGCCCAATTGGTTGCTTGATTAACTGGATAGTGCAAGAAACGATAGACAACCAGTTCCCGTTGCCGCCCTGGATATGTTTGTGGGTCATACCCGTGTGAAGCCTTAGTTCAATAAGCATTGGTTTAAATCGTGTAGGATTAAATCGAACCTGCGACACCTGAATTGGGAACCCATTGCTTTACCACAAGACAGCGGATCAGCTAAAAGCCTCTGTTTTGCGAGGGTGACTGCACCACGCTATATGTGTCTCACACCAAGCCTCTGTTTGGCGTGCGTGACTGCATCACGCTATATGTGTCTCACACCAACAAACTCGAATAGATTAATACAACGTCATGTTCTATACCGAAGGATGTTCAATTTTGCGAACGTTCATGCATATATTTTACTCGAATTTGCTGTACTGGCGCAACTCCTTTTTGTTTGATGTAGTGTTGATCGCAAAACAAAAAAGTATTTAAAACCCACCATGCGCCTGAAGATTTGATATATATATAAACAGTAGTATAATCGCAACGATATGTGTAAAAGCGTCTTGGTTATGTAACCCAGCCAGAAAAAATCCCCGACCGCAACGGACATTCAACCCGGGACCTCCCGGTTCCAAATCAGACATACACTCTTCGGCGTCGCTATAAAACTAGCCCATATAGCAAGGCAGTATATGTTCTCCTTATACCAAACCCTGCTACACACGCACCCTCCAAATGTTACATTCTTGCACAAATTTTGTTCTGCCACGACATCTGTGGGATGTCGAAAACACATCGTAGGTTTTTTACGTTGGGCGCCAATGTAACCCAGCCAGGGTTCGGTATAAGGAGAACTTATACTGCCTTGCTATAGAAACATAACATTTGCTTTAAAAATACATTTTCAGTACCTGAACAGATTTCGTTATCGTGACGACATTCCTCGAACTTGGCACTGGCTGGTCTCGCCTTTCGATAGTTAGCAGGTTTTTTCCGCCGCCGTTGGCGCTCGAATTTATTGTGAATGTACCCCCGCTTCTGGTATTGCCGCCATTGGCGCTCGAATTTATTGTGACGGTACCCCCGCTTCCGGTTCGCGATGTCGACTGTATTTTATCCACGCCCTGCGATTTGCTAACAGTCTCAGAGGGCTTATTAACCATTCTAGCATCACTTCCGGTTATCACCGTGGCCTCTACATTATTGACGGCCCGCGAAGAGCTTACAGTAGGTATATTTAACATGCTAGAGCCACCACCGCTTATCACCGTGGCCTGTACGTTAGTATCGATCTTTGAAGAGCTTGGAGAGGGAAAATTTAACATTCTGGATTGGATTGTCGCATCTACAGTATTAAAGCCATTTGAAGAGCTTACAGAGGGGATATCTAAAATTCTAGCTTCTCGTCCGGTTTGCAAAGTGGCTTCAAATTTATTATTAACGGTTTGAGAAGTGTCAGTGGGTCTGTTCAACATTATTGAATTACTGCCGGTTTGCATAGCCCCCTCAACGTTAAAAATACCCGTTGACGAGCGTTCAGTGGGCCCATTAAAGATTATAGAATCACTTCCGGTTACAACTGCGGCCTCATCAGTACTAACGACTTGTGGAAAAGTAACCATTGGACTTTTTAATTCGACACCTCCGCCCCCGGACTGCGAAAATGTCTGTACACGTTTAACGTTGTTCGCAGTATTCGCGGGCCTTACATTTGAAATCCTAACAGTTTGCGAGACAGTCTTAACTCCACCTTGCGCAGGGCTAGCGACGGTTTCAGTGTTTATGGGGAATGCTACAAAGTCTATGCCTGCCGCCTGAAACGTGCCATTTGCGTTCGACCCCTGCTCATATGCTGAGCCTACCGTTTGACTGAATGTCTGGGAGCCCTGTGAAACCACACCACCGCCACCTCCGCTGCTGCTACCAGCGTCACTTCCGCCTTGGAATCCCACTTCAATCATATAAAAGCAAAGCATAAGTCAACAAATTCAGGTACACCAATATTAGATATACGTATGGTCAAAGTATATCGAACAATTATAGTGCAAAGAAGATGTCAGCAATCAATGTGTATAATGAACCAACTGGAAATAAAAGAGAAAACAGATAAAATGAAACAAAACATTCACATTTAACAAAAAACTCAGATACAAAATACAAGGAACATAAAAGAACATAAAAGGAAAAAAATCACACATTGGCCTGTTGGCCCTTTGTTATTTCGGATCAGTTTATTTTCCAAGGCCGCATAATGTGAGAACCCGGCGTTTGTCCCAACACTCCTACCTCATTAACTATCAAGACTCACAAAGGTTTGGAGATTTTTTAAATTTCATATATTAATTTTTACATACGAATTTACAATTTTAGTGTGGTCTTGTGCTGGGGGGATGGGGAAAACCGGATTACCGGTACCTACAACCAAGCTCACAGTCGCATGGAGAGCACTGCACCCGGGCCGCCTAGGTGAGAAGCGTTTGTACAAACTGGGCAGTTGTATGTTCCTGCACCAGAACAAAGATGCATCAATACTCACCTCCAAAAGAGCCGCCCACGACCCGGCCTCCTGCAATCTGATTTGTCGAGACGGGCCTTTCATTTTCAAAGCGCACCTGCACGGAACGTTTGGAGCCACCTTCAAAGTTATTTCCTCCAATATTTCCTGGTAAAAAAGCCATTGTTTATGTATGGTAAATGCCATACACAAGGTCTTACATTGTACGAAAAATGCTACCATTTATAAAGCAACTGCATATCTGCACATGCAATTAGTGTAATTGCTGAAAGTTGACTTTAAATAATAGATATTTCAGGCAAATTTGATGAAAATCCTTTTTTGTACATTATAGATATATAAGAGACACGAACATAAATACAGGCGCAAACATTCAACCATCAAATGTGGTATTGATCTTGGGTTGAAGTAAATTACTTCTGTTAGCTAAAAACTTCAAAAGACATAAGAGCGCTGACACGACACGAGTTACAAATAAAGTCTTGATATCTGGCCCTTCACGTGTGATTTTGTTCTTATGTAACCGTGAGTAACCCATCTCTTATGCGCACACTCTCTATGACCTTTGCACTTAAACCAAGGTTCGTGAAAACCATTTCAAAAACAGTTTAAATATTTACGCATGGGAGTTACGGAGCAAACACGTCATGTTTAAGGACAGTGTGACTGAAAGATGGAAAGTCGTATTGCCCCCATAGAGAAACATTGTTTCGCAAAGCCAACACAAATCAATCGATTTTAGGTACCTGTGTTCTGTCCCTTATTTACACGTATAAGGTCAGATAATTGTTGCAGAACAACGTTGAGCCTATTGACGTCAAAGCCTGCAGCGCCACCGGCACCAGTTGCGCCACCGCTGCCGGTCGCTATAAAAGAACATGAGCGTTAGATTCAAATAAAATGTATCAATGTCTCAGTGTTTATAAAGCAAGAACCGTTAAAATAACAGCCTCGTTCTTCGAAAATTTGTCTAAATTGCATGTGCGTACATTTCGTCCCAGATTAGTCGGTGCAGTCCGCACAGGCAAATCAGGGACAACACTTTTCTTCTACACTGTATTTTCGTTAGCAAGTGACCTCCTTTAAACAAAATACTCCATAACAGCAGAAAGTTTCGTCTGGGACGACTCTTTACTTACGCACTGCATAAAGCCCAGCTTTACATGAACGCGGCTTATATACGAAAACTTTATCGTCCAAAAAAGCGGATGATATCAAGAATTAATCTCATGATAATGTTTAAGGAATGTTCTGTATATAGGCTTTGTAAAATTATATCGATGGATATGCACATGGTACCTAATGGTTACTTAAAATGATAAAACAAAACACAGAATGTCTTCTGTATCAAACCGGCATTTTATTTTATTCTTCATTATAATTATTACACTGCATCTTCATTACTTAGATAACTGAAATATGCCACTGGAATAGCGCTTCATACCCATCGACCTACCAAGAACGCTCGATACTTATCGACCTACCAAGAATGCTTCTTACCCAGCGACCTATCAGTTACGTATATCCCGGAAGTGTCCAACATGCCGGGTGCGATACCGTAGGTGGCGGCCAGTCGCTGCAGGATGGACTCAATGCTGCCCGACTGATTATTCTGGCTGGTTGCCATGGAGCCGCCTAAATAAAGGAGATATGGATATGCTTTTAAAGAACGCTGTTGATCAAAAGGCTAAATATGTCTTCATGAATCAATTTGCAGAACAATTTGCTACAAACACGGTAGACTAAGCAGACATTTTCGAAACAATGACATAAATGAAATATGCGTTGTTTTAATTAAAATATCGTGTCTTATAGCATTATTTTGCTTATTCATTGCGTTTTATTTAATGTTGGAAATGGCATTTTTAATTAATTTAACTTATACAAAACACGAATTAAACATTACAATTAATATCGTCTTGTACAACAAAAGATGAAGTGTTTACCTACATAATATTTAAAATTAACATTAATATAGATAACAACAAAATATTCTAATGAAAAACGAAATAAAATCCCTCACGGTCCAAACTAGCTAAATGTTTGAAAACCACAACAAAATTTGAGTCAATTGAATACAACCACGATAAACGCCTGCCACTTAGCTCAATTGAACATTGTCGGCTCAGGTAGTCCTTAAAAGTACCCCGGGTACTCTAAAGTATATTAAAATATAAGGATAATACGCTTAAAGGCATCCGACCGTGCCTCTGGTTACTTTTTAGAATTTTTTCCGTACCCCGGGCACTTTAAATGATACTGGAGAGTACCCGGGGTACTTTTAATAGTACCTGCACCGACAATGACCAATTGAGCGCCGTCACTTACTGCTGGCGGATCCGCCGGTCGACATGAACTCTCCGGACATGTTGAAGTAACCGGAACCGCCCGCGTTGTCACGAGCCATTTCCTGCAGAAGGCTCTTAAACATGGTGGCGTCCAGACCGGTGCTTTCGACGTTGCTTCCTGCAGGCAGTTTTATTGGTAATTAGTTTGATATTAAAGCTCGATCGCATCGAAAACCTAAGTCCTACTCGATAAGATATCGAGTCCGTTTCCTGGGACTAGAACCAGTACTTGGTGTCTTTTGGGGAGATCGGAGGAACGCTCACACAGTGAGGATCGAACCCGTGACCTTCCGGTAGCTAGGCGGACACCAAAAAACTACCCCACGGCGACCTTATACCTTATTAGTATTTGAAAAGGTACACAAAGCAACAACGCAATAGTTGATGTCTACAAGATTGAAAAAAAAAAACAATATTTAAAAAAGCATTTTTTTTTTTTTTTTACAATTAAATTCTTATATAGTAATTGTGAAATTGGTTTTGGTTGCAGTGCGACAGCGTGACACTATTTCACCTTATATGAGCTTGTATTTTTTTACAATCAATGAATGATGGACAATTAAACGCTCAAAATAAAATTTAAACTCTTTAACTCTGACCTTCAGTTGCGACCTTGACATCGGAATTATGGGCCTGGATTTGAAAGCGACACGTCGCGCATTTAGTACATCCATACATGCCGGATAAAGATATGCTCCGAACAACGTGTTAGATTTGATTACATATACTTGAATAATTAAAATGACATTTGACCATGTTCGACAGTTCTCCTCATTATGGTTATCGCTTCGGTCAGGTTCTTTGAAAATCAATCCATGCTGGACAAAGTTTAGTGTTACGGATTTATTTCTAACGTTTGACTCTGGTTTTGGATTGTGACTTTCACCTTAAACACTTTACCTTTAAGTAAGTTCTTGCACGCGACAGTCCGTCTTTCCTATTTCAAGTACTGTTTGTAAGTTGTTGTTTTTTTTAATCATCCGGGCTGGACGAAGTTATGCTCAGAAAGAATCGTTTAAGATTGATTTCTTTTATTTGGAAATTGTGACATAGGCTTTTTGGGACAATATGGCTGTATTCTTATATGTATATCATCTTTGCTTAGCTATGTGAAAATGCTTGACGAAATTAGGTACAATTGAACGTGTTCTGTCAAATAACAAACCCGCAGCCCGCCCAGTTACGTGACCGCTCAGGCAGCCTATAATACGACCCGTTTTCCAACCGGGCGAAACTTATTGTATACATTTTCCAGTCTGATTTAAAATAGAGGTTTCGCCCATAAATGTGATGTGTGTGTGTTTCTATAGACAACAATCACAAACAAGCAAGTGGGATGACGCTACTATTCGCATCGTCATTGGTCAAACCTGTAAACGTGTTCCCAGAGGGAGAGAACTCTCCAGCCAAGTTGAACGACGTCTGGGCAGATCCACCAGTTGCGCCCCCTTGCATTCGAGCTGCCATCTCCTGGACCATCCGCTGGAATTCTTGAAGATCAAAACCTGACCCAGGCATCCCTGCAAATGAACATGCCTCACAATTATGGTATGTACTCTAAAGAAAACAAATACAGATTGTTGAAATAAATGAACGACAAGACGTAAATATATCAAATTTAATGTTTAAACTAAGTTTTACATCATAAATAAACATTACAATTTAAACTAACCGGATGTAGTGCCACCGCTTGTGCCACCCGTGTTGACCGACCATCCGCCATTGTGACCGGAAGCCCCTGTCTGACTCGACATGCCTCCAGTTTGACCTGCCATCCCGCCGGCATTGAACGTCCCTCCTCCTGTCTGAAAGTCCCAGCCGCCGGTAAGACCCGCCTCTCCACCAAACTGACCGGTCCATCCGCCCGTCTGACCAATTCCACTTCCGGCCTGATTTGCGTTGCCAAAACCGGATTGGAAATTCCATTCTCCAGTCTGACCGACACCTCCAGTTTGACCTGTTCCTCCGCCCGTTTGGAAGCTCCATCCATCGGACTGACCGAGACCGCCAGTTAGACCGGCTCCTCCTCCAACCTGCGTACTTCCGGCTCCCGTCTGGAAGTTCCATCCTCCATTTAACGAGGCCCCTAATTCTGCAAGACGGGCCTCCTCTACTCGACGTCGGAGTTCTTTCAACATGGCCTCGAACGTTGATTGGTTAGGTCCTTGACTCGTCGGTTGGCCAACTGCAGTGGGTTTAATAGTAAGTTTTACATGAGGCGGCGACATGGAAACGTTCAGACCGATTCATTTTAACAGTGGAATAATGTGTTATAGAGGACTGCGCACGGTTTATAAACGTATGTTTGATTTTAATTATTGGGCATCAATTATTTTAAGTAAACAAGCAATCACCCCCTCCCCCCACCAAAAAAAAAAGTTTATAGAAAGATTGAACCAATGATACAATAAATACACTGCTATGCATATCCACATGTACTTCCGTTACCTGATGTGTTCCACTGCCACGTGGCGCTTCCACCGAGGCCGCCACTTCCGCCAATGTTGAGCTGCCTCATAATCGCCTCGAGAGCCTGTTGATTTGCCGTGCGTGTCGCGTCGCCGGAAGTGCCGCGTGTAGTCCATTGCCACGTGCCAGAAGTGTTGTTCTACAAATGCAATATTGTATATTAGCACATATATAATGTTACATAACGTGTGAAAAAATACAATTAGTGACGTGTGTTCAACGCACGTTTCCAATGTTAAATTACATGATTATTATAAGCAGTATTATTAAATAATTTCTCTTTACCTGAGCATCATTAAGCATATCGAGTATATCCTGCCAGGACATGCCGGCAATTCCACCGGTAGTGGTTCCCCTCGCGGACCCGGTGCGGTTTACGGACGCCGCCCCTCGAATGGGCTGCTGGGAGCCAGTCGCATTCCATTGCCAGAACTCGACACCAGCGTTACCTGAAACAGACGGGATGTAGAGTTCACTTGACAACTTATTTTAAACAAGATATGGTTTTGGTTTATTCAATATACACAAGACATACAGTCCATGAGTAAACATGTTCAAGACAAAGTTACATATATACAGGCATTAAATGTGATCAGTATTTAATTTCATAATTTATGTCAATACATGAAAAAGGTATATGACAATTTGATTACAGCATTTTAATTCTATTTAACAATGTTATAACGAAAAGATAAAAAACCAACAAAGACGAATCTATAAGTCTTAGAGAGCAAGAAGTCAAGTTTGAGTAATAAATTATACAAAATTAATCATAATACTATGTATTCAGGTTTCTTTGACTGAATGCTTTATTTACAAACATGGATAAGTTTCTGATGGTACTTGTTTTACATGTATGTCCCCCGACTTGCAGCAAAGTCGTGACCTTTTATCTCTTGATATAAGAATCATTATGCGCCATCTATCGTCAAGAATAAAAAGCATACTTATTTATATGCAACTAAAACTTTTGTAGTTTTTTTCAATAAGACTATTATTATGACGGCTACTTAGGGTGGCTAAGATTACGAAAGAAAGTTTGAGAAACGTTAAAAAGTAACGACAACGCTGAATGCGTCATATGTCGCAATATAGACGCTAAATATCATTTTAATTATTTGTAACGACAATAAGCGTTACCAATGAACAAATGTGAGTATAGCTTCATGAGGTTTTGCAACCTGAAGTTTTGTCTTCGATTTTAGCATCAGCCTTGAGATATTTGACATCAAGTGCACCATTTAGGGTTGCTTTCGCAATCAAGCGTTATTCTGTCGTCAGTTAATGTTAAGTGAAACACTGACCGTAGTACTTGCTGAATTAAACGATACTTTTGCGGATATTATTACCTGACGTCTGCGAGGTCTGCTCACCGGCGGCGCGCGCATCCGACTCCGTCAGCCATTCGTACTGGCCATGGTGGCCTCCACCGATGTCGATGGCGGCGTAGCGTTCCCATTGACCTGCAGCGGTAATAGGACATTGAAAGTAAAGTAATGTATTATATATGAGCCTCGCTCTGTAAAAAGGGGGTTTAATGCATGTGCGTAAAGTTTTGTCCCATATTAGTCTGTGCAGGCCGCACAGGCTTATCAGGGACGAGACTGTCCGCTTGTATGATCGTTTAAAGAAAGTCTCTTTGTAGCGAAAAGCCAGTTAAGTTAGAAAGTGCCGTCCCTGATTAGACTGTTTGAACTGCACAGGCTTATCTGGGACGAAACTTAACGCACATGCATTAAACTCCCTTTTCAAAGAGCGAGGCTCATATTTATTGTGCCCATCCATTTCTCAGGCACGGAAGTGTCATCTTATTATAAAACCATACACCAAACAAAATAATTCATTCAAAGCGTGTATAGACTACCATCTGGTATTCATTATTTAAATCCCGGCCTCCAAACCATGAATATCTAATTGCTAATACACATCCCTACATCCCAGTGTCGTCTCAAGAAAAGCATATATGTATAGTTGAATGAGGGCAGAGTTGTGCACACAATTCAAAGAGATTACGAGATTTTTATACATCACCGAAAACCGCAAAAGATGGTTATCTTACGGGATTGCTTTGTTGGAAATATCTTTGCTCTATCAATCCAACTTCAGTGTAGAAATAAGTATTGCATTCGCAGTCCACATTGGCGAAATTGGAGTTATGAAAGAACACAAATAACTTGCGTGGTGCCAACACTTAAGTTAATTGTGCGACAACAAAGTGCGTTCCTATATATTTATCGCATTTCGGCGTTGAACACCGATGTTGGCTTGACACCTAAAGTGTGACAGTGCTTTCTGTGATTTTATGCAATTCTGGAAAAGCGGCAATTTACTTGAATGGACAAAAAGTTCTNTATCAGGGACGACGCTTTCCGCTATTATGTGATGTTTCATATATATATATAGAAAGTCTATTCTAAAAGAATATCCAGTTCAGGCGAATAATATCTTTTCTGATTAGCCTGTGTAGACTTCACGAACTCATCTGGTACGAGTATTTACGCACATGCATTAAGCACAGTTTCCCAGAACGAGGCTCATTAAATGTTGCTTACATGGGTTTCAAACTTTCAAACTCTCAATATATTATATTTTAATTACCGGTTTAAATATATTTCAAAAAAGTAATTTTAACTCAGTAACTAAAAGAATCATTTAAATATTCAAATCTGAAAAGCAACTTATTTTTTATCAGTAAGAACACTGTTCTACAAAAAGAATTCATACTGTATTACTCCCAAGCTATATTAAACGCATGCTTAAGAAATATAATCGAAACGCGGTTTTGTACAGATAATTATGAATGGAAAAGTAAAAAATAATAATTCGCGTTTTCTGAGTATTTGGAGATATTCATTTGTGCATCATACACTTAATTATCGTATATGTGTTCAAACACACGTGCATTCTGAAATAAAGATTGATTAACGCCTATGACTTATGATCGCAATGTCACGGATTTGATTTCCAGAGCCAAATTTTAATTTGTTTAATTAGAATGTTGTCTTTATTAGATATTTGCTTAATTGTATTCCAAATATTATAACTTGATTAAAAAAAAAACTTTACGAAAAATGTGTGCAATTATTTTGCTTACATGCTCCATGGCGGTAGGTGGCACTGTGACCGTCTCTTCTCCCCGAAGTCGCCGCGTTATCAAACCCCAGTCTATCACGTCCCTCATGGACCGTAGCAGCGTTAGGATCTCCCTGAGGCCGCCGGAAGTTCCCTTGTCAATGTTCCCGCCAGCGTTCAGACGCCCCTGCATCTGGTTTAGCAGGACCTGGAACTGCGCATATGCTTCCGGCGAGCTCAATATGCGCAACACCTGATGGGAGTTGGACGTTCCGGGTTTGAAACCAAGCGTTCCCAGGAAAATAAAGAATGTCCGCGAATGGCCGAATTCTTTCAGCAGACGCTGCCAATCTCCGAGGGACCGGATCTGACGCAGTTGGTCCCAGAGCCGCCAGTCGATGTCAGTCATGTGGTAGTCGCTGACGAGGCCAAGATCCATATCCGGTCCACCGAGGTCGACGGGAATGCCACCGTAGTCGACGAGCTTGTTGCTGTAGTCAAACCGGAACTTAAATTTTATCACCAACTGGTTCCCCCAATCTGCATTCGCGAATCGCCAGAGGTTCATGGTGCTGGTTCCGCCGTGGTTGAAGTGGGCCGTACCGAGGTCCGTCCGTCTCACTCCGTTGATTCCGACATTACTGCTGAACTGAGACTTGTCCAAGAGGTCAAGGTTGAACGGGAACGAGGCGGCGGGCTGACATTGAACTGGACACACCAAGGACATAATTAGCACTTGTTTATGTAATTTCAAAACATGAACATATTGTTTTTCCGTTCAATATATTTTAATTTCCTCGTCAATAGGTGTGTGTGGGTCAAGGGCACCAATTGTTTTCTATTGAACGGACAAACAAAAAAAAACATGAAAATATTGATTAAACATCGATTTTACTTGTGTATTTGTTGTTTTTTATTTAAAATGCAAATTATTTCTTATTTTGTCAAGCCAAACATGACCGGTTAATGTTATATTTTATATATATGAACATTTTTCCCCTGCTTATGTACTAATTTAAAACAGTTTTATGACATCTAAAATAGGACACAAATTCTTGAACAACTATGAATGGCAGAGTCATGCAAGTAACGAGTAGTTTAAACCAATTACATTGTCAACAACATAAACAATAGCACAAATAACAACACTAACGCTCATTGGGTATTGACAATACAATACCCGGCTGACCCAATAAGCAACACTAAGAAAAACCACCCGCACAACAACAACAACAACAACAACAACAATTCTCACCATGCGGTGTGGCGGGAAGCAGACCGGACATTCCGAAGTCGCACTCGCATTTGCTCTCGTAGAAAATAGTCCCTGCCGCACATGGACGGACTATTTCTCCGCGGCCGTACACAATCTCGATGTAGTATCGCGAGTCCCAGTGAGGTTTCCGGTCGCACGTTGCTACAGACAAAATAACATGTATAACGTTGAACTTTATATCGTAAAAAAAGCATAAATTGCATATGAGCCGCGCTCTGTGAGAAAGGGGTTAAATGCATGTGCGTGAAGTGTTGTCAGGTTCGAAATTTCACAGAGCGCGGCCTAAATTGTTTACATCATCTGACGATTTTTTTCATCGGTTAATTTGTTTGTATTACTCACTCTCTTCGCTCACTTAAAAAGCTACAAGATTATCGGCCAATACGCAAATGACGAAAACGATTTAAAATAACAATGTGTACAGTAATTAGCCCCGATAAATAAGAAAATGATTTATTTAGAGATTTAATTATTACGTACTTGAAGTAAATAATCAAGACATAACAGCCGCTTTAAATTATTTAATATAACATCATATATGACCAACACAAAGAAAACATGAGTGCTGTTTTAAATACAAAAAAAAATGAAACTACAAATTATCCCTATCAAAACTCACGATTTACGGCCACGCCTCCTTTCGGTGGGCAACCCTCACTGCACGTGCTCGTCTCTCGGCAACCCATGCCGTCTACGTAGGCACTTCCGGCGGGGCAGCAGTAACCGACGCTGAAGCCGTCGATGCACTTCCAGTAGCCGCGACACCCGTACTCCGGCATGCTGTATNCGTAGTTGATGGCACAATGAACGCTGGCATAGTTATTGCATTGTACGTAGTTGATGGCACAATGAACGCTGGCATAGTTATTGCATTGTACGTAGTTGATGGCACAATGAACGCTGGCATAGTTATTGCATTGTACGTAGTTGATGGCACAATGAACGCTGGCATAGTTATTGCATTGTACGTAGTTGATGGCACAATGAACGCTGGCATAGTTATTGCATTGTACGTAGTTGATGGCACAATGAACGCTGGCATAGTTATTGCATTGTACGTAGTTGATGGCACAATGAACGCTGGCATAGTTATTGCATTGTACGTAGTTGATGGCACAATGAACGCTGGCATAGTTATTGCATTGTACGTAGTTGATGGCACAATGAACGTTGGCATAGTTATTGCATTGTACGTAGTTGATGGCACAATGAACGCTGGCATAGTTATTGCATTGTACGTAGTTGATGGCACAATGAACGCTGGCATAGTTATTGCATTGTACGTAGTTGATGGCACAATGAACGTTGGCATAGTTATTGCATTGTACGTAGTTGATGGCACAATGAACGCTGGCATAGTTATTGCATTGTACGTAGTTGATGGCACAATGAACGCTGGCATAGTTATTGCATTGTACGTAGTTGATGGCACAATGAACGTTGGCATAGTTATTGCATTGTACGTAGTTGATGGCACAATGAACGCTGGCATAGTTATTGCATTGTACGTAGTTGATGGCACAATGAACGCTGGCATAGTTATTGCATTGTACGTAGTTGATGGCACAATGAACGCTGGCATAGTTATTGCATTGTACGTAGTTGATGGCACAATGAACGCTGGCATAGTTATTGCATTGTACGTAGTTGATGGCACAATGAACGCTGGCATAGTTATTGCATTGTACGTAGTTGATGGCACAATGAACGCTGGCATAGTTATTGCATTGTACGTAGTTGATGGCACAATGAACGCTGGCATAGTTATTGCATTGTACGTAGTTGATGGCACAATGAACGCTGGCATAGTTATTGCATTGTACGTAGTTGATGGCACAATGAACGCTGGCATAGTTATTGCATTGTACGTAGTTGATGGCACAATGAACGCTGGCATAGTTATTGCATTGTACGTAGTTGATGGCACAATGAACGTTGGCATAGTTATTGCATTGTACGTAGTTGATGGCACAATGAACGCTGGCATAGTTATTGCATTGTACGTAGTTGATGGCACAATGAACGTTGGCATAGTTATTGCATTGTACGTAGTTGATGGCACAATGAACGTTGGCATAGTTATTGCATTGTACGTAGTTGATGGCACAATGAACGTTCCAAAAATGCGCTTTTCTTAAAACAACGTCAATTTCGAGCAGTTGTTTACATGTTTATGCATTATAACACGACAATTGGTTTTCTAGTTAATCGTAAAACGATTTTTATTACCAAGAATGAATAACGTGAATGATGGAAGGGTTATACATCAGATAACAATTCTTTATTAAAGTGAAGCAAACAACAGCAAATGATGGTGTACAAAAATGCGACAATGCCGTTATAAGGACAACTTTAGGCATCGCCTATTAGACCTTAAAGTGGTGAACTTGACATTGTTGTTCATAATTGCCTCAACCCCTATGCACATTATTTTTAATTTGATAAGCATTGGAGGCGAGTTTCCTGAAAATTATTTAAAGGGCACTGAGCATATCGAACATACATTTAAATAAATGTTCAACTATCAACTTTCAAGAGTGAACATGAGCTTAACTTGACGTGAATGGCTTATGCTTTCCCCACCATGTCTCAATGAGCGAATCCTTGGAGCCAAGTTTCATGAAAACCATTCAAATGGCATATGGACTATGTAGCGGACTTGAACAATGGACGGGTAATTAGGTATTGGTAATACAGATAAATCTTTTAGAAACCTTAAAGTTTGAACTTTTTCTTGAGCTGTCGTGAAAGTTCCATGTATTCTTTACATCGTCTCAAATACATACGCATTCAACCGTTTTTCTTAATTCTTCAAACCTATAGGAAAATTGGGATCGGTTATGGCGGCTCGAATATTGTCTTTTTAAGTATGGCCTTGACCTTCGGCAATCATGCAAGGCCTATGCACTATGCACAACATCTAAATGTCTCAAACATGTTAACTAACTTAACTAAAATAACTGGCATATGAGCGCACAAGAAAATGGAGGCCCAAACGTTAAACATTACAGTTGTACCTTGACCTTAATATAGGGTTACTGACTGACTTATGGCTCTGCGCATCGTCTCACTTGACCTTAACATGTGAGCATATGCATGGAAATCAAAGGCTCACCGTGGCGTTGTGGATATGGTGTCCGCCTAGCGACCGGGAGGTAACGGTTTCGATCCCCATTGTGGGAGTTTTCTTTAGATCTTTCCTATAAACACCACTGGTACTGGTTCTAATTCAAGGAAATGGACTCGATGGCGTTTCAAATAAACATAAGGATTTCAATGCAATCGAGCTAAAGTCTTAACTAAATAGGTTTACACTATACTTATGCTATCTTACCTGCTGAGCAGCGCACGAGGAAAGACGGTCTGCACGTGACGGCGTCGGCGTCCCAGAACTGTCCGAAGGGGCACGAGCGCACGAGCGCCCGGATGTGAGGTCCGTCGCGCCAGCACTGCACGTAGCGCGTGCAGTCCCCTGCCACGGGGTTGAATCCCACGCCGCTGTCGATCAAACAACCTGCGCAAAGATCACCTAGCCGGTGAAATGAGAGTCCGGTATTAATCACCATGGTTAGAACCGTCACCCTGTGTACCTAGGCGACCCCATTCACTGTATACGTGATAATACATGGTACTGCTTGCTCGATAATATTGAAACTGGCTTTTTGCATGAATACTATTGCATTACCGTCACGGCGAATACTTTAGATTTCGCACGTAAATTAGCTATACAAGATAACATTATTATTTTCCATTAATTTAGTTTGATATTAAATAAATATCTTAGGCAGTTAAGGGTATAGTAAATATTGCATCCCGAGGAGAGTAGCGTCTACCTAGGCCGAAGGCCGAGCTTGACATTACTCTGTAAGGGGACATTACTCTGTAAGGGGGGGGGCAATATTTACTATACCCAGAAACATGTCTATGATATTTTTTTTTACACCGAACACGCCGGTTGTACTTAAAATATCAAAAAAGTTGAACGTGCATACTTTGTTTAAAACTCCAGTGGTACGTTTAACACGAAAAACTCGTGCACAAAAACGTGTTTAAGTAAATAAGATATACGATCGTGAAAAATACGCAAATAGTACCACGAGTATCAGGTTAATATTTGCGAGCTATACACGGACAATAGAACAAGACATATTACATTTCTTCGTTTGCGAACAATTTCCTTTAATTTTTACCACGACATCGCTTGCTAGATGTTTATTTTTCTTCCCTAACCAACACCAAAGGAAAGAAGAAAAATATCAGTTGCGAGTCTTGCGACTGAAAACAAATTCGCATACTAATTTTGCGGCTTATTATGCAAAACATCTAATGACTTTAAAAATGAAAACATTATCAAGCTTAAATACTATGTGAACACATTTGATAAAAAAAAGAACATGTTAACTTTGACATGTTGTCGAAATTTGATGAGATTAAGACAATTTTCTTAATATATTATGAAAACAAATTTTCCAAGCATCAAACAAACACATTCTCTCACCGAAAACCACTTTAACCAAGACAAAAATACATTGTTCCAGCCCTGTATAGATCAAACATGTACACATACTTATTGTGTAAACTCAACAACACACCATGGCCGACACGAACGCACACTGTTAAGATCACCTGTCTATGGCCCAATGTTATAACACATATAATTGATAATCTATTTTGACAAACAGATATGCATACATTCCACGTGTATATATGTCACAACTTCCGATATATTTCTAACTCTACAACTAACCAATTAGAGATTGTAGGCGCCTGACTTTCCCGGGGATGTATTTGACATACATAAGGTGTGTCACATACGTTTAGTGTGTGTGTCGCTTTCAACTTATATGACACAGACAGATTTGTTGGTATTTATAAATATATTTAATCGGAAAAAAAACACTTTAATTGTATAATTTGAAAGTCTGATAAAGGAATGGGACGTAAATTTTATAACGGAATAACCGAAAATATTAATATTTAATATGTGTTTAGCGTATGCAATTTACAAAGCATAGTGACGCGTTCCTTTTCTTAAACTTTATTTTATGTTTCCAGACATTATTACGAATTGAGAATGCATTTAACAGTTTGAAACACATCGCGCTCTGGGAAGACGGGGCTTAATGCATGTGAGTAAAGTGTGGTCCCTGATTAGCAAACGTGGCTTAATGCATGTGCGTAAAGTGTGGTCCCTGATTAGCAAACGTGGCTTAATGCATGTGCGTAAAGTGCTGTCCCATATCGTAGACGACACCTTACGCGCATTTATTTGCCCTGTTTTCCAAGAGCGAGGCACATATATAACACCTATCATTACTCCTGCTAGTAATTTCAATTACTTCGCTATCATGCAGCAAGAGAGAGGGATTTGCTTTAAAATGTATGCACCGTGGGCGAATTCACTGAATAAATCTGGCGCCCGCAATCTACGACGACATATATAACCACAATCCCGTATGACCATAACACGTTTCACAATATTATACCAATCGAAAATCCCTCGTAAAATATAAACGTTATCACATATATAACATACATTTTCATATATACTACAATACCACACTTTAAAACATATACCGTTATATAAACAACAAGACATCGACGCAGTTTTACCTGTTTTGCTTTCTAATCACTTCTCTAAAACTTGTTCTCATTATAACGATTCAAAAGTGTTAACGTGCAAACAATACAATATATCTTATCAAATAATAATATAAAATTAATACAGAATTAACTTAATATTTAAGATTCATAAAAGATTGTTCATGATTTTTTTATGACATGTGTGTAAAATAATAATCTGGATTGCATTTAGTAATGAAATCATGCACATCGCCTTATGATGCACTTATATTTTCTAACCAATAGAGCTTTAAACATTTAACTATTAATTTACATATAAACGTGACTAGTGTTACAAAGAAAGCCATTTATTATGTTATCAAGAACGCTTAAGACAGTGCAAACAAAAAGTCTTGGACTCAACTATGCATAAAGAGACTGATATCCTAAAGTAACTGTCGTATCTGATAAAAAGAAATGCCAATAAATGAACTAACATTCACAGATTGCATTCCCGAATTAGCTGTTTCCATTTTTATTTTATCTGATTTAGAGCTGTTAAACCGATGCCAAGTAATGAACAACACCATTTACAGGCTGAATTCCTCAATCAATTGTATATATTATTATCTGATTTAGAACTTTTTAACAGATGTCAAAAAATGAACGACATGTTTAGGCTGAAACCGGAAGCAGCTGAATCAATTGTATTTGATTTACAATTGTTGGGTAGATGCAACGAAATGAACTTCAACATTAACAGGCTGAAATCCTTAAACAACTTAGGATTACGTTCGACGATTTATCGTGAAACGGTTGTTTCTGATGACGAAATGTTAAGCAGATAAGGCAGTTTTCTGCGTATGTTCACACAGTTACACAAACAATATAACCCTAGCGACTTACTTGGCGTTGTTGTGGGGACAGGTGCCGGTGTTATTATTGGCTTTCGAAGAACTGCAATAGCGATAACAATATTATCAGAAATTATAAATTGTTTCATGTGTTAATGTGATTTCATTGGTAACTGCTTATTTGATTGTTCAATAATGTGAAGTGATATTTGTGAAATGACTTTATCAATATAACATGACGTCATATTTAGTTCAATATGGTTAAATGCATGTAAAACTCGTTGAGCCCTACAGACTCTTGCCGACGGCATTAGCATTGGCATCAGTTTGCTATTGCTACATCAAAAGATAAAAACAGCAAGTGAATACATTAAACCTAAAAACGTAGTACATTCAATGACAAAAATGCATTTCGAAATTTGTCAGGAGTTATATGGAATGTGTACCTGTAATTGAGCCTCGCTCTGTGAAAAGGGGGTGTAATGCATGTGCGAGAACTGTTGTCCAAGATTATCCTGTGCGAACTGCACAGTCTTATCTGGGACGACACTTCACGCTTTAATTGTATTTTTTGTTTACATGAAGATTCTTCTCGAGGAAAAAACCAGTTTAGGCAGAAAGTTTCGTCCCTGATTAGCCTTTGTGTACTGCACAGGCTAATTTGGGACGATACTTGCATTAAACCCCCTTTCCTCAGAGCTCGGCCAAATATTTTTTTTACAGTACATACGTTCGCAGACGGCCCGCTGCAGTTGCGGCAGAAGCCCGAAGGAGCTAACGGTGTTTTGGCTGTTGAAGGTCAAGGTCGGCTTGGAAGCCAGGGCGCGCAGCTCTGCGTTGTTCAGACGGTTGCCGATCCCCATGGTTACGATGTCCACCCCTTGGCGCTTCATGTTCTCCGCTTCCTGGTTAAAAAAAACAGAAGCGGGATGAGGGCATATTATTTGGCGGAATGAGCATCTCGTGATTACCCCATAATATACTATCATCGTTATGGTGTGTTTGATATGGTGTCCGCCTCAGAAGCTCACGTGTTCGATTGATACTCTGAGAGCGTTTTCAAGATGGTACCAAGCATTGGTTTTACCCATGAAATTGACTTTACTATATCCCTCAATAACATATATACATAGATAATGATTAATCCCATTTATTTAAGCTCGGATGTGTTAAAAGCTTGAGCCGTTTTGTGTCAGTTTTGTAAGCCCGATGCTTGTCGATTTTAATATTAAGACGCAATTTAAGACTTTTCGATCGCAAATCGGAAACATCACATCGCCAAAAAAATGCATCATTAGACTGCAGCGCAAGTTTAAACTGTACAAGACTCAACAAGTAATCGCTTTTTTCCAGACTTACTTTGATCGCCTGGTCGGGAGACGCCGAAGCGCCGTTGGTGAGGTAAACGACCAGTTTCTTCGAGCTTGGGCGTCCCGAAGAGGCAAAGAAAGTCTGAATCTTCCGCAGTCCGGTCGCGGTGTCCATGTCGCCGTCCGGGTGGAGCAACCCGCGGAAGATGAGCTGTAGTTCATTCCTGGAACAAACGTTAAAACAACATGAGCCTCGGTCTGAGAAAACAGGACTTAATTCATGAGCGTAAAGTGCCCTCCAAGATTAGCCTGTTCTCTAAGAACATGCTAATCAGGGACGACACTTTCTGCTTGTATGGTATTCTTCGTTTAAAGTAAGTCCCTTCTAAGCGAAAGTCGTGTTTAGGCGGAACGTGTTGTCCCTGATTAAATCTGACTAAAGCCACGTGTTTGATCTACCCTTGCGAGCGTTCTGAGAACAAATAACGCGTTCTTGGTTTCGAAAGGAAGACGTTGCACTTGTGTAGCACATTCTGTTTTATTCCATACAGAGAACACAAGTGACATTGAAACAACATGTGGAATGACGGTAAAATAAGGGATAATTAGCGTTCAAAAGACACCAAGAACTGGTAAGCGTTTCATAAAAGCCTTAGGTTTCGATGCAATCGAGCTAAAATAAATAGGTTTTAACTAAGGAGCATATACTTGGGTTTAAATGGCGACATCCCGATGGTGTCAGACCGGCCAGAGTCCGACACGACGACGCCGGCGTGCGTGAATTCTCGACCGATCGCAAGCCCATCCAAAAAGTTGGCAGCCAGGTGGGTGCTCATCATCCAATCGTAATTGCTCATCGTCTGAGTCCCGCCAATCAAGAACATGATATCTGCCTCGGTACGACTCTCTTCGCCTACAAATTCATAAAATACCATATACAATTGGCACTATGAAATGATAATGATTGAAAACAATGGAAACAATTGCAAAAAGCAATGAATAATAATCTTTTATCATTATTTAAGGAATAAATGCTCTTTCTTTAATATGTTTAAAATAAGAGTATGAGTAACACTCAGTGAAAAAGGGGTTTAATGCAACTGCGTACAGTGTCGTCCCATATAAGCCTGTGCAACCCGCACAGGCTTATCATGGACAACACTTTCCGCCTAAACTTGATTTTCGTTAAGAAGAGACATCCTTTAAACGAAAAATGCCATAACAGCGGAAAGTGTCGTCCCTTATTAGCCTGTGCGTACTGTACATGCTTATCTGGGACGACGCTTTGCACCCATGATTTAAGTCCCGTTTTCACAGAGCGCGGCTTATATAGGACAAAGTACACAATTAGCAGCCACAGCTGGACAGAACCCTAATTATAGCACGAGATCATTTATTTATATTAAGTGCTTATTTGGCAAATAGTATGATGATTACCAAAAGCATGCATCAAGCACAAACAAAATGAATACAAATTGAGTGATTATCTAGGAACGGTCAATGCAAAGCCTTTGGGTTCAAACGTTCTTTTGATACTTAACACGAAGAGCCCCACTTTTGATTGTTTAGAGCAAGGTTATACGACTTATATTTGCAGACGTTAAGATATTTTGTGTAGTCCTATGGAATAAAGATAATCATACAAGCTTTCATATTTTGTTTCGTTGTCTCATGATGCTGATGCTTTAACACATTCACCACTAAAAGGAGAATAGGAAATAATGACCCTCAACGCAACGTTTAGTACAAGTGCACAACATTCCGTTTAATGTAGGTGAGATTTAGCTCCCTGATTTATCAAAATCCTCCATATCATAGGGAAATAAATGGTGCGGGCAAGTCTTTTGACACAATATTGGTTTATTTAAACGCTTTTAATACATAGCGAATTGTTATTTTGAAGAACATTATACTTAACTTCTGCATGCATGGCCAATCTGTTATCCGTTTTTTCTAAATAATGCTATTTTCATCGTTACTGTTTTTTTGTTGCTAAAAACGACGTGCTCCGTAATTATTATTAAACTTATGCGCTTTAACACGTGGATCAAAAAAGAAAATATTTACGGAAAACAAAACAAAACGTAATTAGTTGCTTTTCTTCTTAAAGGTCTAACATTGCAAGAAAATTGGCGACCTTTAAATAATAACGTTTTTTTATTGACGATGAGTTGTATGTGCTTGATTGGGCGGTAAATATCCTGGAGAAAACATATATACTCTATAATTGGGTTCTGTATATATTACTTAACTGCATTAAAAGTTTCTCAATCACTTACGGATTTTCAACAAATTTGTTTAAAAAAAAGGCCTAGTCTCCTACATAGTACATGCTCACGAACATATTTGTAAAAATGAATAACAGCTTTGTTGCTATTTTGACGCATGTGTATGTGAATATGCTTACGTAGCAAATAAACTGTCTTTTCTGTTCTATAAAACATCGCACAGCGCAAAGTATCAAAAAAGAATCAAAATGTGGTTTTAGCTGTGAGACGTCATTTTACGCCATTATACCAAACACATTCCTAGTGTGCAAATGTGAAGTCACGTCATGGCAGACGACAAATAAATACGATAAATATTGGCCAGAAAACAACAGAATTTGAAAATGCAAGGCCGTTCGCCTAACAATGCGCCAACACGGTATTTGTTGCCAATAAGCACAGCGTATAATGGTCGTCTGCCAGCAATTACTATTGACGCCAGACGACAAGCGAATGATATTAATATCTTGTTCGTTCGGATTTCGCAGACGTATGCTCGCCCGGTCATCGACCAGGAATTAATGTAATAATGATATCAGAATACAACATATTTCTTTGTCCACAATATATTGCTCTACGTTTTGTATTAATGTATAGTTCAACTACTAAAATATATACGTAACATATATTATTAGGTTGAGCATGTATTCATTTACTGATTTTAATTTATCTTTCCATGGCATAACGTGTGTTCTTTGTTCTATGTACACATGGAATTGTGCTCATATTTCTATGTCCTAACTATATTTTTCTACGTCTTGTATTTATGATTTCGAGCTTTCAAAAATTCCAAAAAAAAAATACTTTTTTATCTTGTTATTATCCATTTAACCAAGCGCCAGTTACATTCTATGTCCAGAAAATGTTGCTCTTACTTCTGACATTAATGATCACGAGCTTTCAAACATTTGTGTTACAAAAAACAGCAACAAAAATGTAACTTGTATATCTAGTCACGACCAAATTAACCGAGCTCCAGTTATATTTGAATATTCAGCGATCCATGAATTATGCCATAAAGGTATTACAATCATACATGTATATAAGCCTATGTTAATATTTGGACTTCTTCCATAGCAACGGTGCGCGTTTTAATTTTACTTACATGGATAGAGCGGGAATAACGATGGCGTATTGATTTTACTTACATGGACAGAGCGGGTATAACGATGGCGTATTGATTTTACTTACAAGGACGGAGCGAGTATAACGATGGCGTATTGATTTAACTTACATGGATAGAGCGGGTATAACGATGGCGTATTGAATTTATTACATGGATAGAGCTAGTATAACGATGGCATAATTGATTTTACTTACATGGATATAGCGGGTATAACGATGGCGTATTGATTTTACTTACACGGATAGAGCGGGTATAACGATGGCGTTTTAATTTTAATTACATGGATAGTGCGGGTATAACGATGGCGTATTGATTTTACTTTCATGGATAGAGCGGGTATAACGATGGCATATTGATTTAACTTACATGGATAGAGCGGATATAACGATGGCGTCACCATCATCGGTGTTGTCGTGGGCGGCGGCGTCGGTGGAGCCATCGTGGTCGATTGCACGACTGTTGGACACAAAAAGAAAACGTCATGCAGCACATGTAATGTCAACGTAAATGCGTTACTGCCGTGACAAAACAAATAGAAAGACCATAACTTATGTACCCTTGGGCTGTTGTGGTTGCTTTTATTTGAGAGTTGCAGAAGACGTACACGGACCTTGTTATGAACATAAACTAAGGCTTCAGGTACAATAAATATATGGGGGTTTGGAGTAATGTGGTGACACCTTTTATCAATTTTTGTTATAATTATATTAATTCTACTTCAAAACCTATGCGATAAATATTGATCAACCTAAATAGGCCGTGTTCTTGATATATATTATTCAATAGTTGAAATAACTTTCCGAATAAAGTGTCTATACACAATTTAATAATTTAAGATTTTTTTTTATTAAAAAACAAACAAATAGTCGTGTTCTCGCTAAAAATAAATTTAATAGCTGATTTGATTTCTAAAAATGAGTAAGGCCATCGCTTAAGAATATCCAAACGTTGAAACAATTTATCTGAACAGTATCCAATAGCTGAAACAATTTATCTAAATAGTATCCCATAGATGAAACAATTTATCTGAATAGTACCCAATAATTGAAATAATTTATCTGAATACTATCCTTCCAAATATTGAACCAATTTATCTGAATAGTATCCAATAGTTTAAACAATTTATCTTAATAGTATTCAAAAGTTGAAATACTTTATCTGAATTGTATCCAATAGTTGAAATACTTTATCTGAATTGTATCCAAGAGTTGAAATTATTTAACACTTTCGCTTGCTGACCTTGACAAATCCTGTCCCTAAGATCCCTTATGATGCTTTGAAGGGACACGAAGTCTGCGACCTTGAACACTTGAGATCCGGAAGTAGCGATGTTGTGCATCTCGTCCTCGAAGACGTCGGGACCGACACCGACGGCGAACATCGTGACGCCTGCGCGGACAGAAGACAAGGAATTAATTCGTACTTGCATTATTTTTATAAGCAGAATGTTTTTTTGTTTTTTTTTCAAAATAAAATACTGTAATGAAAATGTAACAGAGATTTAACAAGATACAAAATGCTCTTTTTTGTGGCACAATATGTTCAATCGTTGCGGGAAATTAAAATGGATTGTATTGTACCACAAAAAAGAGCAATTGTATCTTGTGTTATTTATGTTACCAGTCCACATCAAGCGTTGCAATTTTGGCTATTGCTACAAGAAACACTTATTTGTAACGGGTTAACATTATTTTACGACATATTCTACTAAATATTCGTTGATTTATAGTGTAAATGGGGCTTTAAATTACGAATAAATGGTGGATGCTTAAGGCTCTAAGCTGATATATATACAAATTATCTTGGATATTCAGGCTACATAATATATTAGAACTACTTTATATGAGCCTCGCTCTGTGCAAAAGGGGTTTGATGCATGTGCAGTTCAGTGTGCAGTTCGCACAGGCTTATCAGGGACCACACTTTCCGCCTAGATTTTTGGTTAGAAGAGACTTCCTTTAAACGAAAAATAGAACAAAAGCGGAAAGTTTCTTCCCTGATTAGCCTGAACGGACTACACAGGCTAATCTGGGACGACACTTTACAAACATGCATTAAGCCCAGATTTTTCAGAGCGTGAGCTCATCGGTTTTAATCGATCGTATAGACCGACGATGTACGTCTGCCTACCATCAGCCTTCGCCATAGCAGCCTGGATGGTCGTCCTATCGGGGTGTGTGGACTTCCCGTCGGTGACGACGATGACGACATTAGGGGCATCTTTGCGGCCCTGCTCCGTGATGATCTGTCGCGCCCTCTCGATACCTGCCGGATGTGGATACAGAAAGGTTGGTAACATAGTTTAGGCGGACGATCTCGGTCATGATGGTACCACCTTTTATGTTTAACACATGTAACTATTACGGCCAGCGAAAGAATAATAAATCAATTAAAAAAGACGATGATAATATGAATATTGTTGTGCATGATAATGTTAAGATGATGATGATGATGCAGATGAAGACAAAATGACCACGACGGAGAAGACGGATGCTGCTGCTGCTGCTTATGATGATGATGCTCTTCTGCTCATCACGACGACACAAATGATGATGCCGAAAACGGCGACGATGCTTCTGCTGTTGTTGATGGTGATAGGGATAAGGCTTATGGTTACGATAAATATGAACACGACGGCAATGATGATAATGAGGGAATCGACGATGATGAATACATCTCTTCTGTTGTTAATGATGACGATGGTGCTAATGATGATGGTGTTGTTGATGATGACGATGATTATCATGATGATGATTTTCGATGGCGTCGATGGTGATAATAACGACGACGAAGATGTGGAAAGGGGCAGGGGTTTTTCCAGTCATTTAAGGAAAAGAATTCTGATCAAATTGGGATTTTTTTCAATCGATAAAATGGCAAATTTGGGAATTTTTTATCAACAAAATGGACCAAATCGGAATTTTTTATCAACAAATATTATCAGGCCTATAATTCAAATTAGGATAACACAATCATATAAATTATAGTTATATACTTTGTAAGATGTTTATGAAATAAAATTGAGATATAATAATCCTAAGACCCTTCTTTCTTTCTTTCTTTTTTAAGAAACAGAAAAACCCCTGAGGGGTTTTCCCTTACCAAGGGCTGTGTCAGTTCCGAACCTGGGCTGAATGAGGTTCGACACGAGGCGGCTAAGTAACGCCTGCGATTGGAAGGGGACCAGCGGGATGACTTCACCGATACCCGTGCTGTATACCACAACCGCCACGTTTATGTACGGTTTGCCGATCTGCAAGAAAATATTTAATTTTCTTTAGATCGCCACCATATACACCAAGTACTGGTTCTAGTCCCAGGGAACGGACTTGAGAGCATTTCATAAGCCTTAGGCGTTCGATGCAATCGAGCTAAAATAAATATGTTTAAACTAAATATTTAATCTATAATGCTTCTATTATCAAAATGATTAACGAATCGACATTGTGATATTTTATTTACAATTACTGTTTGTGCCATTTTTATGAGCTAGTGGATACTAGAGTAAAGAGTACATGTGTAAGCAAGCACATCTTTAATGTATACTGGTTCTGTTCTCGAAATGAGTTTTTGGGCTTTACGACTCGACAATGTGATTAGTTTATGTAAAGTTAATATTTGTGTCATTCTAATGAGCTAGTGGATAATGGAGGACAAACTGCACGTGTAAGCGTATTTTCAAATTTGTATGTCATAAAACACTTTATGTCCTTATAAACATTTCAAGACTACGAATGACCTCTATATGTCAACATTAGTTTCACAAACAAACAAAAAATAAACGGAAATGACTGGTTAACTGAGTAACTTAAATTTAACATTAGGAGACGTGCTCTTAAAAAGCCAATCGCGCATGCACGGTAAATCACATTTTGTAAGTTCAAAATGGCAGCCATATTGTTTTTGTTATACTGCAGTGGTGGAACACAAATTTAAGTTTAACAACACTCTCTGTGTTCTCTTTGAGTGTGTCACATTTGGAACGCTGATTAAATTTGAATCCAGGCACATAGCGATATTGTGTTTTGGCTTGCTACTCTGCTTTTGCTTGGAATTCATTAAGACTTTTTCGAGTGGCGTAAACATGAAGGATCACGCACAATTTTAATATTACCACGCAAGGTTAGATTCAGTTAATTAAATCTTTTTGATATTGTTTTAAGCAATCAAAGACTAATATTATGATTGTATCAGAAACCAATTAACTATCTATATAAAATATTGAAGGATAAATATACTACTATGTTAGTGTAATTGCGAACTTGAATTTATCCGACGAGTGGAAGAAATGGTTACTTGGCGATGCTTAATTGTTTTCATACCTCAAGATTGTTAATGAGATTGGCGACGAAGATGGTTTTCATACCTCAAGATTGTTTTTAAGATTGGAGACGAATATGTGTTTTCAAGATTGTTAATAAGTTTGGAGACGAAGATGGTTTTCATACCTCAATATTGTTTATGAGAATGGAGGCGAAGATGGTGTTCATAACTCAAGATTGCTTATTAGATTGGAGACAAAGATGGTTTTCATACTTCGAAATTGTTTATAAGATTGGAGACAAAAATGGTTTTCATACCTCAAGATTGTTTGTAACATTGGATACGAAGATGGTTTCCATACCTTAAGATTGTTTATAAGATTGGAGGCGAAGATGGTTTTCTTACCTGAAGATGGTTTGTAAGATTGGAGACAAATTCGTCACGTGGTTTTCATACCTCAAGATTGTTTATAAGATTAGAGACGAAGTTCCGCTGGCGGATCCAGTCATTCGGATGGATGCTGTTCGAACCGTCAAGTACGAAAATGACGTCACCAGGCACCGTGCAAATGAGTCCTAGAAACAAAATGAAAATGACGTCATCAGGCAAATTGCAAATGAGATTATAAAACAAAATGAAAATAACGCCATCAGGCATCGTGCAAATGAGTCCTAGAACAAAATAACAGTCGGTAAAAAGGGGGGCAAATAGAGACATAGAGAAGTGAGACATACCGTTGCCACTTATTCCGCTTTTGTCTGAAAACTACATTTTTGTCGAAAAAATGGAACACAATATTCCGATGCGCAAGTTTATACGCTGGTTAATATGTTTGTAAAGTTTTAGCCCTATAGTATGGTGTACGAACCGGTCCAGAGGTCAAAACCGTCTGATACGATCGTATCAAACGGTTTAGCTAGAACCGTATCATACGGTTTTGCGACCATAAAAAACCGTCTGATACAATCGTATCAGACGGTTTTGACTTTTTGACCGATTGTACGCTTAATTGTTTGATGCAAAACCGTATGATACGATTCGTATCATACGGTTTACGATTCGTATCATACGGTTTACGATTGGTATCATACGGTTAACACTGAATAAATATATTTTTTTTAACGGCGCAATAAATGGGCATTGAATAATACCCATCATAAACCGTCTGATACGATTCGTATCATACGGTTTCGGATCATACGGTTTAACGTACGAACCGGTCCAAAAGTCTTAAAAGCGTATCATACGGTTTAAAGCGTATCATACGGTTTTTTAACCGTATGATACGGTTCTAGCTTAACCGTGTGATACGATTCAGACTTTTGAACCGGTTGGTACACCATACTATAGCACTTATACTTGTTGAGCTACGCGCGAAACAAGTTAAAACAGGTAATTCTATGCTATAAAGGGGCCTTAACTTCCGTTGAGTCGATAACATCCGAATCAAAATATGGAGGTGCGAAACGTCACATGTTTGTAAAAAATGTTTGTTAAGTTTATGTTCTCTTGCAGCGAGACTTTTTAAGTTACGGACGACACTAGTTGTTTTTAATTTAAGGGCAACAACTCCCGCTATGTCGAAAACATCACATGCTATGCAATATTAATATGTGTGTAACAGTTCATCCCTCTAGCAGCACTATTGTTTCGGTGACATGCGATACAACTTACTTTTTTCATATAAAAAAGGACTATACCTGTGTCGAAAACCTACGAACCAAACAATAGAGGGGTTAAAGTTTACCAATTAAAAACATGACATGCGTAAGTTTGAAAATAACGTGATGAGCTAAGTGAAACGGGACCGCTAACACGTGTCATGTAAACATACCGGCACGTGGCCCGTCAATGGAAGGCGGTGGTGTTATAGGCATCATTGTCGACGTAATCGGCGCCGGCGTCGTGATGGCTGAAAGATTCAAACAATCATTTGAGCCTCAATATGTGAAAAGGCGGTTTAATGCACTGCGTAAAGGGTTGTCCCAGATTAGCCTGTTCAATCCGCACAGGCTCACCAGGGTCGACATTAGCCGCCTTAACTGGATTTTTGCTGAGAAGAGACTTTTTTAACGAAAAATATCATAAAAGCTGAAAGTATCGTCCCTGATAAGCCTGTGCGGACTGCACAGTTTAATCTGAAATGACACTTTATAAACATGCATTAAACCCCCTTTTCTCAGAGCGCTATTATATTGACACATTCGTGCTAAATAGTGTGATATATTTCAATCTCAATTTTGTTTATACTGTAGACATTTGCGTAAAGATCTATTTCAATAAATTTCTATATGCAATCCAGAGATGTTCATGATATGGAGCTAATTGACAATTTAAAATCGTACGCTCTCAACGGCAGTTGACATTTAAACATTGTATATCTGCACTCTTCTCTATTTTGGAACCTTTTTACAGAAATAAAACGTTTTATGGGTCATATGTTGTCCATTTGTGTTATACATTAATGATGTACATTTACTATCATCTATCAAATGTTTTGATGTACTGGAATTGTAAGGATCAATACTTATTTGCGAAAATAATATTATTATTGTAACTTTTGTGACTGATATACCCAAAATACAGGAGCTAAGTACAGCGTTAAAATCATAAAACAAAGATAAAATTAAGTGGAAAACGGGAAAAGAGACCGCTTGTTCACTTTACGACCACTCCCCTAGCTAACAGCCAGATGAAATAAGCCTGTCCTTCACTGACATAAGGGGCGCTACTCCCGGCATTCGCGATCCTTTGTCTTAATAACCACTAAGCGAAAGTGTCATGTTTTATTAATGTCTAACCGTAGGCGACAGACCACACTTTATTTTCCTGTCTTTAAAGTAACCTATACTGCTCGCTTTAAAAAAAGTGTAAGCGAAAGACGTCGTTAATTATACCAATAACATGCAGCCGCAAAAGGCTTAAAGATACAATAAAATAAAAAAATATATTTTGTTTGTAAATATGGTTTAGGTTATGAGTTTGCTAAGTAAGTTTAGAGGAATAATACAAACCATAAAGAATAAGAAGTTTTTATAAAAAAACGTGTATATTACAGATGATTGTTGTCACTTTAAAGGATTTTCATGAGAAGAAAAAAAAATGACGAAACCGACACAAATGATTTTACAAACTGCAAATATTTGATACAGACGGTCAAACTATAGACTTTGATTAACCGAGAAAAGCAACAGGCTTCTGTCACATTGAAAACGTAATCAACAATATAAATATTATCAAAAGTTGTTTGTTAAAAAGTTGACCCATCCCTAGCTTAATCTTAAGCTCAATANAATGCAATAGCATTGATACTTTATGAGAAAAGTGTACCTAAACGCAAAACTTAACCGGACGCCGACGCCGACGCCGACGCCAACGCCGACGCCGACGCCGACGCCGACGCCGACGCCAAGGTCATGACAATAGCTCATAATTTTTTTTCAAAAAATAGATGAGCTAAAAATGACGAAACCGACACAAATGATTTTACAAACTGCAAATATTTGATACAGACGGTAAAACTATAGACTTTGATTAACCGAGAAAAGCAACGGGCTTCTGTCACATTGAAAACGTGATCAAGAATATAAATATTATCAAAAGTTGTTTGTTAAAAAGTTGACCCATCCCTAGCTTAATCTTAAGCCCAATTCATATTGCCCGACAGCTGCAAGCCAGTCAGACGAACTCGTACCACATACGCATACACATGAGATTCAGAAACATTCTTAATGATCCCTAAATTGCTTAAACAGTAAAAACACGAATACCATGTATATTTTAAGTCCACTTTACGTTGGGCAACGAGCCGTCTCGTTTCCAACATACCATGCTTTTTGGTTAGAAAACTTTTGCATGTTTACCATATTAAAACCGATCAGACAACCGCTTGAAGCTTCGTATAGCAAACTTATAATATTTCTCCGTGCTACCTCGTGCACATTTAGACCGATCGACACAGAACAAACCATTTATTCAACCACTTTCTACCTCGTGCACATGAAAACCGATCGACGATACAAAATAAATAACAATACCACGTGCTACCTCGGCACCTAGGGATCAAACCAATCCGATTACTACGGGCTTCTTACACGTATGAATTAATATTGAGTGACCGACAAGAGGAAAACAAATCAGACTAATACGTGCTAAGTACACTTGCATATACACACCAACCAAACGAAAGACAATATAAAATCATCCAGACATCAAAGTGCTAAATTGTTCGCATGAAGACCGAACGACACTTTAAAACCTACAGACTACCACGTACAGTGCCGGATTACCCATTAGGCAAAGTAGGCAACTGCCTATGGATCCCGCGATATTTAGGGGCCCCATGAGACCGTGACGTAAGATTTGTTTTACTTACACTGATTGTTTTCTAAATTTCTTAATTTAATAATTATTGTATCGTATCGATATTACGGCATTATTATGACATACCTTTAAAAGAATATTGGCACATATTATGTATTTCCACCCTTGGCACTTGTAGGCAAATTTAAACGAGTGAAATCGACTGGGCACTGGCGTACAAGTTGGCACTAGGCCGACAAGGGGCCTGGGCGAGGGTCCCAAAACTTTCAATGCCTATTGGCTTAATTCGGCACTAAGCACGAACTACTACAAGCTGCTTACCCGTGCAGATGAGTTCTCGCATTGAGTTGACAATACTCTCCAGGGACCGGAAGTCTGCGACCTCGGACACGTACTTAGGGGCGGTGGCTATCTGGTTAAGCTCTTCGGAGTAGATGTCGCTACCGACACCAATCGCTATCAGGGTGATTCCCTCCGCCTTCGCTACTCCAGCCTGCAGTTATATAATTGCTGTTAGGTTTACAGTTGTTTTATATATATATATATATATATATATTTTTGTTTTTTTTCTTGTTAAAAAATATTAGTTTGGTGTCTGAACTTGCAATGTTTGAATGTTTAAATTAAAAGCATTGTATTTTCTTCTTTTACGAGGACGAACACGATACAAGTTTTCACTGGTAGTCGTGCGCAAAACCAAATTGAAATTAATCTTTAGACATGAGTTCAAGGTATTGTAAAAACGGTTAAATTGACGGACCTTTCTCTTGACCAGTTTAAGCCAAGCCAGACATGACAAATATGTCAGTCACCAGTGTGGTGAATAAACGAGTCAAGTAAGAACAAATGTATTTAATAGTGCTAATGAATCGCGTGGCCGTTGCAACGTTTTCTTTAAAGACAATATGTGGTAATTGAAATGTGGTTATATTTATAAATTATTATGATATTTGCGAGCACTTTCGGTATACTAAGCACAATATTGTTTACTGTGACATTAACTTCATATCAATGCATAACAATCAAATTCATTTTATGCGAATACATGCCGACTGTCAACAACCGCACTCACCTGCATGATAGTCTTTCCGGGATAGGTGGAGCGGCCGTCCGTGATGACGACGATCATTTCCGGCACGTTTGGGCGCCCCTGTTGCCGGATCATGTTCCGGGCCGCCTCAAGCCCGGTGGCGGTGTCGGTACCGAACCGCGGATGGTTGAGGTTACGTGCAAGAGCCTTGAGGATAAACTTCTTCTTGAATGGGAAGAGTCTGCAACGAAAATGTAACATAATTGAAAAATTATTTATTTGGGCTTATATTGCAAAGAATGTTTTTGTTTTCCGTTTCCTGGGTAGAAACATTGGTTGGTGACCTCTGAGAGATTTGGTGCACAGATATAACCTGGAATCTTCAAATAGCTCTGCGTTCACCCTATGAACTATATTCAGGTCGTTTTGACGTAGTGGATATGTTGTCTGTCTAGCGATCGGGAGGACACAGGTTCGATCCCCACAATGGGAGCGTTCTTTAGACATCAAGTACTGGTTCTGTCCAGGAAACGGACTCGAGAGCGTTTCAGTAAGCCTTATGTTTTCGATACAATTGAGATATAATAAATTGGTTTAAACTATATTCACTACGCCAACACGAACGTTAAGATGTTATCTACGCAAACCTTCTTTCTAAAAAGATATACCGGGGAACATTAGGAACAGTCATATCTTAAAGATACTGAGGATAGTATTTTATACATGTTCATTGGATATCTTTTTCTGACTGACCAATAAAGAACTAAAACACAATAACAAATTCGAACGAATACAATATGGTATGATCATTGCCTGTATTTCTTTTGTTTTATGTTGACTTACCAATATGATTTATGCCTACAAGTATGTCGTCAGATAATGCATTATTTGAACGTCACGACGACATTTCTTACCGTTTACTCACTGTATGTTGTAACGTTCTTTGGCGACATAAAATATAATGATATAATAAACAAACCATCATTTCTTAGAATAGAAATACAGCAGACTATTTCTTAAATCAGGACAATAGAGAAGTGTTATATTGCTCTATGGAAACAAAATGCGTTTATTTATTTGTCACGACCGGTTAAAAGATGCGGTCCAGCAATAACATTGCCAAGAATCCTTCCGGCAGAATGAGTATAATTAGTTTCTGTATGACAGAAAGAGTGATCGTCGTGACAAATTAGTGTATAATTAAATCGTATATTATGTGTTTCAACTTAACGCAATAAGAAAATAAAACGGGTTCTTAGGACATATTCTGAAAACAATTTGTTTAATACTTGCGAGAAACGGCTTGTTTGAAAATACATTATATAAATAAAGGAAATCAAGTACGAAAGTATAGTTTTACGGTTTACCTCCCACAACACAAAACCACAATACACATTAATTTTATTTTTTTTAAATAAGAACACAAATGATAAAAAATTGCAGCTATAATTCAAAATTCGTCCCCGACTTTCGTGAGTCAAATATTAAATTCGGTAGGAGTGCTTGGATACACTCACATAATGCAGCCAGCCTCAGGCGCGGAAGGACTTAATTAACTTCGAAACACACACACACATACAATTATTCCTAAAAATAATTATTTATAACAAAATTCGCATTAAGTCAACTTGAGGTTTTGAATTCCAACAACAACAACCTATTCATCGTTTCAATATTCCATGTTATAAGTTAGTGTTTTGTAGCCTCTATACTCGCGTTACTTTGTCGCACATTGAGCTACTATAGAAAAGGAGATCAATCGTATAAGTTAGTTTACTGTAGCCTCTATACTCATGTTACTTTGTCGCCAATTGAGCTACTATAGAAAAGGAGATCAATCGCATAGTTAGTGTACTGAAACCTCTATACTCACGTTACTTTGTCGCCGATTGAGCTACTATAGACGATGAGACCCACGTGGATAGAATCTTCGGCGACCTCAAAGTTTTCGATGAGATTGGCGACGAAATTTTTGAGTCTTACGAAGTCCTGATCGCTGATACTATCGGAACCGTCGATGAGGAAAATTATGTCGGCGGGGTTGGCGCAATTTATGTCTAAAAAGGTACGAAATGCATGATTTTATGCAATTCATATCTAAAAGGTTCGAAATGCACATTTTGTTGCAATTTGTGTCTAAAAAAGGTACGAAATGCATGATTTGTTGCAATTTATGTCTTAAAAGGTACTAAATGCACGATTTTTTGCAATCTATGTTAAAAATTATATCTGAAAAGGTACGAAATACAAGATTTGTTGCAAGGTATGAAATGCACAATTTTCTGATCTGTTACAACGAAGTTAATATCGCACACCTATTTGGAGTTTCTGATAATTACACAAATTAATCTCGATACAAATTGTATGTAGAATTCAAAATAATTAATATTTTTAATCGAATTGCTTATTATCTATGTTCGTTTAATACTATTTGGAATCACAATTGGATGTTAGTGATGGTTACGACAGAAATTAACTGGTAATCTTATTTGTATCACTAACAGCAACACGTCATCTTCTATTTGAAATTCAACTAAAATTGCAATAATAATTATAAAAGATGGTTAAAGGAAAATTATCATAGGATCGAATGCTTATATCTCGGTGCAATATCAGATAACTATAATAATTAACAATCAATCGAAACAGTTTATTTAAAAGTAGAATCTTCATTATATATGAGCCCCGCTCTGTGAAAAAGGGGTTTTATGCATTTGCGTTATGTGTCGACCAAGATTAGCCGTGCAGTCCGAACAGGCTAATTAGGGACGACACTTTCCGTCTTAACTGGATTTCTGGTTAGAAAAGAATTTTTGTAAACGAAAAATATCATACACGCGAAAAGTGTCGTCCTTGATTAGCCTGTGCGGACTGCACAGCCTAATCTGAGACGACACTTTACGCACATGCATAAAACCCCCATTTTAACAGAGCGCGGTCCATACTATTGTCATCGACTTACTTCCTGCAATCGGGACAAGGGACGGCGGTTGTGTTGGTGGTAGGAAAATCGGAGATCGCGTCGTCGTTACGACTGGAAAACAATAAAACAATGTTTTACTGGTAACTTCTTTGTTTTACCACTTAAAAGAGACGGAATTGTATGTACAAACATTAGGAAACAATAGATATTTGTACAACACGCATGCCCCCTCCCCTCCCCCCTGGTGACGAAGTATACCCCCTCCCTTTGTGCCGCATGTTGTACTATGTTGGAAGTTGATAATAACAAAAGTAAATGATGAGTCGTTGCACGTTTTGGCTATTCTATTCCATTTTACCAGATTAATGCACTTTTACTGGATTTTTTTGCTGACGATAGTTAAGCTTGTAATATATATACGAATATACAACGTTGCTTTTTCCTACTTACATCAGTCTAACATATAAATATTACTGTATGTGATGTAATTGTGTATCTAGTTTTATGGCATGTAAAAAACAAAAAAGCTAACATGTTAAAACTATTAATTGAAAATGTTTTCGTATGTAAATTGTGTATTTGCAACGGGCAAAGGTCCTAAATACAAACCGTGTTTTAAGGTCGTCGTTGCGTAGTGAATATGGTGTCCGCCTAGCGACCGGGTGACACGGGTTCAGTCCCCACTGTGAGAGCGCTATTTAGATCTCCCCCATATACACCAAGTACTGGTTCTAGTCCCAGGAAACGGACTCGAGAGCATTTCAAATAAGTAGTTAGTACTTTAAATGCAATCGAGGTAAAATAAATAGGTTTAAATTCAAACACTACCTCTGCAGATGATGTTCCGGATCTGCGCCTCAATGCTGCGAAGCGTGTCGAAGTCCGGTGCCTGGTAGTAGTGTTGCGGGCTAGAGGAGATCTCGCGCAGCTCCTCAACGAACGCCGTGTTGCCGATGCCGACGGCGATGATGGTGATACCGGAAGCCTTGGCATCCGACGCCTGGCGGATGGTCTCTGCAGGGTTCACAGACGTGCCGTCGGTGATCACGATCATGATCTTCGGGGCGCTTGCGCGCGAAGCCGGCTGTTGCCTGGAGGTTAGAAAGGAATAAATTTAATAATTATACTTGGACGCGTTTGTTGATGCTTCCCCGAAGGTTGTAAATCAGTCACAAAATTGTTATATAACTGTTTTATTATAAAAATGAAATTTGTCCTCATTTTGTTGGTGTCTTTAGTTCCTTTATTTCCGGTGTTGCGAGTTCGGGTCATGTCAAATATGTTATTAAAAAGCGCTCGGCATATTTACCTTACATAGGAACTATACACCACATTTGCACGTCGCCGTATTCGGGGCGCATTTGTGCTAAGGGTTTATTAGAATGGTATGAAATGAGCTGTGTTTTTGAAAAAAAAAACGGGCTTAATGCATGTGCGTAAAACGTCGTCTCAGATTAGTCTGTGCAGTCCTTACATGCTAATTAGGGACACCATTCTCTGCATAGACTGGATTTGCATTTAGAAGAAACTTCATTTAAATGAAAATTCAATCGAAGCAGAAATTATCATCCGTGATGAGCCCGTGCGGACTGCAACGGCTTATCTGGGACGACCCTTTACACGCATGCACTAAGCCCATTTTTCCAGAACAAGGCTCATATGTAAAGCCCTGTGGATATTCATTGTTAATTATCACTAGCCTAATTGGTTTTTTATAATGTGTTTTCTACTGTTGGTATGATACGTTAAAAATATAAGTATGATCGTTAATTGTGAATATACGTGGTCCTTCGAACATTAGACCTTTGTACTAAAGCATAGCAGTTCAAACTCGGCGACATAATTCTTTTAAATTTTAATTGAAGTTTAAAGACCGGCGTAAATTACAAATATCCCAGTTATGTTATGACTTAAAGAATCCCTACAAATGTTGACCCGAGTTTACATGTACATAGCTCCCGGGTTTCTTAGTTTAACGTTTGCGTCACGTGAACGATGCCCATGGCGGTATTAGTGGCTATCCCCGTCTGGGGTGCTCCACTCTCTTGATTTATCCTAAGCTTTGGCATGCATTATGGTAACATGGCTACTCGTAGCGTATTTAATAAGCATTCCAGCGAAGTTTGTCTGCAAATGTTCACTGCATATTGGCGAATAAAATGTATTCATACACACAAATACAATAAAACACTTTACTTTAACGTCTGCGTCACGTGAGCGATGCCCATGGCGGTATTAGTGGCGATCCCCGTGGGATGCTGCACATTTCTGATCTTCATATTGAGGACGACCGGTGGCTGATAAGGGGACAGCCCCTCGTGTTTATGAATGTCCGAGCTGTATACGGTGAAACCCACGTTGACTGTCGTCTGGCTGACGTCCAGGGCCATAATGATGCGGGCTACGAAATCTTTCTCCTGTTAAAATAGAGGTTTATGAAGTAAGCCGTATGTTGCAATAGAGGCTTAGAAAGTAAGACGTATATTGAAATAGAGGCGTAGAACGTAAGTCGTATATTAAAATAGAGGCTTAGGAAGTAAGTCGTATATTGAAGTAGAGGCTTAGAAAGTAACAAATATTGAACTAGAGGCTTAGAAAGTAAGTCGTATATTGAAATAGAGGCTAAGAAAGTAAGTCGTATATTGAAAAAGATGCTTAGAGAGTAAGTCGTATATTTAAAAAAAGCTTAGAAAGTAATTCGTATATTGTTTGTTAAGTTAACACAATTATTATTATTCTTCTATATTGTTTCATTCAATCCCATTTCATAAAACTGATTTGTTTAACGCGCAGTAGCGCAAAACCTCTTGCTTGAAAGTAATTGTGACGGATCCAGTGACATTTTCGGTAAAAACAAAACAAATGGAAGATGCAAAACATAGCCTGATGTTTATTAACCAAAGAAATTATGACTGTGAACCTACTATTTGTTATCTTTCGGTCTCTTTATTAGTGTTCAAATACCTTCTCGGTTTATTTTATTTGCTAACAAGTATTACAATGACTGTCTGCTGCCCAAGTTTAGTAACGGGGAGAATAGCTGCAGAAGAACTTCCATAACCGCTGTTTAAACAAGCGACGTGGTCGCGCTCAGATTGGAACTCACAATGTCAATCAATCTTATATATGGGCCGCGCTCTGTGAAAAGGGGGTTTAATTAATGTGCGTACAGTAACGTCCAAGATTAGCCTGTGCGGTCCGCACAGGCTATTACGGGACAACTCTTTCCGTCTAAACTGGATTTTCGTCCAAAACAGTCTTCCTTTAAACGAAAAATACCATACAAGCGGAAAGTGTCATCCCTGATAAGCCTGCAAGGACTGTACATGCCTATCTGGGACGACGCTTTAAAGGGGCCGTCCAAACAGATTTTGGCATGTATTGAAGCTTGTCATTAAATGCGTTAAATGCTTTATATTGATAAATTTAAGCATTTGAACTAAAAATCTCCAGTAAAAAAACAAAAAACAAAAACAATTTTAAAAAAAGGAAAAAAATAACCCTCAACATGGCTCGAACCACTGACCCCTGGATTCATAGAGTCCTGGAGTAAAGAGCTACACGCCTAGACCACTCGACCAACCACGCTCATATTTATAGCGGGTGTATTTTTAAGCTATATGAGCAATCCTCGTAGTTTCCCAAATATCGATTCGCGTCGATACGACGCTTTATTTTTTGGACGGCCCCTTTAAGAACATGTATTTAACCCCATTTTCACAGAGCTTGTCGCATATATATAATTTTGTCACTAGTATTTTCGGCAGTAATAAGGCTCCGTACCTTGCTCCACTCAGCGGCGTCAATGCTGTCGGATCCATCCAACAGGAACATGACGTCAACGGGATTGTCGCAGTTGATATCTGAAAGTAAGATCAAGTCAAAATGACCATATCGGAACGTAATATATGGACCCTCAAATATTAATAAAAGACTTAACTTTGTTTAATGTTTTTATGTATGAATTTGTTTCTTGCAGAGAAATATAAATGAAACAAAAACTTGTTTTAATATTGATATGTTTGAATTAATTTCTTGCACAGAAAGAAAATGGATTCCTATTAATTGTATTATGATGCAACTGTGGTGCTTTACCAATGAATTTATAAAATTTAAGATTTATAGAATAACAATAAAGATATAATTTGCGTTTTAAATAATTTATATTATAAATTTTATTTATTTATTTTGATTCAAACAAATATGTTTTACTGTTTTTGGACATAAATAACGTACCTAAACGTTTGGACGTGTTATAATGCCCCTCTTCTTTTGTTTGCAAAGTACCATAATGCTCTACAATTCGTCTTGCCCCTTTTCGAATAGGTAATACTTCATATTAATTAAATCGTATTTGAATGCTGTTTTTTTCCGGAAATTATTGGCTGTCGTTAAAAACGTTAAAATTTAATTTTGATTCTGAAAGATCTTGTTTACGTTTTTTGCCGGAATGAGTCCCCCAAACGGTTGATAACAGAAAAGTTATGCGCTCGGAATTGCCCACTTAGATTTTGTGTTCGTTTGTACTTACTTTGCGACCTAGCACGTGTTGCCAACGTCACCAGAATCAATGCGCACGTCACTGTAAGCCTCATTCTCAGCTACGACCTGTATGGAGAACATTTAAATGAAATGAGCCGCGCTATTGGAAAACTGGATTTAATGCATATGCGTAAAGTGTCGTCTCAAATTAGCCTGTGCTAATCAGGGTAGACACTATCCGCCTAATCGGGATTTTCGTCAAGAAGAGTCTTCCTTTAAACGAATAATCATGCGAACTGCACAGGCTAATCTGGGACGACACTAAACGCATTTTAATTAATCCCCCTTTTCTTGGAGCGAGGCTCAAATCATCTCGATTAATATTTAGGAAAACCTGCTTAGCTGCCTTATTTCATACAATCAAATGATCACTTGAACTTGATGTAACATCACAATATATCATTAATAATTATTATTTGACGAACAATAACGGTGTGCAATGTGTAATTTGTCATTGAAAAATGATAAGTGCACATTTTTTTGTACAATATACAACATTGAATAAAAGTAATAGTCAACAGACTTAATAATTTTATAAAAATCGCGACCAGGAACCATTAAGAGTCAACATATTAATTTTAGCTTATTTAAGCGAACGAAGACCATCAACCGATTAAAATCACCATCACTGAAATATAACAATAAGCATCAGTAATCATCATTTTCATTCACTACGCAAAAAAAAACATTTTAACGATATAAAATATCATGTGTTAATATGCAAATATGTAATAAATTCATATTTTAAATCAAAATAATCGCAGTAAATATTTGTTTCGACATGCGTTTTACCTTATTAACATGTGTATTCAAACAATTACTATTAAAAAACATTTAGTGCCGACAGTTTTAAATTGTTTGAAAGGCATGCATATGTATCCGATCGAAATGGATTTGTTCACACTTAAAACGTGTAAAAAAAATCGATTGGAAAAAAAAGAAAATGGAAAGAGAAAATGAAAGCTCAATTGAAAAATGAAAGAAAAACAATCTATTTTGAATATAAATTTCATAATAAAGAAATGAAATTGTTATAACATGCTTGTATATAAAAAAAACATCAATTATTGTTGGTTAATGTATTACAATTATTTAATTCAGCAAGCACAAAAACCTTTGAACACTCGCTGAAGAAGCTAGTAATTTTGAGCTAACATACATCGCTTTTTATGTGTGAATATACATAACAGAAAAAAACTATCTTTCTTCAGTCTATAGTTTACATGAATGTAATGATGTATATGATTAACCATATCGCGGTTTATAAGACTCATCAGCATGATCAGAAGACGATGGAAAATTACACCACGTACCGGTAATTATTCACATGTTATTAATGAGAAGAACAATAATGAAATAATGCACCAAACAAGTATTCACTTGTTATTAATGAAAACGAAATATACACGACACTTTAACGCCCAACTGGACGCTTGTTTGAACGCAAGTTTGACAAACGTCTAAATATGGAATCGTGTATTTATGGGTAACGCGGTATTTTTAACAATACTCGTGCATCGTGCATTTGGACAAGTGTGGTGTCATGTATGACACCCTGTTGACAGGGACTTGACGTACCCGACATCTGCTTCACTAATTACCGTTTTAAATTGAATACACCGACTGTCTGGCAGTACAACAGGCTGGTAATTTTGTGCGTATTAATTGGTAAATGTATATGTTCTGAGAATACATTAATTGATACATTCGCGCAAAAACGGAAAACTAGACTTCTTATTATACGAATTTACAACATCTTCTGAAAAGAACACTAAAAAAACTTCAAAATATTAAGAAAACACGTACACAATGAACTTTAAAAATAAACTAGTTTACAGTTTGTGCGTTTAAAATTAGAATCGTTGCGTTTGTTTTTTTTTCAGTAAAAAAATAGCGAAAATAAGAAAAACAAATAAAAGTTATTTTCTGGTTAAATTAATCAACATTTTAACTTAATCTTTAACTTATCGTGGCATGATCATTTACAATTACCTTTCAGCCTGCGAGAACAAGCAAACAGACCTTCGTTTCACTTATGATACGAATTATGAAATAAATATATTATTTAAACGATTCATTTGGATGTTTAACTGAATTGTTATAGAGAAAAAAAACTAACTCTATATTCTACTTTAGCGACCAGGAAGTAAGAGAATCACTTATAATACGGACTAAACATGAATTGTGACTTATAAAAAAATAATAATACGTAATAACAATGTTTGATCAACAGTGTTATAAACATGCCCGATAACTCGTATGACCGGAATTAAAACCTCAAGAACATTAAAATTCTCTTATAAAAAAGAAGAATTAATGACATGATGTTTCTCACCGCCCAGTGTGGTTTTTACGCGGCTCGTTTTCTGAAGGCATTCGCTTAAAGAAAAATCTTAAGTGTCTAAAGCAGTTTGGAAGACGTTTGTTCGGTGCATTCATTACTCACCACTGACAGACACCGCGTAGGAATGTGTGCAGCCAATGCATACGCCCAATGTATTAGATGTACCGTCTATAAGGTTACAATGTACCAAAAATGGAACACACAATTATATATAATTTTTGTTGCGTAATAGTAACTATTGTGTTTTTTTTATATTTCAAACTATTGTCGAAAGTCCCGCCCAGTGTATTGGATATACCATCAACAAAGATACAGTGGATCCAGATGGAACTGTGTAAAACAATTATGCAGACTTTGAGTTGCATTATGTAACTATGTTTTATCCCCCGCCAAAGGCTGAAGGTTGTTCGTCCCTCATTCCGTCCGTCCGTCTGTCACAAAATTTTGAAATTGGCAGGGGATATCAATTCAACGATTTTGCTTGTTTCTTTTTCATTTCAAGCTATTGTCGAAACTATAGGTACATAATCCGTTATCACTATATAACATACTTTGGGATATTTTACCTAAAGACTTTCGTTTTTATAAATAATTAGGAGCCTAATATTTACTTAGAGACTTACACGAAACGTTTAATTATTTTTGGTTACTGTCCAGAAGTGCCTCATTATTAATTCATGACAACGACAATTTTATAGCCAAAATGCCACACTGTCGCTCACGAAGCACAGTAGCACATTTTAGTTTAAGTGAGTATCGACTATGATCTCAAGCTAAAGAATGTACAGCATTTTTTTTATTTTGTATATGTTATTGTTGTCCGTTAGTGATATCACTCAACACTTTTCGTATCTTTGATTTTCTTCCTTAGTTTACTATACTTTTTTCCTAATTTCTTCTGATACATTTTGTTGTTTGCGTCTAGGAAATAAGCACGTAGTAATATTGCATCCACAAGTTAAGCAACACGGACAATTTTTTTCAAGAGACTTAAATAAAATTCTGAAATAATTTGCTAAAAAGCAAAAACAGACACACACACACACAACGTAACGAAGAAAACAAGATTGAACGGTTTAGATAAACACCAAACTATACAAAACGTCGTAGAACGTTGAAAGGATATTGATGTAAACGCAAATGGATTGAGTTTTATATTTACGAATTGCTTCATTTCATAAAGCGTTGTGGTTTTTCGAAGTTACCTCTAATAATTTAGAAAGACTTGTAGATACATCACACAACTGACAATATTTATGATGCCCTCAAAACTGCGCAAACATGGAAACAAGATACAGAAAAAGTCTAATCAACGTTGGCCGAGCGAAGAAAACAACACACTATCCACCTGTACGTACATATCGCGACTTGAATGCGATGCTATAATGTTGTACATGCTTAATATTACTTTATAAGATACACTATTTCAACCATCGCTTTATGTTGTACGTGACTGCATTCCTGGCGCCTTGGCGTAAATTGCAACATCAAGTTTGTTTGTTAAAATATCTTTGTGGTCGTATTTAAATAGATTCCATTATACGTATTGAGTTGTGTGGAAGACTTTAATTTTAACTTATTACTTAAATATAAGTCTATCTGCAATTTTGCGCTAACCTAAATACAACACAATTACTTATGACATTATTTATTTATGTTATCTTTATGATAGTTCTTTTGTTTTCATTTTAGTATACCGCGAATTATAATTTCTCTACATGTTTACATGATTCGTTTCAAACCTTTTTGGAATGTATTAACAAACGTCAAATAGTTTCTTTGTTATTAATTTATTTCTCAAAACCAATGTTTTAGCGCAATATTAGAATAATCTCTAATGTTAACTTTACTTGTTGCAACAAATTCATGAAGCAAAACAAACCGGCTTAACAACCTCCATAATATGAAATTTTAGTAATAACGTTTACTGTGCAGAAATGTGATAACATTAATATTTTGCGTGCCTAAACATAACATTTGTTTAGATATTTTCAAAGTCTCTATTAATTATGAACAATAGTTTATACCGTATAATAATCGAATCATTTTTAATACATCAAACTATTAAAAGTATCAAACGTAATTGTGTATACCTATACAACTATAATATATTACCTCGGAACGTTGTAAAATCCTTATTCAGAGTCTCATATACATTACTGCCTAATGTTTAACAAAACCACTGCAAAATGCGATTCACTTGTTCCCGTGTCCGTTTCGAATCATGAAATTATGTTTAGCCACACAGATGCGTTTTATAAAAGTGACATCAGACGACAAACGAACCGCGCGATTCTGGTTACGCGGTAATTAACGTTGACCAGGTGATAAACGCACGTCCATGAGCGTCCAGGTGAACCGTGCATACATTACAAACGTCTGTGTGACATGGATGCGTACAAAATGCTTACGGCGTCTGAAGCATTAAAGGGGGTCCAGCATATTTAAACATATTAAAACTATACTTACTGTTAAACTTTATTGATTATAAAGACAAACATTCACTAACACTGTTCAATATTTATCTAGATACATTGTTAACATGTGATATATAACGCGTTTTGTTCAAATATTGTTCAGGTGTTTTTATTATTATTATTATTATTATTATTATTATTATTATTATTATTATTATTATTATTATTATTATTATTAGTATTATTAATATTTTGTTTAACAGTAGAAGCTGTAAATTTTATGTTGAATACAATTCTGTTGTGTTCTGTTATGTTCTGATAACCGATTTTCAAACAAGTTACATGATCGCGCCGTTACGTGAAGTTACGTGCCATTTGAACTTTGAATTTATTTATTATATATAGATAAAAAATAAAATACGTTGAATGAAAGCCATGCCGTTACAAAAACAAACAAACCAAATGAATGCTTTGAACTGATATCCTTATATCCTTATATATATATTGAGCAAACTATTGGGCAAAAACATGTCTACGGAAATTGCAATCACTTCCCGCTAGAGAAATACCAAATGAGTCGGGTTAAATTCTATGGATATGAAGAGAATTGAACGATTTATGACTTTAACAATTGCGTCAAATAACAATTCAAACATAATTTGGTTGATTGTTTGTATTAATATCCAGTTTTACGTTAAAACATATCAAATGCCAGTGTTAAAAATAAACTCCATAATTCATACTGCACAGACTCCGACGTCGCCCCTTTAAGTGTTAATAGCTAAGGGAACCAATTAATAATTTAATCAAATACACGGACGAGTTGTTTGCACAACGTTATAGGGTAAACAAAATGTTTTATGTTTTGTAAGTAATATTTCATAGTTTGTTTTTGTTTTAGTAATATGTTATAGTTAATTAGTGCAACAAATAGCTTGAGTAATCTCATAAAGTAATAAACCCAGTAACCTAGAATATCCTCATAATTTTATGGCTTTCATAACTACGTTTGCGAAGTTGCGAATGAATGAGTCAGACTGATAGAAATTTACTAAGATAACACTGATAAAACTCAATTGTATTAAGCACTTCGTACATAGAGTTTTCATCTTGAACGAGTCGTAAAGCAACTGCGAAAATGACCATTGTTGGTTGTAAGTGGTTCGTAGCCTACACAACGAAACGTAGTTTTCGGGATTCTAATTTTTGATATTGCGTTACCGCTGATTTCCACTAAGACTCCATCATCTAAAATGTTCAGTTGATTAATAATGGGGTTTAGGAAACTTGCTGGGTATCAAACGGACAGAGGACTGTCCTCGGATGTCTTATTAGAATAAGGCATGCATTAAAAGTGTTGTAAACATGAGTCTTAAACTTGAGAATAATGGTCGTTTTGAATTGTTTGTTTGATTGCGGACCAAGTATATTTTACGTAAAAACAATAAATAATTAGAAATGGCGCGGCAGATGCCGACGCGTATCCCCACGCCGCATAGATGTTATATTAAAAGGCAATTTTGGGTCGAGATAGACCGTGTTGACATAAGAGATGTTCAGTATTAAAGTGACGTCACGTCAAGTGGTGAATACATGAAGAAGTTATGTTAAAACAAAATTTTGGGCCCCACCCCAACCCCCATTCTCCTCTATCTCCTCCTACACTATTAACACTAGAACCTTGAAACTTACACACATGGTAGCTATGAGCATATGTGCGACGGTGCACTATTTGTAAATTTGATCTGACCCCTGGGTCAAAAGTTATAAGCATGTGCGTCGCATGTTGTTAGTAAAATAAGTTTTTTTACCCATTTTACCCATTTATTTACCCATAACTTTTGACCAAGGGGTCAGATCAAAATTCTGTCACCGTCACCATCGCACATATGCTCAAGGCTACCATGTGTGTAAGTTTTAAGGTTCTAGTGATAATAGTGTAGGAGGAAATATGGTCCGATAAAAAAGCGGAGATCAATACAATATCACCACGCTTTTAAAAGCGTGGGGATAATTATGTATCGATTGTAAGAATGTGTGGCATAAACACGAATATATTGTATCCAGTGGTTGAAACCATAAAATGTTGACTAACATATTTCTATCAATCTTCGTTGTAAAAACATGAATTCAGTTATATGTTTACTCTCTCTTTTCATCTTTTTGTTTCACGTACTTTAAACTCGCTTGTAACTTGGGGTGTCGTTTGATAACGTTATATGACAATAAATGTAAAACTCTTTCTAGTGACATAGGTCAACTACGGACATAATTTATCAGGAGTCAAGAAATAACTGTTCTTGTTGGTCGTTTATTTAGATTAGCCTCACCAACGGTCTTAAATCTTCTGTAATGCGCGAAACTTATGTCACTTTTGGACATTTTTAAATATGAATATTTACTTTGTAAGCAAGTGACACGATACAGCGCTATATTACCGATTGCGCCAAGGGGCGGTCGTTAATTCCCGGACAAGAACACAAGGCGGAATTATGGCCCTTGGCGAAAGCGTGCACACGATTGTCGCTATTTTGCGGCGGTTGATAATGGTTTTGCTGATTTAAGACACACGGGTCAACGAGGATATAACGCTTGGCCAATGTTGCTTTGAGCGTTCCTCTTCCGATTGGTTATAGCCTTGTTACAGTGCATAAGTCGCTGTGATTGAATGGATATGGTATCCGCCTAGCGACCGGGAGGTCACGGGTTCGATCAGACTGTGGGAGCGTTCTCTAGATCTCCCACAAAGACACCAAATACTGGTTCTAGGCCCAGGCAACGGACTCGAGGGCGTTTTAAAGAAGTAGAAAATACTTTAAATGCAATCGAGCTAAAATGAAAATGTTAAAACTAATCGACATTTCACGTGTGCCTTTTTACACTACCGCTTTTTTTAGCTCCACTTGCCAGAGGCCGGCGGGGCTTATGTCATGGTCCTGAGTCCGTCGTGCGTGCGTCCGTGCGTTAACTTTTTCTTTAAACATCTTCTCCTCTTAAACTACAAGTCCAATTCTAATAAAAATTCTCAAAAATGTTCCTGGGGTGAACCTCTTTCAAACTTGTTCAAATAATGCCCCTGGGGTCAAATTTGACCCCGCCCCGGAGGTCAATTAATTGAACATTTGCTTATTTAAAGCCTATTTTGTGCAAACTTTTAAAATCTTCTTGTCAATAATCATTGGGCCTAGTGCTACCACATTTAGTATGTAGTGACATTTAATAGTTTTCTACTTAGTTTGTTAAAATTATGCCCCTGGGTCAAATTTGACCGTTCCCCAGGGGTCACAAAATTGAACATATGCTTATATTTGGCCTATTTTGTGCAAACTTTGAAAATCTTCTTGTCCATAACCATTGAGCCTATTTCTACAAAATTTGGTATGTATTAAAATCTTAAAGTTCTCTACCAAGTTTTTTCAAAGTAGGCCCCTGGGGTCAAATTTGACCTGCCACAAAAAATGAACATATGCTTAAATAAGGCCTATTTTGTGCAAACTTTAAAAATCTTCTTGTTCATAATTATAGAGCCTAGGGCTACTAAATTTGGTATGTAGTGACATCTAATAATCATCTACCAAATTTGTTCAAATTATTCCCCTGGGCTCAAATTTGACCCTGCCCCGTTGGTCACAAAACTGAACATGTATTTATATAAAGCCTTTTTTGTGCAAACTTTAAAAATCTTCCTGTCCATAACAATTGGGCCTAAGGCTACCAAATTTGGTATGTAGTGACATCTTATAGTTCTCTACAAAGTTTGTTAAAATTATGCCCCTTGGGCCAAATTTATCCCTTGAAGGCTCCAATTAAAAAGTTGTTCAAGAAAATTTGATTCGTCAAAAAACATGGCCACAGGAAGTCGTTGAACTTTGCATGTTTATGCGTTTTTGCTATTTATTCATTATGGGATGAATAAACTATTTTCTTCTCAAACTAAAAGTTTATCAAAATACACTTGGAATAACTTTTTAATTATAAGAGATAAATATATACATGTCGAGCGTGAAAGGAAGACGAACATGTTAACTATCCATAAATGTTAACCCTTTACCAAACGACACATTTTGGACTGCCCCAAATTGAAAGAGATTGCAGACGAGAAATAATATTGTAAAGAACTATTTATAAATTGGCTGGGTGGGGTAGAAATCATTGTGATAAAAGGAGAAATTGCTCATCATGAGCAATTTCTTCTTTTTTGAAACCGGAAGTCCTGTTTATTAAAACGAAAACAAACTCTTCAGAAGGAGTTATGGTCTATTGGAAGGTCGAGAATGGCATTTGGTACTTAATCAGTACATTTCAACCAATGCGCATGCACGCTTTTTTCGCATAAAAAAAACAGTGGAGCGATACAAGGCCATCATGGCCCTCTTGTTTATTACAGCATATATTTTGTGTGCACCAATAACATGACTGGTTTACATTTTACCAAATTAGATAAACGTGTAATAATCCTACATAAGCTTTTGCATTGCTTTTTCATATGTTCTGGTCCATTTACGTAAAAAACGCTGAGGAATTGTCGTGATACAATAATTTAGCGTTAATGGCAGCGCACACAAATTCAGTAAATAATATAGTGTTTTTGCACAAGTCTTACAAAATGAACAACTTGTAGAAAAAAATGCGCCTTACACTCTGAACATAGACGTATGAATCATGCACTTTGCAGATCATGTCGTTTCTGAGTAATAATTGAGCATTCAATAAAAAAACTACAACACCACAACATTTACATGGTTGACATCACAGCAGTATCTTACGGTGACTTATTACACTCACTTGCAATTCAAGTCAAGAAAAGTGTGTGCTTCCATAAAACATCGTAATTTACCTTTTTCAAGGTAGAAAAAGTGTCGCATAGGAATATATTAATCGTCAGGGCAAATGAGGCATGCGCTTATGGCTGCGAGACTCGGTTAGTCTTCATGTTCAATTTATCAAACAATAAAAAGGTTATTATTCATTTTTATGACAGCAATTAATTTATGAGCATGTTATATATCACTGTCATCTACATTAACTATGTAGAATTATTTTGCTGACATTTTTCGGGTGACGATCTTCCAAAATTATTAACATTATTATATGACAATAAATCATTTGCGATTTTTACACATACTAATTTTCCTACGAACGTGAAGGCAGTCCAGGGCCCGTAGTCACACAGCCATTCTTAGACTTAAAGAAGAAAGAATAGTCTTAGACTTAATAAAAATAATACCTGCAAGTTTGAGTATATATGATAAACATGTTGCTTATGCCATTAAAATCATTTTGTCAATGAATGCTAGACTCGACTTTCAAGTTGTTTTTTAACAATACAGTTTTAAGAAAAAATCTTTTTTTTTAGACACAAGTCTAAGAATCGGTTGGTGAAAACGGGCACAGTGCTCGGACCTTGGTCATACTGTGTCTTTCATCGACGTTACGTAATTGGGTGGGGCGAGCACATGTTAATTATAGTAATTATTGTAATGGGGCGAAGATAAGTATGACGTCAGGGAGGTATTTGCGTTTAGTCGCACAGTGTACAGAGATAGTCCAGTCAAGAAAGTGATTAGCGTTTATTTTGTAGAAATATTCGCTTTTTATCTCGACTTTAATCGCTACGAATTTTCTTAGCGGGAGTTGTAATTTCGTCATCCCGCTAAGAAATTAGTTATCACTTGATTACCCCTTCTGGATATGGATACATGATGTAAGAGCGACACAAAGCCACCTACGTGAAAGTATCAAATTGAGCATCAATCAAAGTGAGTATTTTGAAAACAAATAATAATTAGTAAATATATAAACTACCGCATTATAGGTAAAGTATTATATACAGAAACTACAAGTTGTATTTGACGTCAAACTTCAGGGTATAGATAAATCGAACCGCATTTCAAACAAAACGAAACTTAAACAACGTAATAAATATTTGTAAAGAGATATGCGAATATTTAAAAAAGTAACAGACTGTATAGACGAGTTAAAACATTTACACACAATGATAGATTTCAAGATTGATCCTAAAATATTTTTGTATTACAAAACGAGGATACACTGTACGAAATATTTTGAATTCATTAGAATTCATTAGAGTGAGTGGCATGTAAGTTTGTTAAATATATTAACAATGTGTATTTGCAAATTTATGTCTAACAAGCCAATACGATGTTTCTGATCCGCGGACATTGGTCAATGAATTGCCAGAAAGCGTCATGACAACTAAAAGGCGTGTGATATATGGAGATGGACACATGTGGTGACAAGCAGACAAGCGCATACGCACCTATTACTGTTGATTAATTTATTTGATGTGCGAGAAGCCAAATAACACTCCTTGAAAGCATGTGAATATAACAGGTATTTAATTATGTAAAAACACATCGCATGAAACTACTTATTTTACATATTTTGCGATTAATATTGTTGGTGCTGTTGTTGCTATAACTGAATATATATATAACCGCCACCGCCACCGCAAACTGCCACCGCCACCGCCANACGATAAAAGTTTTTTCATTATAATAATACAATAATAAGTATACAAGTATATTATTCTGAAAACAAACTTGTTGACCAGACAGGCTTTTCACAGGATAAAAGAAAAATACTTATTCAAGAGCATAGTCCAAATGATGGTATTGTTCTAGTTTTGTATATGCTTCCGACATCACTTAGTTTTGATTGAACACTTATCACTATCAATAGACCAGCTGTCTATAATCTTCCTTGTTAAGAAGAAATCTTACAGTTCTCAAGAAGTTGTTGAAGTGTGCGGCCGTGACTTGGTATTAAAAACTTCCTTCTGCAGTATGCAGAGGGTGAATATGAAGAGGGTGAATATTGAATTATAAAAATGTGAATGTGACCATAAACAAATGCAACTAAAAGTTTTTTATAGACAGTGTTCGACAATGACTATTCTGAGTAAGATGCTATTTGTGCAGACATTCTGATCTTGCGAAACGAATAAGTAAACGAATGGATTTTTATGCCCCCGAAGTTGGGCATATAGTGATCGCACTGTCTGTCTGTCTGTCTGTTAGTCTGAAATTCCGTCACACGTTGCGTTTAGGTTTCGAAAAATGTGGAAACACACTTTGCGTCTAGGTTTAGAAAAATGTGGAAAAAGGGGGCATATGTCATCCTATGGTGACAAGCCTGGTTTTATAATTCAAAGATAATTTTGAAGCAGTCCGACGGACTTCCTTGACAAAAAAACAAGGAGTCCGAGTCTCATTTCCAGGAGTCTCTGACTACCGGACTCCCGTTAGTGTCAAACACTTTGTTGATTCGCCATTTTGAAGACATGCCGCGTGAAAAACGTTTGGATACAAGGGGCGTAATTAAGATAGATCTACCAGCATCTTAAAAAAATACATATTAATTAACACAGTTTGTGCCCCTTTAATCGCATACGATTACAGTAGGTTAGTGTTAGGGTTTTTTAAGTGAATTGAGCAAATCGTAAATAATGAATTAATACCCATCTTTAAAACATGTAACTTTTGTCGAATATTACTGACTTTATTGAATAGTTAACTTAACTATGAACTGAAAAAATTATTTAAAACAATACTTTCAACTTAAAATATCTTTCGACGTAGCAATGCGATGTAAACAAAGCTGCTGCTACCACATTTAAAATAATAAACCCGAGCGTGCGGTAACGTAAACCGCTATCCAGGTGGACTACGCTTATTCGTTCATCTGGTGGAGTTCGGAAGGTTTAATTATTTACGGAATGTAAATACTTCAATAGCAAAGTTGATATGGCTAGCGTAGAGGAATTCAGTGGTATAGGTTGGGCTGACATTTCTTTCTGATAGGTTTAAACAATCCCGATGCAGCTCACATGAGTTGTGTCAACGGTTATTTCATATTCGAACTTAATATCTTAATTCATGTAATAGTTCATACTTTCTATGATTCTATTGATTAGTTAAGGGCTTAAAATGAAAAGAACAATCAAAATTTAAGAAAAAGGTTAAAAATACTAATAACCTCCTCGCATTAAAGTGACCGACCAGCCCGTAAAAAAGCGCTAAACGAACCGAAACCGAAGGCCTAAGGTCCGTATAATGTATGCGGGCTAGCTTGGAGGGTTTATAACTTTTGATATCAATTCATAGACGCAACGCATTGAAGTACGAGTACATGAAAAAGAATGTTTAGTGTCGTCTTAGTCGTTTTAACCTATTTGATGGAGTTGTTTATTTTGAACAGCGTGCGAAAATAAGTCATTTCAATAGTTCCAACCGTCGCCAAGAGATATGACTGCTTCCGAGATATCATATCACTTTCGCCATTCCACGGCATTTGATGATGGTCGATTCATATATATTATTTTTATCTTTTATGGTTTAAACCTCTTTAAGTCACTCTACATGTGGAATGAAAACCATAAACAAACAGTTCAAATATAAGAAAAAACATGGATTGGCATTAAACAAGGAAAAAGTTAATCACTATAAAACCTTCCAGATCTGTCTTGATCTTGATTGTAATTCTAACATTCAGCCCAAACTACACGCAATTTGCAATATTGCAGAGCGAGTTCCGATTTTCGATACCAAATGAAAACAACCGTAAGTTAGCTCTAAACAATTTCAATGCAGTAAAATCCGTTTATGAAACGTTCGTTTGATGTTTACGGAATACATGATCATACATACTCGATAAATTGAAATGTGTTTCAAGATTTTAAGTCCTTCTGTGCAAAAAGCTGCATTATTACGATCTTAGAATATCGTTAAATTTCAGCAAACGTCTATATGAAAGAGGAATTCGGTTTGTGAGAGATATTATGGTAGAGAGAAACTGTTTTATTTCAAAACCATCTTTGGATACACAAGTTGGAACAAACGTAAATTTCCTATTAAACCAATGATTAATAAACATAATAAAGAAATTATTGACAATTTTGATGACCTGCCAAATTTTGACAAAAAAACTCAATGACCTATATTACCAACAAGAGAAACATATTTATAAAACATTAATTTAAAACAACGACATTCCAGCTTGTCATACACAAATGGAACTCAGAATTTTTTAATATTGACTGGAGAAAAGTACATGTACTTGTATTCAATCTAACTAAGGAAACATATATCATATGGCTCCAGTGCAGAATAGTCCACAGACTATTGGGAACAAAACCCCTAATGTTCAAAATGAAAATTGTTGCAAATAATCTGTGTACATTCTGTAATATTGAAATTGAAAATATAACGCACTTGTTCTGACACTGTCCATATACACAAGAAATTATTAAATTTGTTGATGATATTATACGTGATAGTAGACCAAGCATACATAGTCAAATTACATGTCAGGATCTAGTACTTGGACTCATTAATCCAAAAATGAACGATTTAAATATAGTATGCCTAGAACTAAAACGGTATATCTTCCATTGTCAAAGAAAAAACAGAATCCCTTCAAAGAACGGATTTGTAAACAGTATAAAACATACCTTTGAAATTTACAATAATACAATTCAATCAGATGAAGAACTAAAAATCTGGTCCCTTGTTAAAACATTTACTGACATCTCATATAACGACATTACTAATCATAACGCATAATACAAATAATGTTTACTACATACGTTGATTTTATTTGTGAACTCTGCATTATGAGTTTTCTTATACAATGCAATTCAGCACTTAGTACTTAATTTTCTAATGTGCAATATTTTTTATAATAAATGATATACATACACATACTTATGTTCAACATTAATTTAGTTTGTATTGTACAAGATAGTGTTTTGTGGTTGTAAAATACTGTGTTGAAAACATATTGTAATATTGTGTTGAAATATAACACAAATATCATTTTATATGAATGCATGTTGAATACTGGCACTTCTATTTATGTACCCATCAAATAGCTGTACATGACAAAGTCTGTGTATGAAATTCATAATACGTTATACAAAGCTTTGTATGTATGTACATACTATTCTATGTTTGTATGTAATATCTTACGGAGTGAATACAATTTTGCGCTAGAAAATAAAAAAAAAAAATTAGCAACCATTAACAGACGTACTACTTGTGGCTAGGTGTACTCAACTGCTAACTAACAAGTGACAGTGATCACTGGCGTGTATTAAAACAAATATAACACACGCACACATGCACGCAAGCACGCATGTACGAAGGCACGCACGCACGTCACATGATAATTATAGTTCTGGCATAAGCATAAACATCGTTATTGGTCCTTAGATTGTGCTTTCTCACATATTATGCAATATACCTACTTGAAAACCTATTTTCAATATCAGTGATAAATGTGTAAATATCTACTAAAATTCAAATTGATTTTTGTAAATGTAGAACAAGGTTTTGTCCAGGGGACAGTTGTATATTACATTACATTTTTAGTGTTCCTTAAGTCTTTGCTTTAGATAATATTTCAAGTGCAGCAAATTTAAAGAATTTTTTTACATAGAGGTGCTTTCTGCTGTAATGTTACGAGAATATTTAACATAATAATAATTATATAAGTATAGGTATATTGCACGTTCTATTAATCCAAAAATAAAAGACGTAGATTTCACTAAAATTTGCATGTTTTAGTAGGAAATCAGTTGCATGCAGTCTGTGTTGATATTATTTTTTAAATCAATTGATTTACTCAATTGAACTGGGTCGGTATTCACCAAACAATTCTTAGACTTAATTCTAAAAAAAAAGAATATTCTTTGAATTGGAATGTTCAAGAAATGATTTTTTTTAAATAAAAAATGACATTAACCACCTGTTTCTGCACCATTTTTCAAGTACTAGGTTTTTTCAATGACATAATCACCAGTGGTAGCCTGTATATATTCAAACGCTGGACGTATTTTCCTTAGTTCGAAGTTTATTCTATATGCTTAAAGTGACAGTTCGCGATATAGATCGTTGTTTTGCCTATAAATCGTATAGCGAGAAATAAACTTTACGTAAATTCATTGAAATATATTTTTTATCGAGGTTGACATCGAAAACCTTGTCAAAATCGGTTTTGAATCGATACAATAATATATAAATGATCATAAATACATGCCATAGGCGAAAATCATTGCAGCGTCGCGAGTTATGCAAATTATATCTATATTTGGCTTTCGCTAAACATTATTAGCATACTGAAGATAAAAACATAGATTTAGCAAAAACGTACCGTTGCAACTCAGTTTCCGTCTGTAACAGATGTATTTGCATTTGTTCTTACCTTCTCTCCGCTTAATTCGCCCGTATCCGCAATTTTGTTTGTTTAGTTTTAAATCAACGTGTCGAATCATGAATATTAAAAATGTGTTTTCGTACCTAACCCTACTCGACCCGAAAATAATCAAAGTACTGAAAGTACTGGTGGGGCGTTTTGCTCAAATTTTGTGGTCCTAAAAACACTATACACCGTGATGCCAACCAATCACCTTTGTTAAATAAAACAGATGGAATTAAGGAAGGGTGACGTGCTGTCAACATAATATATGATTGAGCTGTTGGGGTTAAAAGTAAATGCTGCTTTTTTAAAACAAGTCATTGTCGTATGTGCCAATTCATAACTGCTAAACTTTGACAGAACAGATTGTCCATAAAAGAAATCCATTCAATTTTCATCAACATGATTACAATGAATTTCAAATTCCAATAAAATCAGGCAAGACCAATATTGTTTGGACAACCCCTGAAATGCAAAAACTAACTAAGATAACAGATGAAGTCTATAAAGCATTTGTATAGTTTGGTTCTTGCAAACCAACATATGAAACACTGGGATTGTACAAATAATTTGATGAGTGTAATGATATCTGCTTGGAAGATCAAGCCGGCATAAACATAGTTAAAAATACACAGGCTTGTATGAGATATTAAGCTATCAACTATGCCCATCTCTGAAGTTCTAAAAATATGTCCTTTAAAACAGATTTTCAGTTAGTCACAGCTAGATAGTTCACTTTAATACACAGGGGTTTTCCTGGCCACTTTGGGAAAAGGAGTCTGGTCAAATAGGGAATGGTTTATCGACAAAGTGGACCTACAAAGTGGACCGAATTGGGATTTTTTATCAACAAGTATTGGCACATCAAACCTTTATTTTGAATAAACAGCATTTGTTTTAACTTGGATTAACAGTCTGTTTGCACAAAAGCATTATGATGTTTAAGTTAACACATTATTTGTTTATTATAATTAATGAAAATAACTATTTACTCGCCTGTTTATTTATCCATTTACGTTAAAATACAGCATTACAGTTTAATATCCAAGTTAAGTTTTGCGAAATGATCACATTATTTTATCCAAGTAAATTTGAATGGCATAATTATAACAATGTGAAGTCCACAACGCTTATCCGAATGTTGCTACATGCATGGCGTATAATTAGCTGTTGTGAAAGTGACAACCACAATATTTATTTCGTGTGTAAGGAAAAAGTTCAAAACTGGCATGAAAAGCACGGGCGAATTGTTATATAAAAAAACGATATTTCGTCGCTGTATACACCTTCCACGAGGACTGCGTGTAACTCGAGTGCTAATGCCACAGTGAAAACACGTTGCCATGGATGGAACGTGCGCTGTAAGCTGTTTGTGCGCATTAATCCTAATTCCATGCGATCGGAGCTATTTTGTTTGCGAAAGCAGAATCTGGGTGCGTAGTTTGGACTTTGGACGTAACGGACTTTATTCCGAAACTGATTCCCGAAATACGTATATTATGTTACCAAAGGGGCGAATTGCAGAACGCAATCGCCCCAAAAATCGATACATTGTTCATTTTCAACCGATTTCAACCGGATTTTCAGTGATATCCTCAATAAAAACACGTGTCCTTACGATTCTGCCCATTTATATGTCCGCGAACTGTCACTGTAAGTCTAAGAATGGGTTGGTGAATATGGGCCCTAACTTACATGCCTAAATCCAGAGCGCATGTATCTTAGAGTTTGGTGTGTAAGCAATGCGTTTATGGATGAAAGTGGATTGTTATACACGCGTTCAGTCAAAAGCCATGTTGGGATTACACATTTGGATTTGTCTTTGATAACGGGTTTGTCGGTTTATTTATCTTAATGCAGTGTCTGTGATTGATAGTGTGGTTTTGTGAATGCATCCATAATATTACGGATAAACACGCCTGTGCGTTTAGCCTTGTTAATATTGTTGCAATTCATTATTTGACTATATTTGGGGATAATTGGACGTCTGAAGTACGCCTTCGTTCCGGGAAGTGTATTCACAGAAGGACTTCTCTTAATTCTACCTGGAGGCACAAATGGCAGTATCATAGGTTATGATGAATGTGGGAACATCTTTTGACTTCAAAAGGGAGTTTATTGTTATATGTTTGGAATTGTATGATATTTGTTCAGAGGCTGCTTGGAAGTGTTGTTATGTATTTTTCTAGTTTTTATTTTAGAGATAGTGTTTATATGTTCAGTCCTGCTTCCCGTTCTTGTGAAAATTGGTCAATTAGAGTTTGTTTAATGGCATCGAGGACGTTATTTGTATTAATGTGGATTTGAGACTAAAATGTATATATTTTCTGTTTCGTTTAATGTATTCGAGTCACTTGTACGTGTGAAGGCTATTTAGTATATACTTATATAGACATTTTGGGTATTTTTTTGGATCGCCATTTATAATATTTGACCAATATTTGACCATGTTTGTCTTAATGTGTATGTGTAGTTGGTATCTCCCTAGCTCGGCGAGAGAAATGAGTTTGGTGGGTATTTAATTAACTTCGTTTTTTTCTTAGAGAAGAAACATGTAATTGCTCCAGATTGTTTGTGTTTTCGAATCCAATTATTTCAGTGGAATATGTTATAATTGGTAGAATTGTGCTGTTAACTATGGATATTTACAAGTCAAGTGGAAGATAGAGATTTTGTTTGTATAGTCGAACTAGTGCTTTATTAGTTTGTTTTTCGAAATGTGGTCTTGCCGAAAAAACTCAACTGTGTCTTAAGTATGTTCCGAGATATTTATAATGGTCTACTATTTGCATCAATGTTTGTTCATTTTGAAGTAATATTTTTGTAAAGAATGTGTGTTAGTGCAAAATATAATTACTTAAGTTTTCTCTACATTTACTGATAACAGTTTTTGAACTCGTCTTAACATTTTTGAAAAGTGTGTGGGTAATCTGCCAATACATTGGTGTCATCAGCAACCTGTAGGATAATTTATTCAACCAAAATCAATTTGTAAGCGATTCTACTGTATTACGTTTAAAAACTCATACCGCAAACTATTTATAATTGAATAGGGTTTACCCATTCTAATATAATCATAACAGCTAAATTCATTTAACAAATATTAAAATTCAGATGAACAATTATCGCATATTTTGCACAAAGTAAAAAAACCTTATACAGAACAGCTCAACTCATAATTGTCTTGGTGTTTTCTCAAAACTGCTTTGTTCCACGTGAAAATACTGTAGCTGTCAAAACTTTCAATGTAATAACCTTGGCATAATTGCGATGCAAAAAATGATTGACTCTGCGTGATGTAATTCTCGCTAATTTTGCTAACGTCAATCAATTAGCTTGCATAATGCATTGACAATCGAAACATATATAAAGTTTTCTAAACCATGATATTTTTTATTTTATTTTGTTACAAAAGGCGACAATATCAATCATTTTCAATCCTCCTTTCTGGTAGCTTTGAACAATGATATAGCTTTTTATCCTGAATTGACCATTTTCCCTTCAACAATAAACAAATGTTAAATAAGTATATCTAAAACTTTAGTTTTTGGAGAAGACAATAAAACAAATCAGTTCGCAAATAGCTTTAACTTTAATTTTTCCAATAGGAGTGATATTTCTTTTATTGCATCGTGTTATTAAAACTAGTTACAATCTTGCATTTCAAACTTGTTAGAATCACAATCATTCTAACTAATTCTACACACACATTTACTTGGTTTGCTTCAGCAACAGATTTGTAATCTCAATAGCGCGGTCTTTATTACCATTTTCAATGAATAGTGGTAAATTTCACGAAATTACCGAACTACGTTTTAAGGGAACACAACTTTGTTGGTGATGGAAGTGCTATTTCAATTGGGTTTAAATCCTTGTTATTGCTATTTGAAACATTATTTTTTTCTACCAAGTGCGAACATTAAAATTAAAGAAACTCAAGTTTGTTTATTTTTTAATAGAACAGAACAGAATATATATTTTTTTTACTTAAGCATATATACAGCTCATCGCCATAAACATACATATGCAATAACAGCATGCGTGTCAATTATATACAAAACATACACCATTTCGAGGAAAGATTAAATGTTAACATAATGTATAAACGTAGTTTAATAATTGTAACAAGTATAACATTATTCTAAGCTTATTGTCTCTGTGAAAGATATATAATTTATACTACAAATATAATATATTTTCTCGCATTTTAAACCATTAAAAAAAAAACATTGTTAGTTTTTTAACACTATTTTGTTTGAACTATTTAGTAGTTCGATAAACCTGAACATATTAGGGCGAGTTATATAATACTTTGGAATTAATGTATTTTTATCTAAAGTTCTTTTCTCAAATATATAACTATTTTAGATGCACGAGTCAATGTGTAAGCCTGAATGTTAAAATAAAATAATAACCAGTCCAAATTTGATCTGAACTACCTGGCTAAACTCAACTAAACATATTTCAGCTAGCTATACTGAAAATACATGAACATATGCTGGTAGTAAATTCATTAAGCGAGTGTACGCATGTCAACGCTATATGGAGCTAAATAAGGGCTACACATGCTATTAAAGACAGGTCATTCAATTATACCCGCTGGTAAAGAGATACTAAATGGAGACTGATTTGCATTCTAATATGATATACTTTTTTACTACAACGACTACTAAGTCACAAACGAGGGACCAATATCATCATACATTCATTAGTGCAACTAGGCGACTACGTCACGTAACTAATCTGGGGATTGGTCATGAAATCCTTTCAACGGCTATTTTTATCATGACTCTGATTCAAGCCGAACAGTGTTAAGTTAATGATATAGGTATGCGCACTTCGTTCATATACACACGCTCACCCAGGAAGGTGGGAGATGATATGACCGAACTGCTGTAAAAAATCGACGAAAAGTCGAGCAAACAAACAAATAAACACACACCATTCAAATAAAGCCACATAAACAAATCACAGTTTAGTGTAGACACCCAACCACATTTCTAACGCAATGCTGTTATAATTCTTATGTGAAAAATCGTAACAAAGTATCCACATGATGGCGCTCTGACACTTCTAGCTTAGATGCGGTTGTGGCATCGCGATTGGCGTCCGAAATAGATGATCGTAGGCAAATCGATCGTTAAGACAGCTATGTATATAATCACCTGCTCGTAGAGCATGTCAAACACTTGCTTTACAATATAAGTAACGAACATTCGATCTGCAATAAACAAACACACGGGATTTCAATAGTATTGAAAAGCGTTATGACAAGTGGAAAACGGCAAAGCAAATAGAAACCATGCGAGATATACGGGAACAAGAGCAGGGCATAATATCAAGGGTATTCTTGATTTTGTTGCTTTTCTCAGAATATTAGTTTGGAGTGTCCACTCAGCTTAGCATCGAGAATATCGGTCAGCTCACGAACAAATTCAAATCTCAGATGTAGGAAGACTTCCCCTTTCTTGCTTAAACTCAGGGTTGAGTAAAATTAGTAACCACAAAAGACATATGTGAACACCAAGTTGGGCATGATGTTTAAACTCAAGTATAACATGAGAACAATAACATATTTATTAATAGCTCATGTTCGAGAATGGATAACCAGTCCAACAGTTTTTATAAAATAGTATTCTTTTTTATGTTTTTTTTTATGTAACAATAACTTGACATACAAGATACTAAGCAACCAGGAGAGGACACTTAATTTATGCAAATTTAAAGAACGATTCAATTTTGAGGAGTTTTACTGAAGTCAATACTGTTTTTTGCCATAGTGAGATTTGTTTTATTTACGGTGCAATTGCTTGTTTAATATTGTTCTACTTGATAGTTATTCCATTTATATAAAACGTATAATGTCGAGGTATTTGTTAGCAATATCATTTATAGTATTATTTTAAAATAATTGGATTATTAAGTAACATATATATTTAAATTTATTTTATTTTTTTAGTTGCCCTGAAAGGTGTTATAACTGGAGATGGGATGCCACCAGATGGAAGCACTGTACCAGCGGGAAGTGCACTGACGCTGACATGCTCGTGTTCACAGGACGCAAGTTCTGTTTCATTTTGGCAGAAAAGCTTGACAGATGTATCACCTACCAGAAGAATGCGGATGGTCATTGAAAACACTGGAAACTGCTTAAAGATCCCATCAGGGCTTTCAAATTGTACCTGTGTCAACCAACAGCTGTACATGTGCACAATTGAGATGGTTGAGTTGGCTAATAAGAAAGATGTTTGGACTTGTCAATGTACATTTGGGTCTTTTTTTTTCGTTGTTAGCAATGAGCTAATCATTGACATCGCAGGTAAGACATTGTGGGATCTGCAGATTATAATTTACAAAATGTTCAGTTTACATTACCATAAATGACTGTGAAAAAGCGCACATATGACTTACATGCTTCTGATTACATAATTATTTACTATGATAAAGGCCCGAAGTGTACTGTATCAGGAATAGAAGCTTACTGTTTGCAATTGGATGCCAAACATGCAGCCGTCTTCAGTATTTGATTGCCTGACAAAAGCCTAACAAGCCAATAACCGAGAAACAGTTGTATGCAATACGCACTTGTTACACAATAAAACAATATCGTAAAAATGAAAGACTGCTGACAAGATGATATATTATTGTGATTCCGGCCATTGTATGTACATTGAACATTTGTTAAGGTAAACCTACAACATCTCCATATAAATGTGTTTACTACATGTAATCAATTGAAACTTTACACATGCGTTTTGGGGTCATTGTGTGAGGTCACTTACCATAATTCCATAATACTTATGGTGATCATCATGTGTAGTCACAGACAAAGGCCCATAACTCTTACCTGCAATTATTTTGTTGTATTTAAAATCAGGTAAACCTACTTTCTAGGTCACATGCGTTCAAAAACTTTTAACCACTCTAGTAATAAATTAAACATGTGTAACATATGGACAACTCTTATTAATATTGAATGTTGGATTGGTTGCAGCTATTCCCCTTTAACTGCAATGTTATTCATGATACTTCGATTTACTTGCGTTTATCAATTGGGTGTTTTCGTTTTTCGAGATTCGATTATCTGTATCTAAGTAGTATGTGCACAAATTGTTGTGCCTTACATAACTGTGCTATTATATTATTAATTGATGGAATTTTAAATCACTTTCAACAAATTTGAAAACGATCATAAAACGACATGGCCATAAAACAGCTTGACAATTTCTGTTTCATGCATAACTTTACAATTCATTTAGGGATTTGGAAATAACTTGGCGTAAGACGACGTGTTGCGAGTAATAACCATCTCTTTAGTTAAAAAATCAAGGTCTTACGTAGTGGTCAAAAGTGAAAAATGGTAATAAAATAGCTCTTAATTGCATTATACGCAATACATTTGCCACTTATAAATGAATTTCAAAGTTACTTTGCAAAAATGCAATTCATCGTTAGAAGACATGTGGCGTATGTAACTCATCTTCCTACCTCAAAAGTCAAGGTCACACTTCCAAGATAAAATTTGGCCGTAAAACAGCTAAACCTTGGCATTCATCATGCTTTTAAAGACAACTTACCAAAAATGACAACCACGAGGACATTTCATTTAGTGTGTAAAACATGTGTCCCTACTTCAGAGGTCAGGGTCATAATTTGACGTAAAAGGTCAAAATTGGCTATAAACAGCTTGACCAGGCTGCAACCTTTTCATTTTTCATTCAGTTTTAAGACAACTTACCACAAATGACTACCACGAGGTGTTTAATTTTCGCATGTATCACGTGTCTTATTACCTCAAAGGTCAAGGTCACACTTACATATCAAAAGTCAAAGCTTGTGATTGACATAAGGGGAGTTTTGAGACAACATTGGAAGTTAGTTGCATATATGCTCTATGGAAACATATCTGGTCTATTTTGGTTAATACCTATAGTTATCTTACAAAGTTCGAGCCTTCTATCAGGTCAAGTCTTCAACACTTGGTGTCCTGGTACTCAAGTGAGCGCTTTAGGGCCATCATGACCCTCCTGTTAATCATAAAACGTCCGTCATAATAGTGTGCCTAGTATTACAACATGTATGTGTCTTAAAGAGTTTTGCTTCGAAGTTGTATTCCCACAACTAGATGCACCAGATGGGACGATATAATAATATGTCTTTATGTTTGTAATTTGTCAGTTTTATAATATTTAATCTAAGAGAAACCTTTTCATTGCAGATGCAACATTTATGATTTAATCTTGATGAAACTTAGTCAGAATGTTTATTTTGACAATATATTGATCTAGTCTGATTCTCGGTCATTTGCATCCAAAAACTTGGTCAGTAGGTCAAATAATAGAAAATCGTTTTTTACTCATTTAGACGCCACATTAAGGACACAGTCTCGATGGAAATTGGTCGGAATATTTATCTTGACAATATCAAAACCAAGTTTGATTCCAGTCACTTGCGTCCAAAACTAGGTCACCGAATAAAAGCTTAGAAAAACGTTGTTACCACTATGATGGCGAAATTTATGACTTAATCTAGAAAAAAACGAGTTCATTAAGTTAATCTTTACAATATAAAGGCCGAGTTTTAATTTGGGTCATGTGCATAGAAAACTATCAAATCTTAGAAAAAAACGTGTTACTACTAGATAGGCGACATTTACGACTCATCTTGATGAAACTTGGTCGGAATGTTATTTTCGACAATACTGAGGCCAAATCACACATGTCTGAAAACTAGGTGACAAGGTCAAGTTTTGACAATAAGTTCAACTTAAGTTCAACTGAGCACTTCAGGGCCATCATTCCCCTCTGGCTAGTACCGGTTATTGGCGAGCATCTCTTAACATAATTTGAAAGAAATGTTCATTGGGTGGCTGTTTACAAAATTAAAAATAAATGCAGATTAATGTTAATCGGATTATTCACTACCTTGTAAAAGTACCCTTGCTTTAGTATGGCTGTTCTAGTGAAGTTACCTTGTTTTTCAACTACATTTAAAGGTTTTTTATTTAATTCATCACAGTTTAACCAATATGATATGAAGGGCTAAGGTTATTGTATGCTTATACCACGTTGATGTCATTCACTTGATTAAATGTTTCCTATGATTATTTTAAGCTGCAATATTGATCAATATTTCAGTTGGTATCACTGGAGTTAGCCTGAGTCCGTTGCCTCCTGTGAAAATAATAGACAAACAAGTTGTTAATATTGTATGTACAACAACCGAAGGAGTCCCAGCTGCCATAGTACATTGGTTCAGAGAAACTTCAAATGGATATTCAAACATAACGTCGCTTTCTAATGCGACATCTACAAGGAATGCGAATGGATTGTATGTTGTTACCAGCACTCTGGAATTGCGTCCATCGAGGGAAGACAACCTCATGAGAGTCTACTGTAATGCAAGTAACATAGGGAACTGGTATATATCAAATATGGGAACCATTGAAGTATTGTGTGAGTACTTCAACGTATTATATTGTGTTCATATAGATGCAGTGATACTATATTTTTTCTAACTGAAGAATTAAAAGAAATAGGTAAGGTTTTATTTAAATAAGCATACCTTGTCTATCCCCAGATGGTCCAGATCGTCCTTTGTGTACATATGGCAGCTCACCAGTGAGTGACATTATTAGAGTTATCAAAGGAAGTACCCTGAATATCCAGTGTTCCAGCACCAGCAATCCACAACCTAATATGTATACGTGGATTTTACCAAACTCGAGCATGTTAGTTGGGGCACAGCTCAGTGTTCCAAACATTCAACCTTTCCCTTCCAGTAGTCCCTACATGATTCGAGTCCAGAACAACATGACTCCGACAATGGGTGAAACTGTTCAAGGCATAAACACTTCAACGTTAATTGTTGACGTACTGTGTATGTGTTATACATACTTAGTTTTCTAAATTAAATATGTAATGCAGACATACTATCTAATACTGTAGAACTAGTTTTATTCGAATGTGTTTTAATGTTGCTAATTTTCGCGTTTTTTTCCTTGCAAATTCAAAACAATATTAAATAGATGTGTCGATCGATCTGAATTTGTTGCTATTATTATAAATGCATTTATGTTACTAAAATGTTTACCCGAAAAGGTGAAAGTGGATGCCTGTCAGTCCATACACACATACTTGTCCGAAAAGGTTCTGTTACACTTTTGATCGTACAACATTAAAACTTGAGGGCTTTTTTCTTATGACATAAAGTTGTGCGTATGATATTTTTGTCATCCTAACTAAAAGTATACAGCACGTATACCCCGTTTTCAACTGATACATTGTTATATATTACGGCATGCGACGTATCTGATGTCAATCTGACGTTACATGACTTTTGCTTATTTCTGCGATGCCACATAACGTTGCTGACTGGATATGCAAGCTATTTTACTAATATAGATCAATACAAAGCCAGTATGTGAACTGGGTTAGACAACAGAAAAGAAGAGTATTCTGTATGAGAAATGATAATGTTATTTACAACTGACACACATACATGTAGTAAAAAACTATACTGTTTTACAGATCCGCCGTCTAAACCGCACTTGCGAATCTCTTTGACCTCGGTCACTGGCACTGTGAAGATAATTGAAGGTGAGAGTTATACGTTTCACTGTGAGTCTGATAGCAATCCTGCTGCTACTTACATCTGGTCACATCCAAGAGGGCACACCTATTCAAATCAGAGCTCACTGTCGCTTACTAAACCAGTTGCAGCCAATGACAAAGGTGAATACGTGTGTAGGGCGGAGAACACTCTGAATCCTACAAGAGGACCAGGGCAGTCGCAATCAAGCAACTCTAGTATCATAGTAGACATTCTGTGTGAGTAAATACATTTAATACGGGCATGTTTGTAAGGGTTACTGTTATTTCAACGATCATATCATTTGAGTTCATTATTAAAGTAAATATCAATGCTCGTTAATGGTGACCTTCTAAATTGCATAACATTCATTTTTCATTATCCATCAAAGAGATGTGTTAACATATTTTAGTTGTTTTGGTTAATGTTATGAACGGCGTTATAAAATCGCACGAGTCACCGTGCCATTTTCTAATAAATAGTCTATGTCATTTAAACAAAAACAACTTAATGAATGCATGCGGGCTACTGAGTTCAAAATATTATTTCATAATCTGATTACATGTATTTTGTTTACACCTATTTATGTTTGACTCGATTGCATCGAAATCCTCAGGCTTATTGAAACGGTCTCGAGTCCGTTTCCTGGGCCTATACCCAGTACTTGGTGTCTTTTGGGCAGATCAAAAGAACGCTCCCCGAGTGAGGATCGAGCCCTTGACCTCCCGGTCGCTAGGCGGACACCATATCCATTACGCCACAGCGACCAATAATTTTTATTTTACCAACACTTATGTAAATTTTATAATAGTCTTTAATAATTATAATACCAGGAAACAAATTGAATTGTCTTAAAAGCGCGCTATCATGTTGCCATTCATAATTGAGAAGTAAGAAGTTATAGGTGTATTTTGAATGCTACATTATTCTTTGATGAAAAGCCTTACAAAGCCTTTTCTTGTTCAATGATTATTATTCCAAAACTACCGGATATGTTTGAAATTTTTATTAGTCAGTTGTGTAATATCGATTATTTGAGTTTTATGTATACATTATTTTAAGTTCACCGGTGCATTGCAAAGAGCTAGCTTTTGGGACAGATTTTTGTCCGGAGTGCGTCGTGCGTCAATTATTAGCTAACCTGAGCACAATATTCGCATGGTATGCTTTTGTGATTACCATTTTTCCGTGCTTCGCCGTGCGTCGTGCTTCGTCCATACTTACCATGAGAACAATCAAGAGGCCACATTTATTGTCCAACCTTAATGAAACCTAGCCAGAATATTTGTCTCAATGATCTATTTGTCTAGTTAAGCAAACGGGAGGTCAATAACAAGGTCACGAGTTCAAATAAAAAAACACTTGTTTACTCTGAATAAATCACATTTGTTGTCCAATCTTCATGAAACACGGTAAAATGATTTGTTCTAAAGATATGTCAACCGAATTTGAAAATTGTTCCTGTCTGTAGAAAAACAATGCCGCCAGAGAGCGGGGCAGTTTTCGTAATATGGCTATAGTCAATCATTGTGAACACTCTATATGTCACATTTTTTGTCCAATCTTCATGAAACTTGGTCAGAGAATTTGTTCTTATGATATCTCAGCTAGATTTGAAAATGATTCCAATCCATTAAAACACATCTGCGCCAGTGGGCGGGGCAGTTTTTTCTAAAATAGCTTATAGGAGTGCTTCTTATAACTCTAGAAGAAAATGTGTTCTTGCGATATCTTGCCTAGATTCAAACATGGTTTCGGTCAATCGAAAAACATGGCCGCCAGGGGGTGGGTCAGTTTCCTTTTTATGACTAAAGTGAAACCTTGCGAACACTATTGAAGTCACATTTTTTTGTCAATTCTTCATGACACTTGATCAGAACATTTGTTCAAATTATATCTCAGATGCGTTTAAACATGGCGTCCAGCGCGCTGGGCACTTTTTCTTATATGGCTATAGTTAAACCTTGTAAACACTCTTGAAGTCTAATTTGTGTCAAATATTATGAAATAGAATATTTGTTCTTTTGATTTATCGGCGAGTTTAAACACTTGTTCCGGTGTATTAAAAATCATGGTTACAAGTGTGTGGGGCAGTTTTCTTTATATTTCCGAAAAGGGTCCTGTGATAAATTGTTTTATATTTTTCTATGATCACGAGTGAAATAAAATCGATTATCCGCCGAATCCAAAACATTTTCTTTTAATTTTATGCTTTTATTACCGTTTATTTACATTGTAAAAGAGTTTAACTGAAGAATTTCCCTGGAATAATGACGTCATTTCATCAACAAAATGACGTCATTTCAATGTATTGAGGCACGCCACGGGAGAGAGGGTCACTTTTCAGCGAAAGGGAAATTATAATTAACTATTTTCTTGAAAAAGGGGCATGAAAGAAACAGATTTTTTTTCATGTCAGTGTAAGATCGTTTGTTATTTCACTCGTGATCATAGACAAATAATATTTTCACTCGTGGCTGCGCCACTCGTGAAAATATATTTCCTATGATCACGAGTGAAATAACAAACGATCTTACACTGAGATGAACAAATATCCTCTATTTCTCTCAATATGGCTGCTGAAACTGTTTCTAAATTATATTGAATCGAACTATATTTGCATATAAAAACATAACCGATGACTCTTAACTATAATTGTTAATTTACTTAAATACTCTGTCAAATATTTCTTTGTACAGACATAGAAGATATTGTCTATTTTACAGATGGTCCCACAATAAGTGCAATGTCTAGCCAAGATGTTATCCGCGGTAATAAAGTCCAGCAAACGTGTTTGTTTACTCCTGGAAATCCGGTTCATACCACATTCAGATGGACTCGTTCTTCTGGAACTGATTCTTGGGCAGTGCAGACAGAGCGGACTCTTGTGATCAACAGTGCCCAGCGCAGCGATGACTCTGATTATACATGCGAGGTATTCAATGTACTGAATCGAACAGTCGGCGCAAGTATTATCAAGAAAGACAGGGGATCATTCCATTTGAATGTATTATGTAAGTATGGAAACAGCAGCAATACGTTCGCATTACATTTCTTGTGAAACATACAATTTGGATTTGTCACTTTTACCACCCAATATATAAAGATTGTATGTTATGATACATAATGAGGTCATTGTCGCACATCACAATATATAATTGTTTATGGCTAGTTTACACCAAACATGTAATATTAAATGTTCATGCAGACATTAATTGTTAAATATAACTGCAATTTAAATAAAACTTCATTTTCATTATAAATATGCTTTACATATGTTTTGTTCTTGTAAAGGCACGAACTCTAAGACGGGTTCATATATTATACATTTTCCCTTTTCCGTCAGTCCTTCCTTCCCTCTGTTTGCATGTGTACCTGGGTATTTTGTTTAATTTTTCGGCTAGCTGGCTTGCGGAAAGCTCGATATAGCAGCCACAATGGTCGAGTCTGCATGCGTGGGTGCGTGAGTCCTAGCGTGTGTGGGTCCGAGTTTGTCCGGACTGTAACCTTTAAAGAAATGGTTCCGGTTTAGTTAAGTTGCAGGGCTCAAATTGTGGTTTAAGGATGATAACTTCAAAATTCTTCTCCTCTGAAACCACAATACACAGAGGATAATAGTTGGTATGTAACATCATATTATGCTCCTCTTAAAGGTTTCTGCAAACTATGTCATTGGGACAAATTGTGCGTCGCCCGATATTTTTATCATTCCTATGGGGTCAAAAATGTCCACGCCCTAGTGGTAACATGTTTTATCTAGAATTGTGTAGGGGAAATCTTCTTTATTAAAATCGCAAAATCCACGGCTTTCTCTTTATGTGCAGCTTCATCTAGAGGTCCTCTGTATAATTTCTATTTGGTCAACACTGTCCCCGCCGCATGGTTCCCCATGTTTTCATAGACTTATATATTTGAAACTTTGACAAATATTCTTTTTTGAAACCGCAAAGCCAAATACTTCTATATTTTGTACGTAGCATCATCATCTAGAGGTTGTCGAAAAACTTTATAACAAGTATGCCCCTGATTTAAAAACTTGCCTTGATCAGTGGGTCTGAAGTGTTGAATAGACTAAAGATAGGAAAAAGCTTTAGAAATCTTCTTGTCCGTAACTTCAAAAGCTCAATGAATTCATTTTTGTAATATAGAATCATAAAGAGGTCCTCTACAAATGTGTTCAAATAATTCCCCTGTTGTCCAAACTTGCCATGCATCAGGATTCCCCAGTTTTACATAGACTTTAATACAGAAAACCATTTCGAATCTTGCCTGAAACCGCATAACCCAAGTTTTTCAGATTAAGTATGAAGCAACATCTAAGATCCTTTAAAAGTGTATTCAAATCATGCACAAGTGGTCAAAACTGGCCTCTTTTAGGAGATAAAATGGGATGTATAGGCTATAGTGAAATAACTTAAACAATATTATCGAAATCCCCGATAACCCTGTGCATATCATTTTTCCGAGGATCAAAACTTGTCATACCTTGGGATTTCTGTATTTATATAGACTCATGTACACAACTAAGTTAAAATCTTCTCTGAAACCAAATGGATCCAAGCATTGATGAATAGTTTGTGATATCAGATAGTGATTCTCATCAAAGTTAAAATCATGCCACTTGGATCAAAACTGACAAGGTTCAAGTCATAACAGGCTTATATAACAAATGAACCAGAGGTGTAATTTTTGGTTTATAACATTGTCAAGTGGTCCTATACTAATTGTGTTTAAATTATGCCCCTGTAAAAAAAATGAGCTCAAAAATAGGTGTGTGAATTAATATAAAACTGTGCAACAGGTTTTCAGGTGAGCATTCAATGATCTTTAGGGTCCCCTTTTTGCAACATTGGTGGATTTGTGAGACACAGATTGAATATGGGGGTCATCTCTGTCCTACAGACACATTTCTAGTTGATTTTGCGATGCACGTAACACAAAACATATAACTGCTAGCGGACCAAACTGTACAAACATATAAAGCAGCAGGTGAACTTGCCCACCGGGGTATTTCGGATCAGTTATTTAGTCACCAGTTGAATGATGAGTAAAAACCTGAAGGTGAATCAGTTATATGTCTCGTTGCCTTGTAGTTTAACAACGATAATGTTGGTTTTAGTGTAGCATCATTCAAAGCAACATACACTGGTGAGAAATGCCAATTGTACTTTTTAAATTTGTTTTAACTTACAATCATTCAAGTTGTTAGGGTTGGGAGGTAAATTAATCACCTGTTTGCGGTGGACAGGTCAATGGTTTAGGGGCTTGTAACATGACATTTGTTTTAGTATGATATATCAAGAATGTTATGATCCTCCACATGTGCGTGATGTTTGCTTGTGAGGAATGACAGACACCTATCAACATAGAAGTCAATATTTAGAGAACTCTTCCGCAATAATGTTAATTTCTATGCTGCTTAGACTTAAGGGAAGGACGAACTCCATCGATGTTGAGATCAATATTACCAAATGGACATTGATTGCTAGGCTGCAACATTTGGTGCATAGTAACCTGTTTTACACACATGTCAATCTTGTTAAGCAAACATATACCTTGACGCAACCCATCACATATTTGATCTCAAATGTAGTATCACAATTTGGTATGACATTAAAATTACATTTAATTAAGTGGATAATTACCATACATCCAACCCCTTGAACCTCAACTTAGCTCAACTCATATTGAGCTGCAAGATCGCCTTTTTCTGTAGTTTTTCGTTTATCGTCATGCTACGTTGTCAGAACAGTTGCCCGAATACGCTAGTTTTTACATTTGTGTACAGTCTACATGAAACTTCACAGATATTTAAAGTTACACCGTCTTACAAGAACAATTTAAAAATATTCCGTACTCAACTTTTCATTAAATTGTACATTGCAGTTGGTGCAGAGAAATTGGAGCTGATGGTGATTGGATCTGTTGGTCAAAAGAATGTAACAGTGAATGAGGGAGAAACACATACCTTTATCTGTTCGCTGGAAAGTAACCCCGGATCGACGATGGTCATACAAAAGGACGGGGCCGAAGTAGTTCGTGCATTGAAATCTAGAATACTTGCATACACGAATCACAACAACTGCGAAGACGCAGGATTGTACACGTGTTCTGGTCGCAACGATCATGGGACTGCAGTCGCCGACAATGTTCAGTATTTTGTGAAATGTAAGTTGAGATAAAACTCTACTTTCAAAATAGATCAGTTTGAGTCCGTCCATGATAAGTAGAGCTTAAACGTAAAAAGACTAAGTTACATATCGTGTTATGTTACTACCTTTATTTGTTACTAAGTAAATATTTCATGTTACTTGTATCAAAATTGTTTCATAAAGGACTTACATTTTGTGATGAACATTCCTCGTACTTTAAAATAGGTATCGACTTGAAACTTAAAACGTTCATAAACTCATGTAAGGAATGCGCAGTACATAAGAAACATAACTGGTGATAACCTTTAGTTAGATTTAATTATCGTTGTTCATGTGTATACATTCATGTTGTCCGTTATATCTTGACAATAAAAAGATCTTTCTACTTGAAACTTGAAAGGTAAGTACATCTCATTATGATGATAATCATAACAATTGCTTCTATATTTTAATTGTCATGCTTTATATTTTGTCTGTAGCATATCTTGAACAACTGAAAGAGGTATCAAATTGAAACTTCGTTTGTAGGTAGATGCCATTGAGAGTATGTGTCCTGCATAATTATATTAAAACTATTTTTTTAAATTAAATAAATCTACCCAACAACCCAAAATTCATTTTGTGACCAGTGGCATTAAGCGGGGTCATCTGTGTATAATGAAATAGATAGATTTATTGTTGACATTGCTTCAAGTCAGGATGGTGCCCAGTTTTATACCTTGCCTATTGTTGAAGGCATTTAACAAAACTGAACTTGCAGGTTCTGCTAGACGATCACCATTTGTGGAGATCAACTACAATATCAGCAGTCCACAAGCTGTGAACACAACACTATCATTTTACACCCAGGCGTATCCAGATCCGCAGTATACATGGCAACGCTGCACAGATGCATGTATCAATATCACTAATGGCACAGACTATAAAATAACGTCGAATGGTTTAATATCCAATCTGATCATACTAAATGTAGAGGAGCAGGATTATGGAAGCTACAAAGTCATGGCCAACAATGGTATTGGTGCAGCTTGGCATGAAACATTTCAACTTATTCCATACGGTAATAACATGCACATTTATATTTTAACCTGGTCATAACACAAAAGTCTGTTCATTGATATCTGTATCTGCTGTTTCAAAATTATATCATAATCAACACACTTTAAGGCTAATCTGATCACAACATCTTCAATAAAAGCACGTTCATGTGAACACTTTTTGTCCATTATGACTTTTCCAACATTAATTGTTTTCCATCGTCAACATTCTCATTTTAACACACGACTGAGGCCAAATTTATAGTCAATGGCATCTCTTGAAGGTAAAAAGAGTAACAGCTGGTGTGAAAGCCTTATCTTGAACTGTCTTGTTTAAATAAAATAATTTGGTAAGTAAATGTATTTAAATAAATCGTGTTTATGCGAAAGATTCTGATAGTTCAATTAAGTAATTAGTAATGTGATCCAGAAATAGATGCAACAGTTTGACATATGTTTACAATCTTTTGATCAGATCAAGGAAGTAATTTTTTTGTAGAAATTCATCTTCATTCCTATATAAAAATCAATGATATAATGTATAGAAAACCAAACTATTGTTTTTAACCTCAGAAAATCAATATTGAAAATGTTGGAATAATAATTTGCTGGACAATACCCTACCGCTAGTGCCCAACCACTTTTTCCAAAGGTGAAACACGACCCTGTTTGTAGAATGTTGACGTTATTTCTAAAACTAGTTTCGTGGCAAAAATGCTGCGGGCTACGCGTAACAAACTGGAAACAACCAAGCATCCTTCGAAACAGCCAAATTACTCCTATGTTCGTAGCTTTTCATTTGTTATGATAATGTTTTTCCTGATTTTTCAAAATATGTGTGCTTTTTTTACAAAAATATCAATGACTTATTATTGTTACGTTAAACTAATCACAATCATTCTCTTTTTATTTGTATGTAACCGGTTGTCAGAGAATTAGAGCAGTCCGATTTGTAATCGTAATAGACAGAATATCGTCTGATCTTAGCATATTATTATTTAGTGAGAAAGCAACAGTATTAATTTGTTTAATTCGATTAAGAATTCAAAAGATTTTACAAACTGGTAGGTAAGGTTGCATTGATATCCACCGTGAACGAGCTTAGCTTATACTATGTTTTGACTTGTCTTGTGTTAAATACGAGGACAATATTTACAGCAAGATCCTTTTAATATTCATACATCTATTTCATTCTAGCGAACTTTTAATTCGCTTACAATTCACTTTCATTTTGTGCAAAGAGGCTTTCTACGATATCAACATTTCGATTTATTTTCAGTTTTGCTGCATACAACGTGCATATTTTGAACTTTTGCACTTTTCCATCGAAATTGTGTTCTAGATATTGTTTTGCCTGCACTCTCTAGTTTATTCGTATGATCCATTTCTGGTAAGAAGTTGAGTGATATTTCGTAAACTGGCATTCTCAAGAATGTGACTTAACGCATTTCGACAAGCTCATACAAACTTGTTTTTAACTAATTTTGTCATATAGAAATTCTTAACTATTTTGAACATAATTTGCCGACAGATAAACCAAGCATTCCACAGTCATTTCACGTCGTTGAGAATACAATAACACCTTCAGAAGTTATACTGGCCTGGACATCGGGTTTAAATGGCGGTCCACAGCAAACGTTCCACATCCGGTACAAGACAACATCGGCAATAGCATGGTTATCAACGACTGTTAGTGATACTGGATCAATATATATGAACGTCACCATTCGTGACTTACGTTCTGGGACTGCTTATCAGGCATACTTGTTCTCTGAAAACCTAATGGGGTCTTCACCAAACACCGATGTAATCTCATTCACAACAGCTCAAGGTAAACTATGTTCATGTTTATTTTTGAGTGGCAAACGCATATTAGTAACCTTTTGTAAACATCTATACTGCAAGATGTAAGCTGCCCAGTATTTAAATTTCATTAAATTGTACGTATCATCACAAGAATAATACTGATTTATTTTTAAATAGTTCACATATACATTGAAAGTATTGGGCTGCACATTACAACGCTAATGCAGTCTTTGACGTTGTCCCAATATATCATGGATATAATGACATGGTTTTTATGCAAGGGCCAGATTCACAGGTCAAATATCAAGGTAGCACGTCAAAGTAAAATTTAAACTATTGTATATCGCGATCTTCGGGACCTTTCGAAGAAATTTTGTTCACGTTAAAGGTTTGTTTTTTTTTTTAAAAAAAAGGGTATAACAGAAAAATAACTTCCACTCAATTACTTAGCCATAGTCCGTACTACACTAGTTTTTCCACATGAAAATTTCTATTTTATTGTTGTTGTTTTTTTCAATCTAGTTTGTTTAATGTGAGGAATGTGCCTACTCTTGTTTATAGAATCATTTAAATAAATTGACGCGGTACTGAATTAATTAAATTTAAAAACAAGTGTTTATTGGAGAGTAAAATTGTTATATCAAATCAGATTCTAAGTTGTTTTATATCAAGCAAGATTCTAAGCTGTTATTGGTAATGTAGTCTTGTTTTTGTTGACCACTATTTGTTATATAATAAAATATATAATAATAATAATTATATATGCTTTTTACATGGGTGCGAACACTTTTGTAGATCAATTTTCATCCGCAAGCAGTTCCAAAATTGGGATGATCGCCGGAAGTATTGTGGGAGGACTCATTGCACTACTTGCCATTGTGATGACTGTGATTGCACTCAGAAAATACGAACTCATGTGTACTTGTAAATGCGTTCGTAAGCAAGGTAAAAACATTTGACACTTCTTTAAACATGAGCCTATGCCATTGCATATTTTTCCATGTTAATAATAGTGTGCATATTTCAGAATCAACCGGAAAAGCGCTGTATGAGGCAACCGATGTTTCAACGATATGCAATTGTAGTGCCTTAATTAAACAAATTGAATAAATATTAGTTCTGTGCTAATACATTAAAAAGCATATTCATTAAATACTTGTTAATTTGTTTGATGAGTTCATATTTAGTGTTTTTTTGTGTGTTTGTTTTACATTTTAGGGGAATCTGACTCCCTTGGAAATCCTAATGATATTCGGTACGTAAAACTGCAATATAAATTGTGTTGTTCATACATATTTTAGCAGTGACTTACAACAACAGCATTAATTAAACCACAGCTCAGTCACAATTAAAAAATCCAGATGAAGAATATGCAGTTTATTTATAAAGGCATCTAGTACCGACTTGTTTTATAATGTCCTAAATTCTGTTTTTAGACGCAACCAACCTGACATCAACAATAGTGGTAACGACAATGGACTGGGGACAAATGCATACGACAGTTTAGGTTAGTGTTACATGTTCTGTAGAACAGTTGGTTTCTGACATTGACACTCCTCTAACTATGCTGATACAAATGATATTGCACTACATTTCTCGTGAATGCATTGTTTTCTTTTAACGTAATAATCGAGAACCCAGGCTTAAGAAGAAACTCATGTTTAACTGCTGTTCACATATTGGTAATTTAATGTGTATAAGTACTTTCAACTATATTTATGTGTTTTATCATTCTGAATAATTACTAATGTTGTTATATTTACGTTTAATGTAGGCACATTTTTTTAGTGCGTCATTCATATGAAAGCTTATCGCATTGATCTTTTAACAATTTATACTGCTTTGTTTTCTATTTCAGATGTTCATCAGAGGTAACAACACACATCTCACGACCTGCAATTAATAATCTCATTTTATATCAAGCATTGAAATAAATAATGTAATTCCAATATAAAAGAACCCATCGTAAGGTAAATAACGTAAATTAAATTTCATGTTTTATATATAGGGACAAGCATGTGTACTCCGAATTAGGCCTTCAGTCGGGGACAGATCAAACACATATGTACGAGAACAGTGGCGTACATCTAGATTCAGGTAACCACATACTAATAGTTATTTCTGTTAAACCTTTTAATTAAAATGCATTAAATTGATGGAATGTCTAATATAAAATCAAAACAATACGATGCCACTGAAAAAATACTAATATAAACATACGGTATTACTGTATTGCAGGAGCAGCTGTGTATGTGAATGCAAAGTTTGAAAAGGCCTAGCATGCATTCTACGCATGGTCAAATGGTAGACGTATGGCGCTATTGAAGTATGGGTGTTATCTGTTTGACAGATCAACATAACAATTTGATTCTATGTAACTAATATGCTGTACAAAATAAATACATACTGGCACCATATCGACGGCCATTTCGAGATTATTTGTAATAACTAAAAGTGATTATTTTTGTTTGTTTTATGTATTTGTTAAATAATTGACACATCGGTCTCATATAAATAAACACTAAATAAAATGAATATAAAATAATCCCTTTGACATGTTTTCATGGTCGCTGGAAGATCAATAGTTAAGTAAGAGTAAGTACCGCTGTTGATAACGGTTCTGAAGTTTTGTAAACAATTATGTACTTTGTTTCATTTATAATAATTGGATATTTATTCAATGTTGTTTAAATTGTATTTTGTATCTATTATTATGATCAATAGTATTGATAGATTCGAAAATTAACGAAGTAAGTTGTTCCAAACCAGAACACACGCTACTTATAAATAATCTCGCATGGGGACTGGAACTAAGCGAAAGTACATTGATATATTAGTATAAAAGTTATAAAGTTATATATTGTCATTCCTTACACCTAACTTCGTGTTTTTCTATTTAAGCCCATATACCCATCACACGTACGTGTAATATTGCCTTTACTGACATTTACAAAAAATATAATTCCTAACATTAAATAATAAATTATATATTTTATATATAATATATTTACAATAACAACAACATATTTTTAAAACAATATATTTACAATATATTCAAAATATATTTCATATTTACAAAAATAAGATATATTAAATGTATACATTTTATATTAAATGTATACAATATTTTTTAATTATCAATTAAATGATCAAATTGTACCTTATTGTGATTTCCTATTCTTATAGTATATATGCACATCCATGCATATTGTAAATATGCCATAAAAATTATGTATATGCTTCAATTTTAACGCATTGTGTTCTCTTATTGTAATATTCAGTATACCTATCACTTCATTATGTGAAAATGCCTTTATAATACATTATATAATTAAATTATGCCTCATTGTTTTCTCGTATTGCAATATTCTATATATATATATCCCTTCATAAATCGTGTAGGTAGTCCAGGTTGGGTGTTCGATCATAATTGCTAAATTCTATCAAATTCACGAAATAAAAACGTTTGCGATCATTTTTTTAGCATTTATTAAAGGGACTGTCAACCACGAATGACAAAAAAATCAAGTTCTTAAATACCGTATTTTTTACAAATATTAGTTTATATTGATTAAAATATCACGACAGGTATATTACATTACTTGAAAAAAGTTGTTAAGTTTTCATATTTTCAATATATTCGGTAATAAATTTTACTGGGTATGTGTACCAGGTTACTACAAGTTAACTATAAATAACGCAAGTAGATTGATCATCCTCGTGACGTGGTAAACCCAGGAATGCAAATTGTGCATGCCTAGTAAATTGTATATATATATATAAAATGATCAATCTACTTGCGTTATTTATAGTGTTCATATCGTTATGTCACCTATTTTCGCGATGTACTTTCGATTTCACATCGCGAAATTTTATTACCGAATATACTGAAAATATGAACTTTTTTTCAAGTAATGTAATATACCAGTCGTGCTTTTTTAATCAATATAAACAAATAATTGTATAAAATACGGTATTTTAGAACTTTTCTTTTTTCGTCATTCGTGGTTGACAGTCCCTTTAACATGAAAGTTTCTAAAATTAACACGAGAACAAGTTAAAAAGAGATTTGTTAGATTTGTGCATGTCTTTGTGTTGTGTGGTTCAATGCGAATCGTAAAAGAAATGTTAACGATACAAGGTTAAGCAGACCTACCTACCTTTATTTGTTGGGGGTTGTTCGTTGAAACCAATATCTTTTATTGGCCTAATAATCGAAAGTGCTATTGGCTTATTAAAATGTTTAAAACAAGTTGATAGGCGTGTGATTTATCCAATAAAGTGTGCACATATGACAGGGTTGTGTTTTAAATTACAACATATTTGTTAGAAGGATATATATTATACGCATGTTCGGGGCATAAAATAGTATTCTCCTCGTTTAGTATTTTCAGCCTCGCCTTTCGGCCTCCTTATTCATCATTGTCATTGGATTACAACATTTGTTATACCCTAAAATGCTTATATAATTAACCACGGGTTGTTAGGCAATTATCGTTTCGTCCCTGTGCCATTTCACGTTCATATTATAATCCGTACGGTTTGTAATTGAAGGTTGAACAGTTGCTTGAGAAACGCACACAAAGTTTTGTAAGATTATCGAATTAATTAAACATTTAGCATTGTCTTTTCAAACTTAAAACGAAGTGTGCACATATATCGCAGTGTGTCTTAAACAGTTTTTATATATTCGTGTATAGTATTGTTCATGATTGAATTGCACATATTGCAGTAACGTGTATGATAATACTTTATGATTGTATATTCCTTTTCATAAATAAATTGCAATTACATACCATGGTGGTTTTTTATCCGCAGTTCTTTTAACGAAAGCAGAAACACGTGCAAAAAAATGTACTAAAAGAAACATCACTTACAAATGAAATGGTTACACTGACACTTTATGGCATTAATTATAATAGATTAAACAGTATCAGGAAAATTTAGTATAGCGATATCGGTAATATTGTATTGTACACGTGCACAAATACATGTCTATTATAAGAGAAAAAGTATATTGATCGACGGTCACGTAAGTAAACAACATATTTGTGGAGAATTGGCGTATTAAGTAAAAGTACGCAAAGATATAAAGCTGCTTACCGGGTTAAAAAATAACCGTCCTCTTCTCATAATATTGAAATGAGACGCACTGTTAATTTTACGGGTACTTATTGATTTCCGGTGTATGTTGAACCATAATTATGTTCTACTGTGGTATAGCTCGCAAATAGTTACATGACACTTACCTGTATTCATGAATATATTAAAATACAGTTACGATAAACATATTTATTTCCGTACTAGAAGCCATTTAACTCGATTGAAGTGTTCTTCACTATCCATATTATCATGGCCTATTAAAACTAGTGCGAAGCGTGCAGGAACAAACCCGAATGCAAATATGTGAAACAGCTAAAGCGTTTAATTTATGCTTATTGAGTTCACGAAAGCCAGTTCAATGTTGTCAAACTGTATTGCTCCTCCAAGCATTGAAACATTTAATTGATATGGTTTATTATGGCATCACTTCTTTCGTAGGTATTCATCGGTATATGATTCTTCGACAGCATACGATGCACGTTTCGTGACCAGAATCTACTGTGTGCGTACACAAACCATTCAAGATTTGAAAATTCTCAAAATCAACGAATACTTCGTAAAATAAAGTTAAACCATAAAAATCAATGTTCCTTATAGCAATAGCTCAAATTTCAAAGCTAGATGTGGTCTGGTAACATTGATTTGACGCGATACAAAATGCTCGTTTTTATTTTTTGTGGGACAATATATTCCATTTGAATTTCCCGCGACGATATCCGAACAGTTACGAGCGAACGCGAGATTGGCTTCGGGCAGCGTCAGAAGCATGACATAGTTTCCCGTTATCAACTGTAGTTTGAGAAGCAGCTCACTTATATTCATTTATAATTTGTTAACATTTCAAGGATCATTTTCTTGATTTCAATTATTGGATTATCTTTAATAAGTGTATTAGTTCAAACAGCTTATACTGTATTGCTTTGTATAGGTAATTAAAATGCTTTGTATGAAATCGCGTGAACGTGACCTTAAAGAACTGCGCAATATAATTGTTATAGTATCGTTATAATAAATAAAAATAGCTTGCATTAAATGCAAATGAACGCAAACCGAATAAATCCGATCCTGGCTCGAGATCATCCGTAAAACGAAAAAGATGACATCGTGAAACGCTTTTTAGACGCTAAACAGTTTGAGTCATTTTTTTTTCGAATAACACTGTCTGTCACAGTTTGAGAAAAAATAATTCTGAAAAAAAAAACGAACACAATTCGAAAAATAGGAGTATATTCGACATTCAAACTGGATTGTCATATCCTGAATACTCTTCTCCAAGATTTAAGCATTAACCGGTGGAGCGTCCTTACATAGAAATTAACGTCTCTTTGCTTTAATAAAGCTTTATGATTTGTTCACGAACGGCTGTTTGTCAAAATGCCTAAATTCAAATAGACCATCGCGTTCGACAGTATTGTGGTCTATGCCAGGCGTCCTACCAAGCCAGGTACCAGGCTAGATGTATCTAGGAACCAGGCAATTATCTTTGTGGACATTGAGCACACATAACGTTTTGTGTCTATTCCATGAGTTATTTCGCTTTGATCAGTTTTGTCAAGTTAAATCGAAAGTTGAGTTTTTGTGTTTATTATTTGCAAGTCATTTACGTGTTCTTTCATGTCAATATAGCGTTCGTGCTTTTTTCGTCCGGACGACAGAACTTGCAATAGGTAAGATGTTTTTTATAAACTTATATGGTTATGCTTGAGTAATTTTTTTAAAGACGTATATAAAGACACACATAAGAATAACATGAATTCCGCAATGTTCACTACCATTACGTATTTAATTAATTTGAAACCAGATACTTTGATTTAATAATGTGCATTTTGTAATTTTTTTATTTTTTTTCTTTATATCGAATGCATCTTTTGCAGACTCGATTAAGAAACATTTTCGTATTTCAATAGAAATAACATTCAAGAAACAACAAATATTATTCATGCTTTCATATATTATACACTTATTATATTACGACATATTACGTTTTATCTAAAAGCATTGTGCAAAAGCCATTTCCAAACCCATAGCATACATATGCATAAGCAAACAAAAAACCATTAAAGGCATGTCAAATAACGTAGCTCAGATTTAGAAACCATTTGTTTAATATTTCTGTTATAAATTATGCATCGTATATAAATCTCAGCGACCGAATTGATTGCCCCCATATACACTGTTAAAACTGAAATTGAACAATCCTAATAATATCAATTAAGTATATTTTTTTTAGTTGTTTATGCAGTCCTAATGCACTATCGGTATTCAATACTACGCGCTTCAAGAACACTAACATGAATAGTACGTATTCAATGCTCGATCTATTGATTGTAACATTAATGGTTTCCAATTCTGATACCTTAATTGGATAATTTCAGACAAGTACCTTATTATGCGAGTTTTGAATCCTGATCGTGGGTTGGAAACATGGCGTTAAATAAAAATGTGTTTCCCTTAGCACGTTTTTCTTTAGACATGTAAAATAGCTATTAATTTAAGTTAGGCTGGAGAGTTGCGTTAGGTGCTGGTTCTTATTTGCCGAATATTAAGACCTACATAAAGCCATTTATAACCTTTATTTGTTGTTACGTTGTGAGGTCAGTTAAGAGTTACTGCTCAAGAAGTTTTAGTTGATTTATTAAAACAGATGCACTTGAGCGGTTTCTTTCCGATTTATGATGACATTTATTGCCATTTAAAATAAAGTTACAACTACAAGTTCAGTAATAAACCGTCGAGAAGTTTATACATGTACTCTTGTCTAAATAAAAGATAACTGTTCGATGTCGTTATGCGCTTTACCAATCAATAAACAAGAGTAAAATTTACATGTTGATTAAAACACTCTTTATCTATCTAGAACATGTCGTTTTAATGACATTTAGAGGCTAAGTGTGTGTATTTTCAATTCGACCAAAGCCGACTTAAGATTTTGAACATTATTCTTGAGCAAACCCGGTCGAAGATCACGAGGTATGGCACAATTCAGTCTAAAGACGATAGGCTGCAGTATCTTCAGCACAAGGAACGAAACATGCGTATTAGCTTCTCCATGAAAAATATATTTGTGCTAGTGTTATTTGCCTGTGTTGTACAAAGCCCCAGTAATTCACGTTATTTTAGCAGATTTGCTTACATATAAAACCCTCATCACATCGAATTGGCGTCCTCTGCACGACCAAAACATAAAGTGTTTGGAAGGCGCCGTCATCGTAGTAAGAATGTGCTTTACCTCAAATAAATCCACATTACACCAATTATCACGACATGGATTCTGCTTTCTTTGAGGACACGCGGTATTCTCACCGTGTCGTAAGCGTGTTCACTGACGTCGTCGCGTCCGCTCTTCGTTCTCCAATGCGACTTTGGCGTCCGGCTTCGATCGTCGTTCGGAGTGCGTCGAGCGTCGCCACTGTTTGACTCGTAAACAATCAATCTTGATGAAACCTGGTCAGAATGTTTATCTTGACACTAACTAGGCTAAGTTCCAATCTGGATCACGTGCGCAAAAAAACTAGGTCACCAGGTCAAATCTCTAAAAAGCGTATCCACTATAGAAGCCACATTGATGACTCACTACTAATGAAACTTTATCAGTATTTTTATCTTGACAAAATCACGTATAAATCTGAGTCACGTGTGTCCAAAAACTAGCGAGTCAGGTCATTTCTTATTGAAATGTTCTTACCACTCTAGAAGCCCCATTTATGACTCAAGCTTGATGAAAGCTCTGGTCAGAATGTCTGTCTTGACAATATCTAGGACAAGAATATAGGTCATGCGTGAAAAAAATATGGTCAACAGGTCAAATCTTAGAAAAAACATATTTCCGCTATTAAAAAGCAACATTTATGAATCAATTTTGAAGAAAGATTGTCATAAACTATACCCTGATAATACCAAGGCATGGTATCTGGGTCCGGTGGAGTCAAAAACTAGATCACCAGGTCAGGTCTTCGACAATTTGTGTACCTTGCAATCATGTGAGCGTTACATAAATGTATACCCTTCATTGTGTTAAGACAATCAAAATCACTAGTTCAGCATTATGTCCAAGTCACAGGGTCGTGGGCGGCGAAGGCAAGACATCGGCGTGATCTACTGAGAGAAGCTCAGGCCCGTTATCACAGTTTACTAGCATTGTCATACGGATAGATAGATTGCTTAGGCGGCAAAAGCGTCCGAATGATCGACGCCGTAAGAACTCAGAGCCATAGAGTTTATTTGTAACACGTCCAAAGTAGTCGCCGTGTGGTCGCCGACTCAGGCGTTGTTTGCGATCCTACTGCGTATTCGGTAGCAATCAAAACGCAGTTATAACGCCAGCTCGATATGGTGGGCTTACTAAACTCTGTTAAATTCAATTTGGTTATATGAATCCGGTGATTTGAAACTTGTTGTCCATTTGTTGATTTATCTGATTAGGTTATTGTTTTTAAAACCAGCATATATTATCTTCCCCATTACAAGTATATTATATATTTAGTTCCTCTCACATTCAATAACAAATAAACATTCAAATATACCTATGATTCGCCTTCGACAAAATACAAGTTATGGCTTTGTCGGTATCATATGGCTTTTATCGTTAGAATTTCCCAATCAAATACCATTAAGCTCCTGGATACTGATTATCTGGAACAAAGCAAATTTCTTATCATTAATGTGTAGACCCATTTTCTGTATACAAAGCATTTTGCATTCGTATGCTATAATAAACAGCGTACATAATGTTGGGCAATCGAACAGACACATAGACGGACAAACAGCAAGAAAACCAAACCAAATGCCAAAAAGACATCAACTCTTTGCAACGAAGCTAATCATACGGTTAATTTTTGTCTTTGTCGAACATTTCAGAAAAATGCCTTCAATTCATACCTACGATGAGACGAAAGTTTCATTCCATGTGTTTGATGCACACGTCCGAAAGGTAACGACACCAACAAACATACATACGTGAATATTGTCCATACACATGCATTGACTACAATCTCAAGCGTTTACATTACATTACAAGTTCGAATCAATATAAATCTTAAGCATCAACGAAAAAACAATAATACCAAATTTCATTACAATCATTTATTGCATAGTAATCTTTCTAGTCGTTTATTTCTGACATAATTTTGAGAGATTTTTTTTAAACTACATAAATCGGTTGTAACGTGAAATAAACAAAATGTATGTTTGTCACACAAAAATAAATAACATGACAAGTTTGACAAATAAAATAAAATCATATTGGCGAATATTGTCGACATATGGTAATCAATACATTTTGTAATGATGGTGTACGTGATCATTATTAAATAATCTTGCTATGGATGAACACAACAGTGAACATTAATATCCTCACTAATGAGACACTAAATGTTATTGTTCTAGATAACAATGGCAGATATGCAGACCGTTGAAGGCCTTGTCCACTATTTCGAGCAACGTATCGAAGCTGGGGAGGTTTACAGGGACCTGTACATGGCAAGGTCGATACTTGTGTGGATGTCACATATGGTGAACTGGAGACCGAAACAAAACTTGCCAAAAAGCATAAAGAAACTTGTCGATGAAAGCAGTTATGCTCCGGGAACATTCAGCACATTATGCGAGTGAGTTTATGTCTTCCATACAAATATCTATTTACAATGAAGCAATACTTATGGTCTTTTATAAAGGTTACCATATAAAAAAGCACCATTAAAGGAAATATGTTAAGTTAGTTTAAATAAATTGTGTTTTATGTTGTTATATTCACCTCTTATATAGTCTTTGTTATTTTAGAAACAATATTTTGTCAACTAATCTACGGTCAGAAGTATTGATGAGTTGGAATTAAATCACGAGTGCGAAGCACGAGTTATTTGAACGACGAGTATCTGCACGCCTGACCGTGAGCTGTTTGAGAAACAAACTGAAAATTAATATTTATATTCTAAAGCGATCTTTAAATTTTAGTCTGCATTTTTTAATGTTTAAAGAACAACTATTCGCACTTATGAATGACGTCATCTGTCTATAAAAAAAACAACATGGCGTCTAATTCAGTCAGAGAAATGCGCGAATGTCAGATTTATATATAAAAATCCAATATCCAATATGATTTTATTTTAAACATTACTCCAGTGAATGTTACATATTTACTAACACAGCTTAATACATATATATAAAGGATCTGACATGAGTTGTCATATCATACCATATTTATTAAACGAGTTCAGGAATTTTGTTAGTAAGAAAGACATTGGCCGGCTTACTAACGAATTTCCTGGACGAGTTTAATAAAATATGGTATGATATGACAACGAGTGTCAGATCTTTTGTATCACATGCTTTTAAACTAAATATAATAAATTGACCAAACAAATGCTGAAAGATCTAAAAGTTGTTTACTATCGTGACGTCATTTCATGTTGATGACGTCATTTAACCAAAATAAAGCCATGCGATTGGTTAGTTATTGATTCTGTAGCCAATGAAACGCTTAAAAATGTTGTATTACACATGTGTAATATAAAAAATACGTAATGTCTGAATTACATTGAAAACAAGGTATAGCATGTGATAAACACAATTTCGATGACGCTTACGCTTTGTGAAAACGTCATAATGGATTGTACACAAATATACATGTGTTTGTTAAAATACTGTTTACAGAGACGGTAAGTTTCGAAAGATTGTGAAAGATTGCGTTTAAGAACTTGCATTTTACTGTACACATTCCCGGAATTCTTCAGAAGTATTTTCAAAGATTTGGCTCCGCCTATAATTATTGCAGAATAACCCCTACTTGATTTCATCCTTCTTTGCAAACAAGCCGCATGCAGTGGTATAAAGTTTATTGATCCTTGTCTAATGTCTTCTCCATGTAGAATTATACTTGTTGGGAAAAAAACCCACCTTCTTTTCTAAATTAAGATCATGTCCACACTATAATGTAGAATACCTATCCATAAAAACTTCTTCCCAGCCATTACAGATCCTTTCGATAGTATATTGTTGATATATTAAAACTGTTTTAAATTGTTCTGTGTTGTCTACCTATATTTTCGTGAGCATTGCATATTCTTACATAACAGTACAAGGTACAATATTATCTCTGCTGTATTGTTCCAGTTATTTTCCTAAATGCGATATTATAGTCAACTTCTTTATTAGGCTTACGTTTGAAACGAACCTTTTAAGATGAATGTCTCCTAATAAAGATGATCATATGTTACAGTGAGGCCCGTATAGAAAATAAAACAATACTTGGCAAAGCTAAGGATGTTACATTTGAACCAGGATATCTTTTCGAAGATATTCCACAAGGTGCTTGGAACACCTTCCTATGCAACAACACCTGGCATTTGGTTTTCACTGAACTGGCCATTGCAAGGGCAAGCGGGTACAGACGAGGTGGGGAAATTGTCATTGAAAGTGACGGACATAGAAAGTTTGATCCACAAAAGAGCCATAAAGGGCAAGACATAGCGGTATTCTCCGAGTTCTGGTTCTGTATTAGTCCTAAAATACTGTCCAGGCAAGCTTTGCCCGAGGATCCCACTTCAAAGTATCTGCCAATGGGACAATACTTTGGCCAAGCAGATTTTTCCTCATGCGCGTTGCTGCTTCCCGAATTTTACAGGTCAGACATGACGCTTCTTTCGGAAGATTTATGTGTCTTGCAATCCATACGGGGAAGATGCGTAATCAATATTGGTTGTCCCTTTGGTTCACTCAAAGGGGTCGAATTCACATACATACTGAGTCTTATTGTTAAAAAAGGCAGCGGCGACACACGTGCATCAAATATTCAAGCATTTCCTAGAATGGTGGTCTTTGCACCTGGAATTGACAGCGTAACCTTTACTATCAGTCTTCCGGTCACTGGAGAGTACACTTTCAGCGCTGCTATTAAAACTAAAACGAACGATCACCATCGTAATCCAGAATGCTTCAAGTTCAAAATCATTTGCACTGAAATTGACAAATACTGCAGAAACATTCCGCAATCGGTGACAGAGATGGGTGTTGGTTTCACGCCAGTTGCAAAGGACTTCGGTTTAAAGCATCCGTCGAATATTGCAACAACGTTGGTTGTCAAATGCGATCCCGACCAGCTCTTGGCGTCAGACATAGAAGTTGAACCGGAAATCGTGAGATTCACAGTTGCAGAAGATAGAATCAACGAAGTGGAATTCACATCTGAATTTCTGGATGACATAGAAAAAATTGGTAATTTTCTTTATATCAATTAGTGCATAACGTTTAGCTAATTCATAATTATAATGTGACATAAATTCATAACTGAAACCTAAACCGTTATCAACGCGATGTTCCATGATTCAAAGTTTTGACCTTTTCTATGCATTCCAAAAGCGAAATGATCTTTCAGGGTTCTCGGAGGTTAGTCTGGATAAGGAAAAAGGAGAGCTGGAGATAAAAGCAGGGCTCAAGAAACCTGGAGAGAGTGTCCTTGTTGTCAAGGGTAGAGAAATAGCGAGCGGTCAGGACTTCAAGCCAATCCTCAACTATATTGTCAGCTCACACGAAAAAGTTGATGGTATTGTAATTAGAAATTTAATAAATCAATGTTTTTTTGTGTGTAAATCTTATATTCTGCTAATAGTACTATGATTAATTTGCGAGAGATTCCTTTATCCGTGATGTTTCTACTCCATGATTGGAATCCCACGTCTTCACTTTGAAATTATTATGTTAGAAAATGTTGTTGTGACGTGTCTCTAGATAATCGTGTAAAAGCTCCTACGACGAATACAAAACCATCGACATAAAAACGCGGCTTAAGTTAATCAACGGAAATTATGTATGATTGCGTCTAAACGTAGTTCTTGTAAATTAATGTACCATAGAAGATTTGATTTTGCAAATCGCAGTATTTAAGACTGACAGTGTTTTTTTATCTACATATGACGGTTTACGTTTCAAATGAATATATCAGAACATTCATTCAATGCAGATGATTATGAAAGACGCCTACGACACATAAAGCGAATGAAGGCCAGCAACAGAAAAAGGGACGCAAAAGAAAGTTACAAAGCACAGCTGAAAGATCATGTCACGGCAATTCGCAAAGAAATCGAAAACCTAAAACAAGCTGTGGCGAAAACGCACGAGCTCCAACTCAAAGTCAACTTTGAAGTCAATAAGGAAGTAAAAAGTTAGTGCAAAAAGGAAAACTGTTTGTTTATTATTTTGATAGGAAAATTATATTTGCAGCAAAAACCACGCTCATTATTGATATCGTTATTGACATCAGCTTAAAACTGAAGATATTTCGTTCATTTGTATTTTTGTAAACAGATAATGCTATCAGCTTGGAATCGATTACTATCGGATAAAATTTCCTTTCACATAAAACTTTATATAATGTACCAGCCTTACTAAAATAACATCCCTTATCATTACGCTTCCAGTAGAAATATCGTGTAGTATCGTCTGATTGAAACACGTAGAGATGTATTGAACAACTCGCAAATAACAATATTAATGGCAGATTTTGTATATATATATTAAACTCTTTTGAATGTTTTGACATTCAAACTGTTTTCCTTAGGCTCATTACCAGCTACTACAGAATTGTATGTACGTTTGCCAACACACACAGAAAGTAGATTTGGAGTGACCTTCGATGACTCGACAGATTTCCAGCGTAAGCATAGTTTCATACAATGTATTGTATTGGCAATGGATCTAATGTAACAATCAGATACAAGACTCGCAATCAAGACTTGTATTGTAATAAATAACGATAATAATAACCACTAAACACTCACAGAGGAATAACCTCCACCAAGGTTACTCGCACGTGTTGTGAAATTGAGTTACACTAATAACTGTGTCAATTTGGCATATGCTCACTTAATTAGGCAAAATCGCTTTGATAATGTCACTCTATTAGAGAGGAATAATATCGTTACTGTGCTTAGTCCGCATTCGTCACATATTTTCATATTCGGATTTTTGTCCAGGTTTGTTTTGTTCAGTTTCAGAGTTCACATCCCTGCCCTATTCATTGCAGACCGATAACATTGTCAAGGAAGTGACAAAATCACCAGAAGGTACACGCATGTCCTTTAATTATATACATATTAACAGCAGTCAACGCGTTAATTGTATGAACTCGCCGATTGATATCTACATATATTGACGCATGTTGTTCAGTTCTGGACTTAGATGTGCATTCAATATTATTGGGCTGTTGTAAATGTGACAACATTAATTACAACGCGTTGCAGTTACATGTATGTTTATTTTTTTGTCTGTTCCAGATTTCACAGCCCTGACATTTTCTTGTGAGTCCGATTTCAGTGAAACAGAAGAAGAAAAGCATCCAGGAGGTATACACTGTTCATCTTTATGCTAATATCATATGTTTGATTGCTGAGTTGATTTATAATATGTGTGTAACTTATATTTTACCATACCGAAATTGAAAGTCAAGTTGCATACATAGTTCGTATATATATATTTCGAAACGTGGGTTTCTATCTGAAAAGAAAAGAGATACACCAAAACTTTATAGTCATATATCAACGTTGTGTGAGTATATCCGTATTCATAATTCATTTTTTAAGTTTGATTTAATTTTCAATAGAAGAATGTTAATCGAAAGAAATCTTATAGTAGATAAATAAACATTTCTTTAACGTGTAAGCACATGACTGTCAATTAATACCCATACAATACATGAAAATTAAAGAGACATTTTGTTTATATGGTGTAGCAAACACTTAACCTGGAGTTATTAATTTTGCACCAGGTACAACTACTCGCCATGAGCATGCATCAGCAAAGTTCAAGGCGGAGAAGAAGTACATACACCTGAAGAACCGGCACATGCGCATGAAGAACACTTTGATTCAAGAGCAAACCAGAGTGGCCCGTTTAGAGCAAGCTAAACTGAGGGAAGAAATTGCTGTACTGAAACTGAAGAGAGGTCATCTTGAAAAGTCTTCGTACTTCTGATCCAAGAGGCTTTTAAACAAAATTTCGAAAATATTTTTATTGATATGTAACTCACACTGCGTAAAAAGGACAGAATTTGTTAAATCTATAGAATTGTTATTCTTGTAGTGCGGTCATGTTCAAAACATTCGGAATCCTCTAGAAAATAGTAATTATACAAAATCGTTTAAAACCACTTTTAGTATAAACTAAGCTTCACCATATGAATTAATGTAACAAAGTACCGGTATATAATATTACTTTTGCAATCATTTGTATGTCAAAACAATCCTTACTATGTATGTGTTATTCATAATTAAAAACGTAGAATTGAATTGAAACAGAAATATTCTTGTAATCATAAAATACACACATTTGATGTAAACTGACAAAGTTTATTAGACATGTCAACTCTAAAGAAATCGGTCGATTTGTATTTTCATATCATCCCTTTTTTATTTAACTGTTCAAATATTCATTTCAATAAACGCACATAAATCGTATATTGTTTCCAACACAGTGCAGTACATGTATATAAAACATGTATGATTTAATGTAAAATCTCCAATGATGGTCCTTTTTGAACGTATACGGAATTCATATGTTGCAAGTATGAGTATCAAATGAGTGAATAAATGGCATTCGAAAAACTCGAGTCCTGTTTACATTTACTGAAACTACTGAGCATATATACGACAGTTGAGTATTTGTGGAAATTTAAGGAAATGTTCACTTCAAACTGCTTCTGTCACGCATTGGCCATTCTGATATTACTCCATATTGAAGACATTAAATCACATGAAACGGCAACGACAATAACATGTTATGACACGTAATTGGTATGGGCATTCAGGTTCGGTGCGAAAGAAGCCGTTTGCCAATCTGTAACAGTCTGACTTAGATTTTGGCCTTTTTAATCTTAATGTGTGATTTTCCTTTAATTTCATGTGATACATACAGTTTAAGATTATGTACGACAGGCATGAAGGCCATATGAAGATGGTTAAAAATCTTCCTCTATATTTTAGATATATTGAATGTTAATGAATTAAAGTGCACTTAATATATGCTAGACGTATCCCGCATTGTATTTGACTGAAAAAAGCACACACTATTATCTTGATGCAAGTAACGTTGACCAATTGTATCCACAAGTTGTGGGTGCATTTAAATAAAACTGGTCGCGATGTAATGTAATTTTGAAATTATTTTAACTGGGTTTTCTGTAGTATCTAGAATACGGGATACGTCTTTAACATACACTCCTAAAACGAACGATAAAATGCCAATTTCTCAATTAAGTAGATAACAATGAACCTTGGTATATTAACATATGCGTGTTTTACAATGTTTGCCAATAAAAGTTATATAAATGGAAGAAGTGCAAACCTTCAGAGCAAAAGGCTGCAATGGCGTTTAAGGTCATAGCAGCGAATTATTAAATTTTATCTTTAATACCATATTCTTACTTATACAGATATGAAACACATAACAGTTGAAATTAACGCTCATATTGGCAAGCAAACAATTTATAAAGTGATATTGCATGCCACCATTTAACAAATATGACATGATATAACGCTCGTTACCTCGTAAAATTGCACCCGTTCCAAACCTTATTTAACTGATTTATTTATTAAAAGTCCTATACTGGTTTTGCCATTATGTTCGTTTGTTTGCTCGACAGTATTGATACATTAGAAATCCAAATTCTAACAAAAAACATTAGCTTACATTTAGATACTACCATTTTTGTAATAATGCAATTTTAACCAAGGTAACCACATATATACCAATTTATGATTTCATATGCACTACACAAAAATATTTATGTCTTCCAATAGTTTTTTTCAATTCATGGTTTCTTACTTACTATCTATCAATATCACTATATTTTTCGGACAAGAGTCCTGTAGGCATACCTATTGCTGAACGTCACATACTCGCATCGAAAGCACAATCGTTGTTAATTAACTGAGTGACGACAAAATGAAAATTAGTGCGTTTTTTTCTAGGAACTCATTCTGCAAATTCATGTCAAACTATAATGGACCGTTCAAAATCTATATGGGCATTTTATACAAACAATATCTCTTACGATATTGATCGATTTGTGTACGAAATATCCCAACCATAAATGAATTTTAAATAATTTTAATATTCCCTGTAAAGGTCCCGAGTTACAGGCTTCTTGAAAATAGGAGTTTTTGAAAATGTATAGCATACAAAATCGAAATAAGAAAATCTGTCTTTAAAATTCTTGACAGAAATCATGATGCAATCAGTTTAAAAAACCTTTTATTTTGATATAGATATACTGTATACTGATTGTGATGTAGGACATTATGGTGCATGGAGTAAAAAAACGCAAGTTAATTAATTCGGTATACATGTAGTTCAGGCGTTTAAGTAAATATCAGAATTCATTGTTTTTCTAATCTATGCAAATGCCCCTTTATTATTATGTTTTTAAACAGGCAGTATCAGTACTGTTTAAACGAGTTTTTTTCATCACTGCACAGTCCGTATAAAATGTATTAAATGTATAGCGATCGAATTTCTTGTTTCCCTAGCAATTCACTTAACACTTCAAATATGTCGAAATGATAGCTCTATACTAAATTGACTACTGGAAACTGTCTGTGACGACGAACTCACTAACGGACGTATACACGTACTAAAATCCGTATATTTTCCCAAGCTAAGGAGGGGACATAATTTATAAAGTACTAACGATTGTTAACTTGTAAATAGCAACTTGCGAGCCATGTTCAGCTTTTTTTCTCAGTTTCACATTAGATCAGTGGTAATGTCACTGTTTCCACGAGAAAGTTCCTCCCAAGCTTTTATTTTAGGATACATTCAACACGAACCAAAGCACCTGTAAAATCACAAACACAATGAACATTTTAATTTGTATAAAATGGTATAACCGTTTAACACATGAATCCAAGAGTGTTGAATGGGTAAATTTAAATAAGTTTGTTCTTTTTAGAAGCGTCTCTTAATATAATATGCACAATCGTAAAAATAACTTATTAGGTATTAACATATTTAGCAAGTAACAAAGGTGTTAAGGTAATGCATATTTTATATAAACATAATAATAACCCATCAACTGCTGAACAAGTAACATTTCAACTATAGCTAGCATAGTTTATTCGAATACTTTGGCAAATGGTTTAACATTGATAAGTTACTTCTCCTTGGTCAGAGTTATGTGTGACGGAATCGAAAGTAGTTCAATATTTATAGGATCGTTGCAGGTCAAAATATACTAAATAGTTTCCTTATATGTTTCAANTAAGGCTTGCTCATTCAGGGTTTTGACAGCGTCATTGAGTGACCCATTATAATTGAGTTTGATACCAAGGTAAGTAAATTTGTCAACAATTTCAATTATTTCATTATTCAATGACCATAGGTAATTATGTTTAGTTTTCTTTTTTTGGAATATACATACTTTAGTCTTTTTAACATTTATTTTTAGACCCCATTTTCGAGAGTAAGTGTCTATACAATTCAGCTGGGCTTGTAAGCTATAAGGATCTGTTGTAAATAACGCTATATCATCAGCAAATAATAACATATGCAAAGATAGTGTATCAATATCCTGACAAGTGAGATTCTCAAAATCTAAACTATCAGTTATATCATTTATAAAAAGAATAAATAGGAGAGGAGAAAGAGGCTCCCCTTGTTTGACCCCTAATGAAATATCGAAGAATTGCGAGAAGGAATTGTTATCTGTATTTTTAACACAGGATTTGACATTTTGATAGATCGATTTAATCACAGTTAACATCTTACAACTTAAACCAGATTGAACTAATTTTACCCACAGTGCGTCATGGATGACCGTGTCGAATGCTTTCTCATAATCTATAAATGCGCAATAGAGTTTCATATTATTTGCTAAGACGTTTTGGATTATAGAGTGAAGTGTGAAAATGCAGTCAACCGTACTGCGATTATCTCTGAATCCAAATTGAGCATCATTATATATGTTTTCACTTTCACACCACTTATTAATGCGATAACGAAGGATTAATGAAAATATTTTAGACATTATATTGACCAAAGTGATGCCTCTATAGTTAGAGGGATTATTCTTTTCACCATTTTTAAATATTGGAACAATGGCGCCTTTTGTCCATGACTCTGGATAACTTCCCGTGTTAAAAATATAATTGAAAATATGAACAAGATAGGGTGCAATAAAATCCTTGCAGTCAATGAAAAAATCGGCAACATTTCCTGTAAGATCACTGCTTTTATGTCTTGACATAGAAGAAATTACTTTAATTACTTCATCAACAGACAAAGGACAATCTAGACATTCAATATATACTCCGTCGGCTGAGTCCTGAAATCTATCATCACGAAAGCAATTGTCGTTGGGCATTGCAGACATGTTTTTAAAGTGATTCACAAATTCATCCACATTAATTATATTTTTATCAGATTTATTTTTGCTATATTTTTTAATATACTTCCAGAACTTACGCGAGTTAGATTTGCTCAGTGCGCATAATGCGTGTTTTTCTTTATTATAATATGCAGTTTTAACTTTGCGCTTCAAACAACAATACTCACGTCTAGCCTGTAAAAATGCAAGCCGGTTAACATCATTATTGGCCAAAGTAAATAGTCGTTTGCATTCATAAAATTTAGATTTGGCTAGTTTACAATCAGTATTAAACCATTTAGATTTTTTAACCGGATGTGAGCTAGTTTTAGACGAAAATGATTTTCCATGTACAGAATAAGACAACTCATAAATAAGGTCAGACATCCTATCAATGCAGGAATTTAAATCAATGTCATTGTTCAAAAAAGACTGAACAACATTGTCGAAACAATCAGTTTTTGAAGCTAATTTCTCATTTAAATCAGATTGATTGTTATCTTCCCATACTATTTTTTCGGAAGATAGACATTCATCGGGGCCAGACAGATTGGTAAAATTCATACTGAATTCAATTAGGCAATGATCCGAAAATTCGGATAAGTCGTGAACAGTCATAACATTAAATAATTGAAATATATCATAATCCGCGATTACATAGTCAACAACGCTAGCACCAAATGTACTTCTATTTAAATTGTAGCAAGTAAAACGACCCGGCTCGATTCTACCGTTAACTATACATACACTACATTCTTTACACAAGTTCAATAATTTGTTACCGAACCCGTTCGAGATATCATCATTGGAGTTCCGTAACGGTAAACTATTTACATCATAGTCCTCCACTGGCAGATTAATAAATCGTTGTAAATCAATATTTTCAACTAAGTCAGACCTTTGACCCACTCGCGCATTTAAATCACCAGTTACAACAACATCGCCGACCTGTTTATATCTCCGTATAAGATTTGAAATATGTTCGAAGAAATCATACTCAAATAGTGGGGAATAAATTGATTTATATACGCTCGAATCTTCGGGTGGGATATAACAATGGATGAAATAAAGATCATTTTCAGTACCAATTAACGATTTCTTAATCTTAATGGAAATACAGCCTAGCTCATTGAGATCGACAAGTTCAATGTGACCCGAATATGTTTTCTTATAATATACAATAAGCCCACCACTACAACGTTTAGCTTTCTTATTGAATTTAGGTCTTGGGCAAGAGAAATTGTCAAATTTATCTAAATTGATATTTACGTTTTTTGAATGCCACGTTTCACATAACAGCATAATATCACAGTCATTAATTAAGTTCAGAAAGTCATTATCACACAGTTTATTTACAATACCCTGAACATTCCAAAGTACAAATTTGAGGTGCTTCTTGTTATTGTCCTACGGTCTATGCGGCCGGAATGAGCGGTTTCCTGGAGCCGTCGGTGGTTCGTCGCGTTGTGGGCGTCTCTGATTTTGCGACTGGTTTCTGGGTTGGCGCGGCGGCATTTCCGGTACGGGACCTGGGGGTGGATTATCGGCCGTGTATGACTGATTATTGATTACCAGCCTGTCGTAGATTAGAGATGAGCGTTTATCTTCGCGGCGTGCTTGTAGCATATATGGTATGAGCTTCTTCCGGCGTTCTTGGATTTCGCGTGGGAATTGGTCACTGACGCGCTTGTCGACTTTGCATGAAGGGTCCATCACTTTTTGTTTCACAGTCAATTTGTCCTGGTAATAGTTAAAACGAACAACTATTGGACGTTTGGAGTCCGTTTCGTAACTACCGATTCTGTGAGCGCGGTCGATGCGTATGTTATCCCTCGCACCGGGCATTGCCAAATCCTTTTCACAGAATTCGTGGATTTTATTGGCACAATTTTCATGTTTGCGATCGTCGAAAGTGTTTTCCTCGTCAAAGTTGAAGAATAGTAGATTGTTTCGCATTGATCGAGCTTTCAGGTCTACAACTTCGTCGGACAGTGACTTATTATCGGCCCTTATTTTGTCAAAATCTTTGGAAATTGTTTCAAATGTATGTTGCTGGGCTGACATTTTTGTTGAAAGTTCAGTGTAATTTGTTTTTAGCTCCGTACACTCATCGCTGTCAAATTGCCGACTTCTTTCCAATTCAATTAATCTCGAATCAACAGCAGAAAATTGTGTTTCAATGTCACTAATTCGAGCCTCGACAAGGGTGACACTTTTTACTATTTTGCCAATGTCAATTTCAATTTTATCGATTTTGTCTAATTTAAGAAGCCTATTTTCCATTAAGCTAAGTTTGTTCCTAACTGTTACTAATGTTATTTGTGAGTGTTCGCCTATTACCCCCGTATCTGTCGACGCCACTGGATTTCCGGTTGTATATGGAGGTGAAGGCGAGAAACCGTAACCGGGTAGAACAGTCGGTTGCTGCGACAGGTACTGCAAGTGGGGTGAATAATATTGCCCAAACATATGAAGAGGTTGCGAACATGGCGTACACGGAGCCGTCGGTGTTGATAGGATCGACGCCGACGCCTTCGCCGTTGATGAAGTAATCGGGGACTTTTCGTTACCGGTTGGGCGCTTATCAGGCTGGTCTGAGGTCGAACCGGGAGATGCTTCATCTTTAGTGCGCTTCTCACCTTTCTTTTTACTTGTATTTTTGTTTGCATGCTTGTTACTATCCGACATGATTCGATGTTGGTAAAAAACAACTTATAAATAGTTTTATCTTGCGTACACTGATAAGATGCCCAGTAAAAGTCCACAATATCACCGTAATTATTGTATTGGTATTCAAAAATCCATGTATTGTCACATTTATGTTCGAGAGCTTGAACAGGTAAGCACAGGTAAGCACATGTATGCACGGTTATGCACAGGTAAACACCGATAGCCTGTCCAGGCGATTAGAATTCCGCGCAAAACAAACAAAGAAGACAAAAAAAGGATAAAAAAAAACTAACTTTCACGATATCACGAACTGTCGTTTGTAATCGTTTATTAATCCCAGACACTCACTGATCTGTTTATGACCATAAATTACTTCATTACTATTATTTAGATTCATTTAAATCCATTTTTTAACTATTTAGTTTTCGTTTTCAAAATTTGCGACCATCTTTATCACGCATGCGCACATGTTATCCAAGGTAACAACATATTTACCAATTTATGATTTCATATGCACTACACACAAATATGTATGTCTTAAAATGGTTTTTAAATTCATGGTTTCTTAGTTGCTATCTATCAATATCAGAATATGTTTCGGACAAGAGTCATGTAATCATACCTATTGCCGAACGTCGCATACTCGCATCGAAAACACAATTGTTGTTAATTGACTGAGTGACGACAAACAGAAAATTAGTGCGTTTTTTCTAACATGATTTTGACCTTGGAACTCATTCTGCAAATTCATGCCAAACTATAATGGACCGTTACAAATCCATATGAGCATTTTATACACAAAACATATCTTACGATATTGATCGATTTTGTGTACGAAATATCCCAACCATAAATGAATTTTAAATAATTTTAATATCCCCTGTAAAGGTCCCGAGTTACATGCTTCTTGAAAATAGGAGTTTTTGAAAATGTATAGCATACAAAATCGAAATAAGAAAATCTGTCTTTAAAATTCTATACAGAAATCATGATGCAATCAGTTTAAAAAAACCTTTTATTTTGATATAGATATACTGTTTACTGATTGTGATGTAGGACATTATGGTGCATGGAGTAAAAAAACGCAAGTTAATTAATTCGGTATACATGTAGTTCAGGCGTTTAAGTAAATACTAGAATTCATAGTTTTTCTTATCTATGCAAATGCCCCCCCCCCCTTTTTTTTAAACAGGCAGTATCAGTACTGTTTAAACGAGTTTTTTCATCACTGCAAAGTCCATATACAATGTCTTAAATGTTTAGCGATCTTATTTTTTGTTTCCCTAGCAATTCACTTAACACTTCAAATATGTCGAAATGAAAGCTCTATACTAAATTTACTACTGGAAACTGTCTGTGACGACGAACTCACTAACGGACGTATACACGTACTAAAATCCGTATATTTTCCTAAGCTAAGGAGGGTACATAGTTTATAAAGTACTTACGATTGTTACGAGCTTTTTTTTCTCAGTTTCACATTAGATCAATGGTAATGTCACTGTTTCCACGAGAAAGTTCCTCCCAAGCTTTTATTTTAGGATACATTCAACACGAACCAATGCACCTGTAAAATCACAAACAAAATGAACATTTTAATTTGTATAAAATTGCATAACCGTTTAACACATGAATCCAAGAATGTTGAATGGGTTAATTTAAATAAGTTTGTTCTTTTTAGAAGCGTCTCTTAAATACTATGCACAATCGTAAAAATAACGTGTTAGGTATTAACATATTAAGCAAGTAACAAAGGTGTTAAGGTAATGCATATTTTATATTAACAAAATAATAAACCATCAACTGCTGATCAAGTAACATTTCAACTATAGCTAGCATAGTTTATTCGAATACTGTGGCAAATGGTTTAACATTGATAAGTTACTTCTCCTTGGTCAGAGTTATGTGTGACGGAATCGAAAGAAGTTCAATATTTATGGGATCGTTGCACGCATTTAAACTTCCCAATGCGTTACAATTTGAGGATTTGCAAACACGTGAATTTTCTTTTATGAAGCAGCAATATGAGTAGGATAAATTGATACATATTTAATACATTACATGCAAAAGTCGTTAGTATATGCTTATGAATATTTGAATAAAATACTAGATATGGACGGCATATTAATGTTTGCATTTAGCGATAATTTAATTTTTCGAGAGGTAACTATTTTCATATATTCTACAGATATTGAAAAAAACTGTATTTTAACTCCACACAACATTTTATTTCCTAACTCAATTGAAAGAAAATATCAACAGCTGACGTTCCTTCATATTTACGCTTTTGAAACCGTTATCTGTTTATCTGAACAAAGTACAGTGTGCATTGCACGATTTAATAGCTACTTAAGATTTATGAAATTTAAGTAGCGAACTTTGAAGAGATAATGCAAAGACAATATCGGCTATAATAAAACCTCACGATAGGTGCACTGCGACGTGAATAATCAAATGACCTCGAGTGTTTCGCGTTTAGCGTTTGGCAAATTATGTTATTAACTGAGTTTAAATTTGGTTAGCTTTTTGTGTGATGGTGTGATGTTGGATTTCGTATAAGCGTCATATAAAGTGGTAGGTTTTTGCCTATATTTTAACAGGATCGTTATAGCTTCAATCTGCTATTTAAATATGCATTACATGTAGTTTATTTATAGAATGAATACATGTAAACTCTTTATGTAATTATGTGTATAAGACTTCAGTAAACCAACATCGACTCGTACATATACTTCTAAAGGAAAGTCATACAAAACACCGTGGAAATATGTATTTATATATTTTCAGTAAATAATGTCTATCCTCCATTCATACGACGAGAAGAAACTCTCATTTCATCAGAATGATCAACATGTGCGAAACGTATGTAACTACAACAAGAATGCTATAACTGATCAATTCAGCTTGACGTATTTAAATTTGATTGTAAGGTTTGGTGACTTACGCTTATAAATATACCAAACCAAAGTTGAGTTTTTTCTTTAGTTATTTTTTTTATATAACGATTGATTTGCACTTATTTTCTTCATGTTCATGCATTCTTGTATAAAACGTGTTCTAATAAAAAGCGTTTTACTATTTTTAGATTGGAATTGAAGATATGCAAACACTAAGAGGGCTTATACAATATTTTGAAAAATCAGTTGACAAGAGTCATGTTTACCGAGACATTTACATGGCGAGGTCTATCTTAGTGTGGATGTCGCACATGGTAGGCTCCGTGCACCTGCACCACTTGCCAGACGAAGTAAAGCAACTTGTCGAACCAGATAGTTACGCACCAGGAACCTTTGCCACACTTTGCGAGTAAGTACAAGTTTAAGGAATGCAACAAACATTCATACTGAAATTTATTTAATTTCAAACATAAAATGGCCACATCATTCAGACAATTAGTATTTTGATAGTGTAATGATTTGTTTTACTGCCGCTTTTTTCCAGGGCCGCGGGAATAGAAAGTGTTGTCATTTTCGGCAAAGCAAAAGACATAACATTTGAGCTAGGATGGCAGTTCAAAAAGATTAAACAGGCTTCCTGGAACAGCTTCCGTTGCAACAATACCTGGCATTTGGTGTTCACGGAGCTGGCAATTGCCTCGGTAAGCGGCTATAGAAGAGGCGGAGAGATTGTTATTGAGAGCGATGGAAACAGAACCTTTCAAGCTTTATCATCGAGTGCGGGGAGGGAGAGAGCAATGTTTTCTGAGTTCTGGTTTTGCATACATCCCAAAATACTGGCCATACACGCATTCCCAGATGATATCGATTCCCCCTATCTCCCAAAGGGACATTTATTAGGCGAAGAAGAATTCGCCTCCTGTGCGTTATTGCTTCCTGCTTTCTTTCAATCCGGAATGTCACTGCTTTCGGCGAACGCTTGCGTCTTAATGTCACATAAAGGTCGCTGTGTGATAAATATTGCTTGTCCTTCAGTGAAAGGCTTGAAGTTTACTTACACGTTGACTTTCTTGAAAGAGACTGGAAATATTGGTTCAGTGAACTTGAGAGCTCTTCCCAGAATGGTCGTTTTTTCTCCTGGAATTGACGACGTTACTTTTACAATAAGCCTTCCAGTGCTTGGTCACTACTTGTTCAGCACATCGGCTCTGTCAGAGGACCACAATCGAAATCCAGAGTGCTTCAAATTTAAGATCATTTGTAGCGAAACTGACACGCACTGTCGAAACATTCCGCAGTCAGTGACCGAAATGGGTCTCGGTTTCACACACGTTGCAAAGGACTTCGGACTGAAACAACCAACGAACGCTTCCGCCACATTGAAGGTGGATTATGATTCAGATCAGGAATCGGCCTCTGATGAAGTCATTGAGTCAGAAGCTGTGCGATTCAGAGTCGCGGAAGACAGAATCAACGAAGTGGAATTTACATCCGACTTTTTAGAGGACGCTGAAAATATTGGTGAGTTTTATTTCTTAAACAAAACAAAATTGAGTACACAGACTTCGTTCCTAATTATCTTTCGAATTTTCTTTGAATGTATATTATGTACTGTATACAATTGAAAATATAACGAAGACATATTAATTTAAGCATATGTGTTAATCGAGTAGTTTGAAATAAATCGTTTAGTAATTGCCGAAACACAATGTAAAAGGTATTTCAAGTACTGAGGTAGCATACACGTCCACTAATCGCAAAATCACTTGCTTTGATTCAGGTTTCTCGGAAGTAAATCTAAACAAAGACAAAGGGGAGCTTGAGGTGAAAGCAGGTCTGAAGAAAGCTGGAGAGAGAGTCCTCGTTGTCAAGGGCAGGGAAATAGCGAGCAACCAGACCTTCCAGCCCATTCTTAACTATATTGTCAGCTCATACGAGACAAAAGATGGTAGTTAATAACTTCGCATTGGAACACTTTATTTGATATTTTACGCCAAGTTTTAATTTGTCTTAACAGTAGATTTTACATTCATCCCATGAAAGGGACTTGTTCACAGTTTGGAAAAACAAAACAACAATTAAAACACATGTCGTAGATTTAAATTAAGCAATGTAAACATTATATTAAAAACAGCAAAGAACGAATGTTTTTTTTAAACTGTATGTTTTTATTAATAACCATCAATCGAAATCATTAAAGTAATCGATAATCAAGCAAAAACTCATGATCTACATAGGGTTTTAACTGAATTAAGGATTCTAAAGACTGCGTGGTTTAGAAGTCCATTTCGATCACCAGGGCAGGAACATATTTATCAGTTTCTTCCTTATTATTATTATAATTATTGAGTATTCCAAATATTACAGTTTGTTAGTAAATAACTGTTAATGACATTTAAAAAAAATAAGAACATCTGTGAACAAGTCCCTTAAATAGGCATACATTATCGAAATAAAACCACAGGGTATATAACTTTTTTGCACTGAATTAAACATGTAGTGTTCAGTTGATCCTCTTATGTTAAAGTACAGGGGGATATTTATATTTTAGTCTCTAACGCTATGTTATCATATGAACATTATTTATACATGAATTCAAAATGTTTAATTGTTATGTATGTGCATAATCATGTTGTTGTCCATTCCCTATCGTTTCTTTATTATTAAGATTCTTATGAGAAACACGTTAAGAAAAACAAAAGACGAGAGGCAAAAGTGCGGAAAAGGGACGCCAAAGAATCGTACAAAGCACAGTTGGAAGACCTCGTCTCTACGATTCAAGGGGAAATAAAAACGCTTCATCAAGAACTGATTGATTCGGAAGCGGTAGCGAGAGAAAGGGATCCTGGTGCGCTGCTTAGGTTTGATGACTCCTCTGATGTATATAGTAGGTATCAGATTAAGAATTCAGCATGGCTGTGTAATACCATTCGTATTTATGTCAATGTTCAAATTAAATAAAAAAACAAACATGCAAAGCATATATTATTTAGGAACGATGCAAAAGAATTTTTTTTCCTGTACGACAATATAAAGAAGTGAATAATAGCATATGATAAAAAGTGTCTTTCATAAAAATGTACAATTAGTTAGGATTAACTTATATACATGTAATAGAAACCGAGTTACTTAAATATATAAATAAGCAAAACGTGTGTAACAATAATAACTTCTTTTTTATAGCAATATTGTTTCAAAATTACTCAATTTATTTTACAGTATATTTTCTAAATATTTCTTTCTTTAAGTCAAGTTAATTAGAAGCAATTGTTTTCGGTTCTTTTAAAAATTACCAAATGGATGTTTGTTTTCGTGTGTTTTTTTTTGCATTAAGATGTATTATTTTAAATATACAAATACGCCGTACAACATCTCCTTACAATAGCTCTTCAAGAATCCGATATGTTTTAATCTCTTCCAACTGAAGACATCGCATCACAACAACTATTCGAGGTGCCTCCTGCCGTTCTCGGTTTGTAATTTCCACTATTTATTTGGTCGTTCGAGTGTTTATATTTGTTTATCTCCCATAAGTAAGAATAAATAAAATATTTATGAGCAAATAGTCCTAAATTCAAACAATGATACCTTCAAAAGTGTATGGTTTGTTCATTTGAAAATTTCAAAACTTGTTCTGTTAATATAAATTCATATTATATAATATATATGAATATATAAATTATCATTTAAAACAATAAAGGTTTAGAAACACACTTTTTAAAACCATGCTTAAACTTCATGTTTAAATATTATACTTTGACAACAAAAAATCCCAGGCCCAAAGTGTAAAACTGCTTATTTAACCAAAACTCAAAGAACCAATCGTCGACAAAGAGAGAACCCCGTTGGCGGAGATAAAAATTTATGAACTCATGTATCGTTTATTTGTTTGGTTTATATATCAGACATGCAGCAGGAACTGGTAATGATGGATGAGGTTGGACCAAGATATGATGACATGTTCTTAGAATCGCCTGTAAACGATTTATTAGACATTTGTGGTAAGCATTAGCACATAACACAATGCTCACAACTCTATTTATAATTAAAATACTTAAATACTTAAAATGATAAAGTCATTAAATATCGAGAAATATCGAGATTCTTATTTGTCGTGTGTTTTGATGCCCCCTTTTTAAAAAAAGGGGGTATATTGTTTTTGGCCTGTCTGTCTGTCTGTCATTCTGTCTGTCCACAACTATAAGAAATCTTAAAGTTATTTGTCATAACTTTTGCAATATTGAAGATAGCAACTTCATATTTGGCAAGCACGTGTATCTCATGGAGCCGCACATTTTGAGTGGTGTCAAGTCAAGGTCAAGGTCATCCTTCAAGGTCAAAGGTCAAACAAAAAACAAACAAAAAATTCAAAGCGGCGCATTAGGGGGCATTGTGTTTCTGACAAACACATCTCTTGTTTTTAAATTTTGTTGCACTGAATTTCTAATATGAATTGAATCTAAACATCATATGGTTACACAATATCAATAACTCAATTACGAATCGAGTATTTGAAAAAAGGTCGATTTAAATTTCTTAATTATGTTACCCTGCAATTTTGCCAATTTATATTGGCAATATTTAGAATATATAACAATGCAGTATTCATTTGTATTCTTACGTTTACAGCAAATGAAAGGATGACTCAATCGACAACAAGCTCGTCTCAGTTTACAGAGACACAATGGACGATGTTTGTCTTGTGCATCTGGCTTGCATACGGATTTTTCATGTATTTAGACAATCGATAGTTTCACTTGACTGTCAAGATAAACTCCCGGATAGTTTTCCCGAATATCTACAACCATGAACCACTTACAGAGAGTGCATATCTTTCAGATTCGGAACAAGGATATTGGCGATTGAATGTTTAGAACCTTCTGAATATTTATATAATTACAAATAAGATGATAACAATGCATAATTATTGGTCAAAGAATATATAATGAATTGAAATGGAAAACAAAACACGAATGAACATTTTTGTAAAATGTACCTCAACTAACGCCTTATTTTCGCTTTTTTTATTTATTTGTCCATGATTTGAATTCGGGTAATGTGACGCGATTATGGCCATGTAGAATCATAATTATGACGACAGAGATGTGAAAATCCAGCTTTTCTCTAAAAAGTTAAATATTAGGCAAACCAGTTTTCGTGTTCGTACATTTCATTACATAACGTTTATAAGCATAAATGCTCTTTTTATGACGCTTGTATTCTCATCAAAAACGTTTGGCCAAAACCTTCACATTTGTATATATGTTGTTATTTTGTTAACTAAAAAATAGTCATTCTTTTTAATAGTGTGTACATGTTATGAAAAATACCTATCGTTGAATTTTGTTGAACAACTCGTTGTATTTAGTGTTTAAGTTATTCACAGCTATCGTATACATTATTGTTCGTCTTGTGTTTTCAACTTCAAGAAAAATATTTATTCAACCGATTTTGTTTGTTTATAAATTAGGTATTTGCTTAAGATGGTATGTGTTTTATATTATCCATAATTGGAATCGATACAATAATATGTAGCCAATAAATTTAATTATTTATAATATCACTATGTGCATTATTTAGATTTTGCTTCATATCTCCACTTATTCTATCCTTAACTGTTTCATAAGCGTTTAACACTTTTTAGTGAAGATCGAATTTTTTCATATTTGAATTGTTTTGCACACACAAAAAGGACACAATTGCTAAATGTGGGTGTTTTCGTAACATTGGCTGTAGCACCATGTCGTTTTCATATGATACACACTAAAAACGAAGTCTTATTTTCAATATATTTCAATTTATTTGTGTATTACTTTCAATAATATTTAAATTATTGTTAGATTGATTAACAAATAAACTGACGAAAAAATTAACTTTGACTTTGATTTTTGCAGCTTCTGCGGAAGACCTCAAGCACCAATAAGTTAACGATCCGTAAATGCTCAATATAAATAAATACCTCGTAAAATAAAGTTAACCCATAAATATTAGTGTTTTTTATAGAAAAAAAGACAAAATTTCAACGCTGGATGTGGTCTGGCTATATTGATTTAACGAGATACAAAAAGGTCGTTTTAATTTTTTTGGGGGAAAATATATTCTTTTTGAATTTCCCGCGACGATATCCGAACATTTACGAGCGAACGCGAGATTGGCTTCGGGCAGCGTCGGAAGCGAGCCGTAGTTGCCCGTTATCTACTGGAGTTTAAAAAGTTGGTCACTTGTATTTATGTATAACTGTTTAACATTTAAACGGTCATTCTTTCGACTTTAATTATAAGATTATTTTTCGTATGTTTATTTGTTCAAACAGCATTTATTATTATTATTATTATATCGGATTTATATAGCGCCCTTTTCATGCACGAGTGCACGTTTAAAGGCGCTTGAATTTACTGTATTGCGTTGTATATGTAATTGAAATGGTGTATATGCAATCGCGTGTACCTGATCCTAAAAGAACTGCGCAATATACTTATTATAGTGCAACTTTAACCCTTAAAATGTCAATCTGAATGAGAGACCTTTAAACGCTTCACATTCATAACTGGTATTTACAGATCATGGCACACATTTAAACATGATACCATTCGATTGTTCTTTCATAATCGATATTGCGTTTACACTGGTTTTGTTTAACGAAAAACCATACTATCGTACATTTGTATAGTATTGGAAATATTGTCTTTAAAGCATGCATCAGGTTCGTATAACCTTTCATTAACACCAAATACAAAATTACAACATGCTTTGCTTAGACAAAATAACGAATTTGTATTGCAATAAAATATCGCACATAAGTTAATAGTATTGGTAACATTATATGAATACTTATAACGCATAACACATTGTTATGGGTACAATACAAAACTGACACACATAATACCAAAAGTATGTCAAAATTATTATAAATAAAATGCATACTTGATAATTTACGCTTTTTATACGCTGTAAAAAAAAAGAAATAAATAACTTGTATATGTTGGTTACTTTTGTTTTTTAAATGTGACATAACATGCGTTGTCGAAATGCATTTGTCCCCTCGTGGTTTATCAAAAAAATGCGCATGTGCAGATATTTAGATTTTTGGGTAAAACCATAAATACACATGTTTTTTTCTATTGCAATAAATCGAATTTAAACCAATTCAATAACACGTATGAACAGTACACAACGGGTAGTATTTGGTTTCGTCAAACTGATTTCAGATAGAAAATCATGTCTTATGTCTAACGCAGTAATCACGCCGCAATCAATTTCCAATTGTCTTTTAATAATGTGTGAAACAGGGCATTTCGCCTGAGTTTAACAGGGTATTTAAACTCATTTTAAAGTAGTTTTACTGTCCTACACACACTATTGCTGGTGCTTGAATGAACATGTTTCAAAATTGGATTGTGCTGTTTTTATCAGGAACGTTATTTATTATTTCAACGCTAGGTAATCTTAACACCCTTTTTTGATTGTGTCATGGGCTTGTAATGATATATATATATAATAAAGATGACACCATCATATATCAATAAACAGGATAATGAATATAACGTAGTTTAACAATTGTATTCAGTTCTATTAAATTATGTATTGGAATGCATTAATTTTAAACAATTTAAGATATTTGTGTAATGTATATGCAAAGAATTTGCAAACGTTAAATATAAAATTTGTTCGTTTAAATTGTTCGCACAACCACATTCGATCACAATAAGACAACAACCGAGATACCATGATTCGATTGTATTGCATTCAGTGCATAGCACAGTTTTGCGCCATTTGATTTAATTGTGTATATGTGTCGCGTTCTGAGAAAACTGGGCATAATGCATGTGCGTAAAATGTCGTCCCAGATTTGCCTGTGCAGGCCGCACAGGCTAACCAGGGACGACACTTTCCGCTTTTATGACATTTTTCGTTTAAATGAAGTCTATTCTTTGCAAAAATCCAATTAAGGCGAAAAGTGTCGTCCCTGATAAGCCTGTGCGGACTGCACAGGCTAATCTGGGACGACACTATACCCACATGCATTATGCCCAGTTTTCTCAGAAAAAGACTCATATAATTGCGAGTTTGAACGAAACTCTATTTGTAGGTGCAATACAGTAATTGTTTTATAAAAAAAAACACAGTGACTCCTGCATGCGATGTTCTGAACGCAGTTCTCAAATTGTTACATTTTAAAGTTTTTTGATTGATTGACATGATATTTGAATCAAAAATATCATTAAGAATTAGGAACCCAGATTATATTGTGTCTTACATCTTAAGTGAGGCCGCCTTCTGACATGTAATATATGTGTTATTCCCTGTAGTATGCAAGATTGTGTCCGACATACGTAAGAATTGCATATACAGTTATATGCACACAGATTTAATGCTGTCAATCCCAAGGCGAATATCATATCGATATATATGTGGCGTGCTCTGAGAAAACTGGGCAAAATGCTTGTGCGTAAAGTGTCATCCCAGATTAGCCTGTGCAGTCCGCACAGGCTAATCCGGGACGACACTTTCCGCCTAAACTGGATTTTCCCTAAGAAGAGACATCATTTAAACGAAAAATTCCATAAAAGCGGAAATTGTCGTCCCTGATTAGCCTGTGCGGACTGCACAGGCTAATCTGGGATGACAATTTACGCACAAGCATTTTGCCCAGTTTTCTCAGAACACGCCACATATGGGTCTTATGCCATAGGCCATCAGCATACTTCATGACCAGCCTGCGCAATTGTACAGTCGTGTCAGTAGCTACGTTGTCCGCTATAAAGTCATGCAAGGTTGAGCTGTCTCATAAGTGGACAGGGTAGCTCCTGACCAGACTGCGCTATTGCACAGGCTGGTCTGGAGCTACGCTTGCCGCATTTTGCATTAGTTCCAATTTCGCATGACG
>VMBQ01000741.1:28171-84320 GCA_007657795.1 Dreissena rostriformis | reverse complement strand
TATCGGATCTGTTTTCAGTCCCACCTACCTTACTGACGGGGCAATAACAGCTATCATTGTTATCGGATCTGTTTTCAGTCCCACCTACCTTACTGACGGGGCAATAACAGCTATCATTGTTATCGGATCTGTTTTCAGTCCCACCTACCTTACTGACGGGGCAATAACAGCTATCATTGTTATCGGATCTGTTTTCAGTCCCACCTACCTTACTGACGGGGCAATAACAGCTATCATTGTTATCGGATCTGTTTTCAGTCCCACCTACCTTACTGACGGGGCAATAACAGCTATCATTGTTATCGGATCTGTTTTCAGTCCCACCTACCTTACTGACGGGGCAATAACAGCTATCATTGTTATCGGATCTGTTTTCAGTCCCACCTACCTTACTGACGGGGCAATAACAGCTATCATTGTTATCGGATCTGTGGTTGTGTTACTGATGTGTTGCTGTGCCAAGAAATGCATTGAGAAATGTACCTGCAAGAAGACGAAAGTGCAATTAATAAGGATCAACAGGAAACACAATAAAAGAAATGGTAATCGATACGTATATTTGTTATTGCAGGCATTAGGGTTTGCATGTCTGCAATTAGATCAAGATGATTTTAAGTCATGTTCTATTATTTTCAAAATTCAAACCTGATAAATTGATTAAGTAAATAAAGGAGCAAAAACATCACAGTTTGTGCACAAAATACTTAGTAAACATTGTATTTAAATAAATATACGTTATCTGTTTTACCGCTACGTATTCTATTATATGATAAATTATTTTATAGTAATATTGGTAATTTTAATATTGATTTGCGATTCGACAATCGAGCAATACAAATACACAACACACGAACGCTTTAGCACACCGAAAGTTTGTCATTGTATTCTTTGTTTCATCAGTAAATATCTGCAAAATTGTTACTTTTTCTATATGTGTGGAAAACATGCCCTTCTTTTAGCAGATTTAAACCTAAGTATATATAATGCTTCACAAATTGCAACAAAACTGGCGGCATACTCAAATTAAAAATGAGTTTTTCCGTGGGGAAATCGGGCTTAAATACATTTGTATAAAGTGTCATCAAGGATTAGCCTTAACATGGTCCCCATTCAAAATGCCGAACTTACAAAAACACAACTTTTCAGGAGGGCGATTTTTACAAAAACAATAATATTCAGCTTCTCATTTTTGCATATTTGTATAGTTACAATAATATTTTTTTTCATATTTTTATTTCCACGAATCACAGTTCGGCATTTTATCATATGACCAATTTGACATGCTCTGATTGGTTAAACAATTCGCCATTTTCTGGGCATATGCGCACTGATTTCCCGGCCTACACAGTAAAAAAAAAAAAAGAACTGTCAAAAAATGTAGGTTCGGCATTTTGAATGGGGACCAAAAGTTTGTTCCAACGTGATGTCACAATTAGTTTACCTAGTTGGGTAGCCGTAAAGTTCTGATGCATGTGCGTGTGTTTGTCTTCCAGAACCCAACAATCCTACCCAAACCAAACATAAACGTGATCGAAGGTTCACCAACAATGATGTCCACGATGACGAGACTGGTATGATAAGTGTAGCAATGCATTTTTATGCTTTGTATAAGTACGATATGTGCACCAACATTCCATACATGCGCGTATCACGCCTTTGACGTTATTTACAAATATCACGTGTTAAACGGGGATTAATACGCTTGCGAAAAATGTCGTCTCAAATTGAAAATGATAGTGTTTAAAAGACAAACATGACGTCACTCTATCGACTACAGTAAAACAGAAGATAACTTACAGAAAAGTGCGATTTCATAATATTTTTTTTTTTGTTGAGTTAACATTATTTTTTTTTTACAAGACATGGCTTAAATAATATATTTTGTTGAAGTAATCGACACTTCACGTGAAAATGCTTTTTTTTTTCAGAACCAGGCATGCCTAACATACGCAAATACAAAATGAGCGAAATATTTGAAAACCCTTACGCTTACAATCCTTACGCCTACAATGCGGCCACTGGTAAGCAATACATAACAACATTAATCATTGTGTCGTGTTCTGAGAAAACTGGGCATAATTCTTGTGCGTAAATTGTACAGTCCGCACAGGCTAATCGGGGACGACAATTTCCGCTTTTTTGGAATTTTTGTTTAAATGATGTCTCTTCTTGGCGAAAATCCAGTTTAGGCGGAAAGTGTCGTCCCTGATTAGCCTGTGCGAACTGCACAGGCTAATCTGAGATGACACTTTACGCACATGCATGTTGTCCAGTTTTCTCAGAACGCGACACATATGGTATTCCACCGCTTGACAAAATATAACATCATAATTAAAATTCATAATTGTATTTAATTTAGATTGCTGAATTATTTTCTTTGATAAAAATGCTTTGCATTGCTGTGTTTGTATGTGTCTTTTCTTTTCAGAATCAGACATTTCCACCGTAAACAAACACAAAATGGGCCAATTGTACATAAACCCGTACGAATATAGTCTGCTTCCGGGCGAAATATCTCGTGCAAAATAACGTTCGTGTATGAAACATAATTATATTAATTTATAAATTGTGAATGCGTTTAAAAAAAAACTTATCGTGCATGTTAATAAATAATATTTTTTTACTAAAACGTTAACAAGTAATATTGAACTCTTATATGAACTAACATTAAAACTTTGGATTATTGTGACAGTATGAAAGCGCCTATAAAACATTACATGTTTCGGTTGTTTGGTTGGTTGGTTTGTTGTAAGGTTATTTGATTATTATATCCATTTATTTATTTAATCAATATTACATTCAATTTGTCTTTATAAATTGTATTTTGTTATAAATGTGTAAATAAATGGGTAATAATATATGTGCTTTGTTGTATTTCTAAAAAAAATATGTCGCGTAAAAAATGAATGAAATAACCACATGTGCAGTTTGAACAAATATATAATATACCTAGACATATTTTTATTTTGAAAAAAGGCAAGAACCTTAAGTTCTAGCACCAAATCCCAAAATCTCACCCTGTTCAAATAATTGACAGATCGCAGCCAAGTGAAAAGATGCATTTCGGTCACACTATTGCGACATTTGTAACGATTGCGCACGAGAAAAAAACTATTGGTGAAACTTTGTAAAAATGTGAACACATACATGTACATATCAATAAATACGTATATTGAGCGAATTCCTACGAAGTTTTGAACATGTTTAAAACATTCGTGGCGAATCGACGGGTCGCTAAGTTATTTTCCAACACGTAAGACACTAGTTTTATCATTTTATTGCAGATGTGAGTCGTTTACTTTTATATAATGTATTGGTGTATTTGTACTATTAATATATATTTTTTCTTTGACTCCATTGTTGTTTACAAAATGTTGTTGCACAGCGACAGTACCGCTATGATTACATAATTGTAAATGTGATGCTTTTATAAAATCTATGACGTAATAGCTATTCTAAGCAAGTATTTGAAGGAATGTTGAGAGGGAGTGTCACGCACATGCCCTGTACCTTTTTTTTCCGACAAGAATGTTGTTGTAAGTACATACAGTAATCAACATAAACTGAAAATCACCTTGTATGGCTACGTCTACATATTTCGCGTGCCTATGGCTGACATTTTTAAAGTTCTATTATTGCAGATCTACTTTGTATTACCCTTGGGAAACAAAATGCCGTCTTATTAATTAACATGCATGTGAAAGAGTTGCATATTAGCGAAAAACAACAACGTCGTTTCATTGCTTATTTATTGTGTATTATACGTATGTTGTCCTGTCAAAGAAGAGTTTTTACCGTAAAATATGACCGTTATTATATCTCAAGTGACTTCCCCAAGTTAAATGTCCATGTACCCACTCCTGCATAATTTGAATATTTAATGACGTTGGAACGTAATATATCCCGATCGGGCTATACTTTTAAATATACTACGCTTAAGCCTCGGTTGAAATTACTATTCTCGGTTGACAATACGTTGTATCGCCCTTTATGGGTTGTGATATTTATATAATATCACATTGGACATTTTAATGCTGTGTATCACTATGTCTAGGTGACGTGCTAACTAAGTAATACACGTGCTAGTGAATGGGAGTCCTAGTAGCGATATCACTCGGTTCTAATGTTCATTTATGCTCCGATTTCTGGTAAAGAAGAGTTTTAAAGGTGATATTTTCAAATAATTAGATTTTTTTTGCCTCCACCTTTTAAAGAAAGTGCTCTCGTTTATACCACCATTCCAGATTACTCTGGTACTCGAGTTTTACTTTACTATACACTAGTTAATGTCTGACCTCCACTAGTTAATGGCTGGCTTCAATCAAATCCCCTACAGTAACACCGGTTTAACACTGTATTACCACATTACGTTATGCTGTATGGGAATAATTTAAACGAGTTAGCAAATACGTGGCCTTCAGTACAAGGCATTGTTATAAAGTTGTGTTTATGAATAAAGGTTGGGTTCATTGATTCTGTTTTAAATCGCCCATAAACGTTTTATTATGTTTGTGGCGTAGAACAGTCTTATAGAACTTGTACACAGTTTTGCCAAAATGATAATTTTTAAGGAAAATTATCATAGAATAAAAACTCACGTATGCATTATATTCGAATCAGCGCAATAACATTCATGGCTATGTATTTTCTTTTAAATATATATGTTCGTTTAATTATTATCATCAATCCTAATCGGGAAAATAATAAAACGTTTGTAACGATGTCCATCGATAGTTTTAAAAACGTGTATTACCGACAAAAGTTTTCAACAACGACATTAATTAAAAGCTTGCTCGCTTTTTTTATTCAAAGTCCCGGGTTAGAAACCCAGGGAAGGCTCTTTTGGTATGTCTTTCATTCGTGTCATTTTAATTCATCACAATTAATCCAAATATGACAGTTTTACTTGTAAATGTATTTAATGAAATTTTCAAAATATATAAACATATGTGAACACTGCCATATGATAACCATAAAAGGTTTACGAAAAAAGTGGTTGTTGACTTCAGAAAAATTGTGTTATCTATCTAACCTTCGAATTGCTTGTCCAGGACATAACTACAAATCTATTAGTGGTATCAACATTACACTTGATAACTTAATATACTTCATTGACAAGAGGTCCAGTGTACAAGAGCAATAACTATTGAAACCATAATTGCATAGTTATTGCCCTTCGTTAGTTTTTCATACTTAACTGATGTATGTGGCTTTACTGCTTTTGACACATATCCGATATGATTCAATTATTTAATCAGAAACAGCAAAGCCCTACTAGAAGTGGTGTATTGTTGGGAGTCAGGGCGGTTTCAAAAGTATTTCACTCATTCCACGGTGTCAGTGCTTACCTACTCAAACGTGTTCTACTTAAGCAGATTTATAAGTAATAAGTGCTGATGCTTACGCTATTAACACTCTACTGCCCTTTTTTTAAATCAAATGTAAAGGTAAAATGGCCATTACAAATATTTCATGAAAAATTCCCGCAAACATAATGTGGACGGTTCAGGAACCACATGACCCTAGGATTTGTATTCCATCGATCTTCCAAAGAAACATGACTTCACTTTCTTGATGGCGTTTACGGTGCTTTTTTGTGTAAGGTATATCTGCTTAACGAAACACTTGACGAAAGTACTCAAAACTGTAACTAAAACGTTATTTTTACTTAAAGCTTTTATAACGAAAATGAACGTGTTATATTTTGCATGATAAATGGATAATCGAGATGAAATTTTCATAAGTGAGATACATCAAAAGACCCGATACACATACAAATTAACAAGACAACACAAATCAACAAAAAAACAAAAACGCGTCTTTGAGGTATAGGGACGTCGTGCAAAACTTATTAAGTGAGATAATTGATAACCTAGCTGTCCCAATAAATATAACGATTACCCATAGTTGGCACTAGTATGTATTTGATTATTTTATTAAATAAAGAATATATGACGGTATTATATGTGTAACAAAAAGTAAATCATGTGCGAACTTTTCTTCTCATAAGTTTTTTTTTAATGTCCGCATACACTTGATTTTTATTTTGGTCATAATGCATGAATAAGTACATATTATAAGCTTTATTTTTACATAAATACCTATTTTAAGATTTTATTCAAATGACCTACTAAGTATCGAGTGATATATCAAAGTAGACAATATTTAAACTGCTCATTGGTGTTTAACAATGGAGTAGCTGACGTGAGACCATATTATAGTTTTGAATCCTACAAAACATAATCAATGGGTTCTCATATTACGTGGCTTTAATATAAACTTGCATTTGGCCGGGCGATTTTCATTCCATATTTGTAGACGGCAGGGTAAAGATCGAATTGTGTTATTCATTTAGGACTAGTGGTGCGCAGGTAGGTTTCCTAGCGTTATTAAAGTTCTCTTATGTTATAATTGTCTGACAATATCGATATTTATATAAATTCCATCGTATATCAGTCTCATATATTTAAAAAAATTGTTTAAATTTATCGTAATTTTATACCATTTATCATATAATTAAATATGCTTTATCAGTGATTTCATATATGAGTTGTCACATTATGTTGAATAATGCTTTAACGTGTAAACATATATTGTATATATTTATTCTGCGTTTGTTTTTTATAAATAAGCAGTCTTCGTAATATTTATGTAAATTTTCCTGGAACCTGTAGTTTGAACATTGAACGGACCTTTTCCCACAATGTTATTCCTTTCAATGAGATAAACACTATGGTCAAAACTAAATTATGATATTCAGTGTTTTATAGAAAGAACCAGTACGAAAATATGTTAATAATCTACTTATACGCACACCGCAAAATTCTTTCAGAATTACCAACAACATTAGCTACATAACAATCATCACGACACTGATAAAATATGTATCCCTACGAGTCAATTTGTCCATGTTACCATACAGCTTGTAGGTTTGCTCTAAGTCATTTTGCTTTTAAATTAAGACACCATGAAATACTTCCGGATATTGCATCACACTTTCGTTTTCCAAATGGACCATCCTTTTAATATATGTCGATATTGTGTATCAAAACATTCAATACGTTGTTAAATATATGCCAATTCATCAAAAGCAACGACAACACCATAATCACCATGACCACATCGACACCAGCAGCAACACTCGTATCGTCACAATGACAACACCACTACCAGCAGCAACACAAACTTCATCGTTAGGAACACACCACCACCATCACCAGCAAAACAATCATCATCACCATGACAACATTATTAACAGCATTACAACAATAATCGCAATGGCAACACCATTTGATTGTTGCAGCATCATCACTCCCATCAACATGAAAACACCAGAAGCAGCAGCCTCATAACTAGCCCCACCATGTCTCAACCACCAGAAGCAACTTCATAACTATAATAGCAATGACAGCATCCCCTGCGGCAACAACAGTATGTACATGTGAGCTTTTTCAATGACGTACAATTCGTCAACCAAGCCAACAAAATACTGTAACACAAATAAAGTACTCACTTAATAATATAATAAAGCAAACAATAAAACTTCATAAACAATACAATTCAACGGACGGGAACAAATTATGATATGCCGGAGTAGACGTTCGAAGATAGGTTTTTATTATTTTTGTCAAATAACTACCATTCATTTAGTAACATTATCCGTTAAATGAATGAACAGAATGTAATCTTGCTTGCTCGGGTGGTTAAGCTTTGAGTGTGTAAAATAATGTAGACGTTTTAATCTTTTTTCTGAATAATATCTTAACTGCAGTAAATTGAATTGCATTTACATTAAACAAGTATGAAAACGACGAGGCAAAACATACTTAAAAGAAAATGCAATCGGCGTGTATTAATGCAATATAGGTGTTCGAATGGAAATAATTGAGTAAGTGCAAATAACGGATTCAGCAGGAAACCTTGGGTGTTTTCCCGCTATATATATTTATAATATCTTACGCTAATTAAAGAAACAGGGTGGGATTCCCCGCGGAGTAGATTTATATGAACGCTATCTCATGTAACCCTGATATTGCATATAAAGATTACTTTAAATTATTACTAGCTGGCATTTTTATTCTTTTAAATTAAAGGGCTTCTGTCTATCCTTTGAGACAACTGACCGGACAATACTCACGAAGCAATATCACTCGTAACGAACGCTATTGACTATTTTGTGAATAATGGTACCAAGAGGATGAGTTCCTTTTTATATTTCACGATCGATAAAAGTATATCAAACGAGTTTTATTAAAGTAGTCCATCTTTTGAGAAGTCCCATAGCCTATGTATATCCAAGTGCATATCTGAAATAATTTATGTGTGTTTATATGAAAAGGAACATTTAACCATTCGCAATTGATTTTAAATACCATATTAATGTTAATTTATAAATGCAGTTATCCTTGCTGCCATTGAACAATATCTTGATCTTATATTGAAAAATTTGTTGACGCCCGATATTTTCGTAGATAAAAACTTTATGTTTTTATGACGATGTTCATATGTTGAAGACAAAATAAACTGACTGTCCTATTCAGTTACGTTTTCAAACAGCGTTGTAAAATTATATGGATTTCCATTACATAGATAACAATTTTAATTAAATAGAAATGGAAGTCTCTTTGTATGTACATTATATGGCTATCGCCATGGTACCAAGTAAATCTTTAATATGTTGTTAGCTAAACCATGTCCGTGTGTGGGCTACTGTCTGAGTACTTGATCATCTAGTTAGATGATATTTTTAGATGTAATCTTAGAACAGACTTTGAAAATATTTATATAAAAATAACACCTGATAAATGCTATGAATCATTTAAAACAAATCGATGTACATTTATTCAAAGACACTGGATGCCATGAATATATTTGCACGTTAAGGCATTATACTTTAAAATGGCTTCATTTCTTTATATTGTATTCGTGAATTCTAATGAATTCTCTTTGATTATTTTATCAGTTTAATTTTTTGTTTAAGAACATTATCTCATTATAATTGTATTTAACATGAGTTCAAGCACTTTAAAAGAAAGAATAATTTAAGATCGTAATGCAAGCTCTTAAAAAGACAAAAACATTTTTTCTTAAATTTAATGAACAATAATACAAAAATTAATTCTTTCGGACATATTAAGACAATTGTGATTAGACCGTCAATAAATTTATAACTTCTAAGATTAACCCTGTCTTAGANAGCATCAACTGCGGCAACAACAGCATGTACATGTGAGCTTTTTCAATGACGTACAATTCGTCAACTGAGCCAACAAAATAGTGAAACACAAATAAAGTACTCACTTAATAATATAATAAAGCAAACAATAAAACTTCATAAACAATACAATTCAACGGACAGGAACAAATTATGATATGCCGGAGTAGACGTTCGAAGACAGGTTTTTATTATTTTTGTCAAATAACTACCATTCATTTAGTAACATTATCCGTTAAATGAATGAACAGAATGTAATCTTGCTTGCTCGGGTGGTTAAGCTTTGAGTAGGTAAAATAATATAGACGTTTTAATCTTTTTTTCTGAATAATATCTTAACTGCAGTTAATTGTATTGCATTTACATTAAACTAGTATGAAAACGACGAGGCAAAACATTCTTAAAAGAAAATGCAATCGGTGTGTATAAATGCAATATAGGTGGTCGAATGGAAATAATTGAGTAAGTGCATATAACGGATTCAGCAGGAAACCTTTGGTGTTTTCCCGCTATATATATTTATAATATCTTACTCTAATTATAGTAACATGGTGGGATTCCCCGCGGAGTAGATTTATATGAACGCTATCTCATGTAACCCTGATATTGCATATGAAGATTACTTTAAATTATCACTAGCTGACATTTGTATTCTATTAAATTTAGGGCTTCTGTCGACCCTTTGAGACAACTGACCGGACAATACTCAGGAAGCAATATCACTCGCATCGAACGATATTGGCTATTTTGTGAACAATGGTACCAAGAGGATGCGTTCCTTTTTGTATTTCACTATCGATAAAAGTATATCAAACACGTTTATTAAATTATTCCAATGTTAACTTATAAATGCAGTTATCCTTGCTGCCCTTGAACCATATATTGATCTTATACTGTGAAATTTGTTGACGCCCGATATTTTCTTAGATAACTACTTTGTTGGTTTTATGACGATGTTCATATGTTGAAAACAAAATAAACTGTCTCTTCTATTCAGTTATGTTTTCAAACAGTGTTGTAAAACTATATGTATTTATATTACATAGAAAACAATTTTAATTCAAAAGAAATGGAAGTCTGTCTTGAAATACATTATATGGATACCGTCATGATACCTAGTCCATCGTTTATTCGTTGTTAGCTATACCATGTCCGTATGTTGACTACTGTTGAGTACTTGATCATCTAGTTACATTATATTTTTAGATATAATCTTAGAACATACTTTGACAATTTTCATATAAAAATAACACCTGATACATGATATCAATCATTAAACATTTCAGATAAACATGTATTCAAAGACACTGGATGTCATGAGTATATTTGCATTCAAGGTATATCTTAAGTTGCACTAGGTAAACGTTGAACTATTTAAGTTACCATTGCGCAATTTATCACTGCGTCATCTCTTTTCGAAATCATCGCGTTCATACTGTCTTTATTCCCAGGCTGCTGGGTTTTACCCCTTAACCAATCTAGATTTGTATTGCCCACCATTGAACTTTGATTTTGATGTCATTATATGTAGTCCACATTTTGAAACTGTTGAACAACATTACAGAACTGTAAATTGAAGACTAGTAATAAAACTTGGATTTACATTAAACCACATGCATGTACTTTCACACATGTTGACATTTGCATTTTTACGTAGTTGAACGCTTACACTTATTGAGTGGCATTTTATGTTTAACAAAATGACTGTATGAATACTTCGTTTTATTTGATTTAAACTCAAATATAACATAATTTTAATTAATGTAACTCAAACGTATGATACTTTCAAAAAGCGACTGATTAGTTAGCTTAAATCATCGTTCAAACCCAAGTCTGCAGGAAAGCGAAAATCCGCGAAATCCTAAGTTAGCATTCAATTTCACGTTTCATTATATTTGTTACATCCTTTAGATCATTTTGCACTTGTCTTGTTTGCAAATAGAAACACAAATGATTTCTTATAGATAGGTTAGTCACACACCAGAATGGTCTTTTTAGCTATCAAATTAGAAAGTAATATTACATATCACATCAAAAATGCCAATCTCGACGACATAATTGGACTGTCCTTAATACCGGATTTCTCTGGGCAGGGCCCATATGTATGCATAACATCAGGCAGTATAACATCATGAATAGATAAGCTGTATGCTTATGAAACAATAACACGTGCTCAAATTGTATGTTTGAAAATTTTGTTCTACACCCTGCTTGAGTTGTGTACTTGAAATTATGTTCTTTTAGATGACGAATGAATACCATTGAAACAGTCATATACTTGGAGTCAATATTGAAAGATAACACGGTGCGTGCTTTTTTAGCAGGATGGCCACAAGCACCAACCTGTTCGCCGACAAAGAGACCACTAACTGGTTCAAAGCGTGCATAGCGCTCAATATAACGAAGGAGGGTCTCACTAACTTTCTGGAAGCAGAATTACAGAAGGTCCACTCAGCCGTAGGTACAAGTTGTGGAAAGTGCTGCATTGAACAACTCATTACATGTCCAACGCCCAAATATTGCAACAAGAAGAAAGGGAATTATTGCTGTTTCCACAAATCACAAAAACCAAAACAATGCCAAACATGTGATAATGTAAAACAGAATATCACATCACAGCACAGATACGGAGGGCCGTCCTGGAGGAACACTCATGCCGAAAACTGGATACGAGACTCTTGGGAAATAGGAAAATGTTACCTCCCGCCGGACGGATATATCAGCGTTTCCTCGGTCCAGGAATCAGACTTCAATGGTGTGATAAGCATCATGTTGAATTGCCTACATTTCCAAACATGTATCTCCTCCCAATGTCTATCTCCTCCACCGCCTGATGAACAATGTCCACTAGAAAAGGTAATACATTCTTAAAACGAGACTTTAATGTATATACAATATTGGGTTAATTTACATTTACCACAGCTGTAACAGTTTTCATGTTATAAATTTATATCGTATATATTTATAAACACTGGATTAACGTGCACATGGTCATAATATTCGAAATTGCATTAACTACCAAGTGTAACTTAACCATAATGTATTGTTTCTTAGGTTCGTCAGATCGGCCGAGATGTACGTCACACATCCGACTGCAAGGTTACAGATGCTGACCTGCAGGGCTATTTTCAAGCACTGTCCACGCTACTCACTGATCCAAACTGCCTTCAACATGATCCCTCAGCCACTATAGCATGCACGAGGCTTAGTAGTGTAAGTCGAAGGCACCTGTTTACGCATTTTTAATTAAACATAGATTGTGATGTCATTAAAAAATAAAAGCGCAGTACACATTATTACATTAAATTATTATTGAAAAAAATAACGCTAAGGTACTATAGATGATTAATGAAATGCAGTTATTTCTCCCCATAGTGGGAATTTGCATTTGTCCGTCCTACATACGTAAGACCGTCCCAAAGGTTTTCCTCGTGAGCTGATGATTTCACTTAATATTCACAGCTACATGACGATTTATGTGGAGATGATCGTAAAAGAAGAAATTCCGGTTGCGACATTGTTTACTGATTTATGGCCTTTTGTCTGTGGTTCTACTACAGAGTATTTACACCCGAAAATGTGTCTACTCTGGTTCTTGTTAAATACTTGGTGGATTTCGCACAAACTTTAACAGCAGAACGACCTTTATGTGTCATTAATATTTAAGAAAGGAACTGTAGCTGCAACCCATTGTGTGATTATATGTATGTATATAGGTGAACAAATTAAAAAATACTTAATTGCAAAATCAAGCCTTTTTGGGGTGTCTTTGTTTAAATTACCAATCAAGAACCATAAATGACTTAATTTATAATTTTGTGGACGCAAATTGCACGATGCACATGAGCAACATAAAAAAATGAGTTTTCTATCAAAAACAAAAGTTTGCTTGCCAACAAACTAAAGAGGCAATTTATATGACGTGATACAAAGCGTGATCATTATTCAAATATTAAATCGTACAAATTAATTGGCACTACAAAAATATATTTTAAAACTTATATTTTGGAAGTGGATTAAACATGTACAAAATGCAACAAAAAGATAAACATGATAGCTGAAAAGAAAGCGTTAACCCAATGAAGTGTTATTAATTTCATGTTTTGCTTTGAATTAGTAACAAATATTAGCGAATTATCAAACGTTATCCTTTCATTGTAGCTACAGTGAAAGGATAACGTTTGATAATTCGCTTTCTTTTCATCTATCATGTTATCATTTTGTTGCATTTTGTAAATGTTTAATCCACAGTAAAATGATAAAGTTTCATTATTTCACTCTTTCTTAGTGCCAAGATATGTTTGTCTACGATTAATTTAATTTAAGTGATTGTAAAATCAGATATACACCCTCTTCGCTCTCGTTTGGTATATAATTACTGAGAGTGTATATTCCACTAACAGTGTAACGATTATACCGACTACCTTTTGTTTGTTTTGTTTATTAGATATTTATGCCAGAACCGGCTTTCCGTACTTTTATTTTTCATACAATTGATTACCCATTTCACGACGTATCTCGTGTGACGTAATTAATGTGACGTAACTCACTAAGTTAGATTCTCTGGACAACGATATCATTGTAATTTTATTGTTATACATGTGTAAGCATTGGATTAAAGTTTTCATTGAGGTAAACGTGTCGTTCATACTATTTATTGTTTGTTTTATGACTCCTGTTAAGCTGAAATAGTGTCATTAATCTAATCTACAGCACAGTTTCAGTTGCAATCGATATTTTAATTGCTTCCCAGTACATATGCAAAATACATCATATAATTAATAACGAGACTTATCTAGCAGCTTATCAAACAGACGCCATTTTTTAACGTTGATAGGTGTATGCAAATTACGTGGGGTGTATGAAAAATACACCATAGGCACGTGACCGCTCTTAGACAATCGGATAAGGTCATTTTTGTAGAAGGTGAGATATAAACAATTATCCATCAATCAATATTCTTAACAATATGTGCATATTTAATATTTGTTTTGGACAAAAACAACAAACTTACATTTTGGATTTACATGCAGTTGCAGAATGATTGCATGTCCATCAAAGAACTGGGCGAGCTGTTGAAAGAGGCATATCGAACGCTCAATCTTGCGAAGGAGGCGGGCGAACGTTTGTCTGAGGAGGCAGAAAGGACCTTAGCAAAGGCTCTAGATGTTACTAAGGCTGGGGAACGGCGCCTTAAAAGCGGGACACATGCTGGACAACAACGCCTTAAACGCACGACAAAAGTAGGGGAACAACGTATTGAAAGCAAGATACACGATGCGGAACAATGCATTGATAGCAAGATACACGATTCGGAACAACGCCTTGATAGCAAGGCTGAGATTGGAGAACAACGCATTGAAAGCAAGATACACGATGCGGAACAACGCCTTGATAGCAAGACTGAGCTTGGAGAACAACGTATTGAAAGCAAGATACACGATGCGGAACAATGCCTTGATAGCAAGATACAGGATGGGGCGCAATGCATCGAATACAATGCGCAGAATGTCATTCTGCGCATACAACAAGTGGCGACCGAAACTTCACAAGCAGTCTACGAACGAGGCGTGGCAGGTTCGTACACGGGGTTATTTCGCACACAGTTTATCCCAATATAAGACTCACCCTATAAACATAACGAACCTATTTAGACTCAAATTTTGATATATAATCCATAGCGTGTTTCGTTACATAATTAATCTCATATGACTTGTTTGAGTTACACATCTCACTTGTTTCTCAGCGTAATGTTCTAAATACGGTTTTTGTTAACATATTTCTTATACCCATGTTCTGTACAAGGCAGAATTATAACAATTGTTTCAACTGAGGGAACCCAGATAAAGTCTTATATGCAAAACCTTCGTATCGTTGCATGCAAGTGTTCCAATTACAAAAACAAAACTGCAAAATTGCAAAAAAAAGCTTACATTTCTGATGTACAACTGAGAAGACTAATGTATGTTCTGTACAAAGTAAATTCAAATTAAGGCTTATGCGCGTCTACTACACGCATAACGTTAAAGTATCCCATGTGTTTTGTACCTCCTACAAACACTCACCTTCAATAACAGATTATATGCCTATTAAATGCGCTGTGTTTGGATAGCACATATTTTTTGTTTGTTTAAATCATTCCAAATGTCGTCAATTTTATCCCTCGAGTTGTTGTTTGCTGTAGTCCGTGTGAGCACACATAACGCAACTACTAACTATTGTGTTAGTGGTAATATGGTTATCGTCATACAAATGCACTAGAGACATAGCCACGTACTAGCTTGTTAAGTCAAACCAAGTATCTTCCATTGAGTCAAGCATTATTTGTGTGGCTGAAATAGCCGAATTATAGATAAATGTAATGAGTTGCTGTATTTTCATTGTAGATCTTCGCCGACGTTTAGTGGAACATTACCATGACAGTTCAAGTAATTTGCCTCTTTCAATATTGAATCAGAGTCTTGATAAACGCATAACAGATATATATGCAACGCCAAAAATCCACCGAATCGAAATAGCAAAAGATGGACAACGCCTCAACGCGGAGCAAGTACTGACAAAAACAGAAATATTTTACTCCAAGGATAACTCAAAGCGACGTATATACGTACAAGGCGAGCCCGGCAGCGGCAAGTCTACGTTTGCAGCTAAGTTAGTTTATGATTGGTCGCACAGAAATCAGCCTTCATCGGAAGATAAAAATGAAAATGGAGCGTTTGATGATGTGTTAATCATACGAAATTTCAAGTTCATTTTCTTCATATCGTTAAGAGATTCGAGGGGTCAGACCGACGTACTGCATATGATAAAGAAACAACTGATTGATACAATGTATTCTGAACAGAAACGTGATGTCGTGTACAAACTTTTACATCAAATAATAGAGACGGAATTGTGCCTTGTAGTACGAGACGGTCTAGATGAATGGGTGGCTCCTGACGGTAGTACCCTGGCTGAACCTTCTATGGTGGGATTTCCAAATGACAATTGTACGGTTCTTACAACTTCTCGACCATGGAAACTGGCTGATGAACGCATTAACAATTCACGTATCAACATCCTATTAGAGATCACAGGAATAAACGATCCGTATAGATTTAGTGAAAGAATACTGCGGTGCATACTTGACGAGGGCAAGGATCTTAAGAAAACCGCGAAGCAATTTGAGACATTCATATTGAAGCGTGGACTGACGGCATTATCATATTCACCGATGCTGTACACGCTTATAATCTGCACGTGGGTAGACACAATAGAGGAGGAGGAGGGACATTTGAAAGAATCGCCCTTGTGTGCATTATGGACTACTTTGCTTGAAAGCCTTTGTAAAAAGGCTAGCGATACAACTGGATTTTTTAACGATTTGAACCCCCCTCAGGTAAAGTGTTTTTCAAGCACAAGTTACCTGCGGCCGATCATTCAAAACGTAGATGTCATTTCAAAAGCTGCTTTCCATCTGTTGTTTTCCTCTCGAAAGGAAACGTCTATTGTATTCAACGACCAAATATTGTCAAACTATGTTTCGAAATCTGAAAAAGATTTCGCTCTTAAAGCAGGAATAATATCACAAAGAAAAACTAAAAGAGCTTCGAATGCGTCAATCTCATTTATTCACAATAGCATGCAAGAATTCCTGGCTGCTTATCATATCGCACGCAATTCCCATTTGATTGATGATGTCATTTCAGGATATCTTACTCGTCATAAGAATGCCTATCTCGACATATCCCAGGTGTTCATATTCCTATGTGGACTAAACATATCTGCTGCCAATAAACTATCTGGCATGATGAATGAATATAATGCTATAATGATGGATGAGCTTTTTGAGGAAGATCGTTTCTTTTCACGCAGTCCACTTCAACACATCATAGCCGAAGGATACAGAGAAGCTGTTTCAAATGAACACAGTGGAATTCTTCTCAGACTCAGTCACTTCGACTTCGTTGAAGACAACTTTTGGGACGTTTACAAGATGTGGAAGGATAACACGTCCAATGTCCTGGCATTGAACGTACGCTTGGAAACTGATCATGGCATGTATAGATCACCTGAACATAGCAAGCCGATATCTCATGTTGAGTTTGACCTGTCATCGTGCCACAAACTGAAATGGTTGACACTTATTGGAAGCGGCATACATTTGAAAGGTAATATAGGCAACAACACAATATTGTAGGTTTTCGATCATTAGTGACTGTATGTTGCGAGGTTTTATTTTCCAAAAATGTGCAATCTGATAAAAAAAATAAATAATTTAATTATATCAGAATATTAAGATGATCATATCCGTACGAACTCCTTTATCATGTCGACTTATCTTTCTTGTACGCATGAACGTTATATTTTCAGCTACATGTGAACACGTACTTAGTTACTTCTGCATTTTCTTATAAATACATCAGTTTCTTACAACTTGAAGGTGTAAACTAGTGATGAAACTGGACATTATATTAATGTTTTGTCAATTCGTTAAAAACATCTACGGTGTTCCGGTATGACTTCTCGTTATCGTGTGGCACTTTTACGCTCTAGACACGAAGGAGCAGTAATTTCTATAATCATATATTATTATGCATTGTTTTTGAAAGGTTGCATTCTTTTTTTCTTTTTTTTTTAACGCAAAGTTCAAACTTTGGTATTAAATGCTTCAACACCATATTATCACGATGGACCATTCCATGCTATAGCCTAAACTTACCGTTTTTGAGCAGGTGATGCTGATGGTGATGCAATTGATGCTGGTTATGGTGATGGTGATGATGATGATAATGATGATGATGAACACATTTTCTTTATTGGTTTATCTGCACATTATTATATGTGAGAAATATATAATATGTTAATTGCATGGACTTTGGACTCGATCACAACGTGTAATCAGGTTAAAAATGCTATTGTGATGTTTGAATTAAAAGAATGGTAAAGAGACCCATTGAAACTGTGTATTTAATTCAACTTTTTGTAAATGTTATGCAGTAAATAAATAACGAAATTAAAAAAAAACTCACTAAAACCATCAATAATGCAACAAAATATTGCTTTATTTGATCATCACCACGTGGTTTCTTGCACAGTTGGAGTTTGAATTAGACCTGTGTGTGGAACCACGCCAAAATCTTTGCGAAGGTCAAATCTGTACTTCTGATTTTATTTCACTCTTAATGCATGTTTTCGATTATACACACATTCGTATTTCTATATAGATCAATAAACGCATAATATTTACCAATAACAATTTTAGCAATCAACAAAATATTTGAAGTGCTTTGCATAAACAACGCTGCAAGAGTGCATATGTTTAACTCAATACACAAATTCTTACAAGACAGGTTGAATAATTGTTCATACTACTTAGGATAGTGTTTCTTTTTGGAATCGAGGTTTATTTAAACTGCGTAAAGAAAGGAAACCATGGTTAAGTGAATCCAATACCAAATTTATAAAACCAACAATGTAAAAACCAATTGACATTAACATAGAAAATGAAACATTACGTTATCAGTAGATTGACTATAAAATAGACATGCAGGTACATATACTTATAGTACGGTAAGCCAACACGTAAACATAAGAAAGCGCATATAAACACGGCAAAATAAATGATATTTGACTTAAACACATAATCCATAGCATAACAAAATATCAGAGTGAAAATGTCTATGTCTCCTACTACGGTTTTGTCTACATGATTCACATATTAAGGATTGATATCTATCTACATTTTAAGTCGATTCACACGTGATAATAATTGATCCAAATTATCGTTCTTTAATAAAGAGTTTCAATTTGTTGTATATATCCATATGCTTATTATATTGAGCGCAAACCGCATGTAGAAATTAGCAAACATTTTGTTTTACAAATTATGTTCACCGATTTGCATTTAATAAGAGCACGTTACCAATCATGAATTGTATAACATATGTGAGGATTCGTCTTGTGATGACACGTCTAACGTTACAACATATGTGACTAGTTGGTTTTTAATCTGTTTTGGTTATCCCTTTTTGAACGAATATGTGTGTAATAATCTATTTTAAAAAATGATCAAGTGTGTGTGAACATATTTTACGACAAAATACGGGAAAGGGTAATTTGAACAGCAACATAAAAAACATGCATATAAATACATGTTGCTTATACTCGACCATACAAATATCGCACTCGCGTTTATGTGTTATTAACGTTTAAGTACGTAAGACTTTTACAATGAAGTAATGCTTATGAAACAATCGAAAAATAAGAATATTACTAGTGAACATTTCAGATTTAAATGTAATACGATACTAATTTCAAAATGTATTGTATTTTGTTATGGCATTTCATTACTATCAAATGTTTAAAAATAATACAATTGATACCTCACTCTTAATCCTTGTTACTGTAGTTAATATTTTCATAACTGTTATACATATACTTGAATTGAATGTTTACAGATTCTGCAAAATCGGTGTCATCGGCACTTCCGGTCTGCATTGTTCTAAATTATGCAGATCCAGCCCAGTGTGCAGACCTCCCTCAAGTTTTGCCCTTCATAGAACACATTCGATTGCAATGTATCACATGTTCCTCTGCCGGGCTACGCAGTCTGTTCAGCAAACTTATGGCACTCGACCATGAGGTGGAGTGTAAACTGCAGAGATGTATCATACCATCGTGTGTAGAGAACGGAGTCAGCGGGACAGACGCAATATTGACGTGTTTGAAGAATACATCCAACATGCTCAATATTGATCATGCAAGTCCCGGTCTGTGGGAGGCTATCTATGGTCTGAATTTCAAGAGCCTAAGTATTTTTGATGCTTTGAAAATGTATGATACAGAACCATTGTCGCAGGTACTATCATCGCTCACTCATCTAGAAACGATGAGTATTACAATGTATGATGACAGTCCCGGTCTGTTGAAGGATCTTTATGGTCTGAATATCAAGAGCCTGAGTGTGAGTAGTTATATTGGATTTTTGAATGTGAATCAAGCAGAGTCGTTGTCGCAGTCACTATCATCACTCGAACAACTGGACACGCTTAGTATTGAATGTATTGATTTCAGTACCGGTCTGTTGAAGGTTCTCCATGGTCTTAATATCAAGAGTCTATGTCTGAGTAATTGGTTTGGATTAGTGAAAGTAAATCATGTAAAGTCATTGTCGCAGTCACTATCATCGCTCACTCATCTGGAAACACTTATTCTTAGAATGGAACGTATTGATGACAGTACCGGTCTGTTGCAGGCTCTCCGTGGTCTGAATATCAAGAGCCTGTATCTGATTGGTGGGTTTGGATTGGTGAATGTGAATCATGTGAAGTCGTTGTCGCGGTCACTAGCATCGCTCAAACAACTGGAAACACTAAGTATTGAAGTGTGCAATTACAGTCCCGGTCTGTGTAAAGGTCTACGTGGTCTGAATATCAAGAGTCTGAGTCTGTGTGGTGGGTTTGAATGGATGAATGTGAATCATGTCAAGTCGTTGTCGCAGTCACTATCATCGCTCACTCATCTGGAAACACTTAGTATTGAAGTGTGCGATGACAGTACCGGTCTGTTGGAGGCTCTGCATGGTCTGAATATCAAGAGCCTGACTCTAATTGGTCTGTTTGAACCGGTTAATGTTAATCAGGTCAAGTGGTTTGGCGAGTCACTACCATCGATTAAAGAGCTGGAAACGCTTTCAATATGTGCGCAAACATATATAGACATACAGCTACCTCAATCATTTAAGTATTTAAATATACACTGTTTGGCATTGCATCCATCCCAAGTACGCGATTATGTGAACACACTGTCTTCATGTACTCAGACAGTTGAGTGTAAGTTTGAATTTGGCTGTGCTTCTTTAGACGATGTATGTTTTCCACTGGAGGAATATATTTGTATCCAACAGGAACTAGAGACACTGAAGAATGTTGTAGTGAAACGATTCCAAATATTAGACCGGATAATAAAACATGTTATCTTGTATGAGTTTGCCCCATGTTCCTGGTCTATACGTGGCATTGGTGGTGTCGATGACGATACTCAGGATGATGAAAACGTTCAAGATGATGCATATCAATATTTCATTAGCAATGTGAGTAAAAGAATTAACAATCGAATTTCAATGCGACTTCTGATTAATCCAGTCTCTGATAATTCGTCAATAAATGCGACTGCAATACAGGATGATCATTAAAAAGATTGCGTCTTTTATGGCTGAGACAGTTTGCGTAAATAAGAACAATATATCCCGCTTAGATATCATACATAGATTGATGCAGTCGGTTGTGTCGAAAATTGAATGTGTGCGGGCACATATAAGCTTTACATGTTTGTGACGTTTTTGTTTTATGTAAAAGTTATTGAAAAATATTTTATTAAATACAAGCCAATTTTTAATAGTAAAATGATTTATAATATTATAACGATAGTATTTATAAATTGTTTCTAGTTCACATTTAAGCATATGTGCATCTATATGAACCCGATTTGAACATTCTCCATAACTACTTTGAAAACATTTGGCTAAGCCCATACATATTTGATATACTTTGAAAACATACGGCTCAGCCCATAAATATTGCTGAATAACTATATTGCATGAAACTCTTCGTTGGTAATATAAATCAAACCGCGTGTTGTGTAAGAATGCATCATGTTGTAATATATTTTAGATTAATTATTGTAGACAGTGCTTGTCATTTTGAGCTTAAAGTTTGACATTCAATTAACTTGAACAGTTTTTCATTTAGTTTCAAATTATTTTCAGAGACTAAAATTAGTCTATAATATTATATTACACTACTATATGCTGTACTCTTGAATAGAAATCTATATTTTTTTGTGACGGATTGCATATGTTTTATACCCACATGTTTTGTTAAAAACTCTGAGCCGAAATATTACAACTTGTTTTGCATTGACCGTTCAAAGTCGGTGACATCAGTTGTATTAATGTGTGCGTTTTTTGTTGTTAATTTGTGCATTTTGCCTATTATGTCTGTATTTTTATTGATGTTTTTGCCTTTTTCCACAATATGTTACAATTGGTTCATTGCAATAAATGACAACATGCTATAATAAGTTTGTTCTCATGCTAGTGCAGCTGAAACACTTTGTTTAAATTATGTGTTTGATTTAAAGAATTATAAGTTCTTATCCTTTTAATACTGACTTGGATGAGAATTATTTCTCAATGCCATAAAATAAAATAAGTGTAACTGTGTTATCGTTACTCTTGTTATTAATTTTAATTTAATCATCACGATGATGATGAGTAGATATATGATAACGAGGTGAAGGAGAAAACGTTGATTATACATATTATGAAAATGCTGATTCTGATTATGATGATCGTGAACGTTATGATGATTATGGTCACGATTATGATGTTTGTGACGAGGAGTAAAAGCTATAGAAAATGGTGACGATTATGATGATAATTATAAAGCTGCATATGAGCATTGTTACCATAAACGTTGTGATGATTAGAGGAGGAGGAGAAAGAGCAGAAGGAGGAAGAAAATTATGAAAATGATGATAATGTTGACGATGAAGATGATTTACGTGTAGACAGATTATAATTAAGAGGTGGATGAGGATCGTTCACTTTTTAAAATGCGGAATTCGTCTCACAGCAATTAAGTTAACGGTTATAACCTGGTCTTTTCGAAAATATTACATGTATTTTACCATTTTAATGCAAGAAAAGTTATAAACATGCGACAACTGAACCACTCGGCATTTTCATCCATGGATTCCTTTCAATATTGTTCGAAAACTTCCTGTCTGTTGCTTCAAATTCTTCTCTGCAACCAGAGGGGTCAGTGATTTAATATTTGGTGTGTAACTTCTTCTAGTGATCCTCTTATAAAAGTGCTCAACTGTGTCCACGCCCCTGGCGTTAGAACTACCCAGGTACCAAGGGACACATAATTGATATAATCTCACATAGTGAATAACTTAAAAATCTTGTATGAAACTGCAATAGTCAATGGTGTTTTTTTTGGTATGTAGCATCGTATGGTGTTCTTTCACAAAGTTGGTTCTAATAATTCCCCTGGGGTCACCATTCGCCCAACCGTGAGGATTACTTGTTGTCTTTACATGTTAATAATGAAAGCATCACAACACCAAAATCGTCATTTCGGTAACCCTTTATCCGAGAGGTTTGGTATTTAGCATGTAACATCGCATGGTAGTTCTTAACCAATTTTGTTCACATCATTCCCCAGAGACTGAAACTGGCACCGCGCAGGGATCATCGAGTGCTGGGAGTGAGCGATCAATGTTTTCTGAGTTCTGGTTTTGCATACATCCCAACATATTTGCAATACACGCATTCCCAGATGATATCGATTCCGCCTATCTTCCAAAGGGACAGCCTTTAACCAAAGAAGAATATGCCTCTGCGTTATTGCTTCCCGAATTCTTTCAATCTGGAATGTCCCTACTTTCGGAGAATGCTTGCTATATGTCATAATATCACATAAAGTTCGGTGAGTGATAAATATTGCTTGCCCATCAGTAAAAGGCTTGAAGTTCACGTACACGTTGACTTTCTTGAAAGACACTGGCAATATCGGTTCAGTGAACTTAGAAGCTCTTCCCAGAATGGTTGTTGTTGCACCTGGAATTGACGACGGTACTTTCACTATAAGCCTTCCAGTGCTTGGCCACTACTTGTTCAGCACATCGACTCTGTCAGAGGACCACAATCGAAATCCAGAGTGCTTCAAATTTAAGATCATTTCTAGCGAAACTGACATACACTGTCGAAAACTTCCGCAGTCAGTGACCGAAATGGGTCTCGGTTTCACACACGTTGCAAAGGACTTCTGATTAAAACAACCAACGAACGCCCCCGCCACATTGAAGGTGGAATATGATTCAGATCAGGAATTGGCCTTTGAAGAAGTCATTGAGTCAGAAGCTGTGCGATTCAGAGTCGCGGAAGACAGAATCAATGAAGTGGAATTTACATCCGACTTTTTAGATGACGTTGAAAATATCGGTGAGTATTCTCTCTTAAATTTTTTTGATTGAGTACAAAGACTTCGTTCTTCGTTATCTCTCGAATGTGATCGGAACGTATTTTATGTACTGTAAACAATTAAAACTATAACGAAGATGTTGACGATCTTGTATATTTGACATATTCTTATAAGCATATTATTAATCGAGAAGTTTGAAATAAATCCTTACGGAATCGACAAACCAAAATTTAAAAGGTATTTTCAGTACTGTGGTAGCATAAATGTCCACTAATTGAAAAACCGCTTGCTTTGATTCAGGTTTCTCGGAAGTAAATCTAAACAAAGACAAAGGTGAGGTAAAAGCAGGTCTGAAGAAAGCTGGAGAGAGTCCTCGTTGTCAAGGGCAGGGAAATAGCGAGCGACCAGACCTTCCGGCCAATTCTTAATTACATAGTCAGCTCATACGAGACAAAAGATGGTTCGAATTGCAACACTTAATTTGATGATATACGCCAAGTTTTAATTTGTCTAAACAGTAGATGTTATAATGTATCCCATTCAAGGGACTTGTTTGCAATTTGGTAAAAAAAAACATATTTAAAAAAAGGTCATTAAAGCAATGTAAACGTTACATACACATCAGCATAGAACGAAACCTTTTAAAACTGTATGATTGTTGATTGATTATCATCAATCAAAATCGTAAAAGTAAAAATTATAAAACGTGTGTAACGTTTTGCATCGATAGTGTAGTCAAAACGTGTATGATCTTCATGGGGTTTTAACTAAATTATGGATTGAAAAGACTGCGTGGTAAAGTGGTTGCGAGTTACTTTTACTTCTAGAGGACCCAATTTCGATCCCCCAGGGCAGAAGGATTTTTATCAGTTTTTCCATTTTATTATAATTATTTGAACTATTCCTCATATTACAGTTTTATTAGTAAATTACCATTAATAACATTTTTCTAATACGAAAATCTGGGAACAAGTCCCTTTCATAGGCGTGCATTGTCGAAATTAAAACAAGGAGTATTTACTGTATAGCTTTATGTTTGCATTGATGGTGTTCAGTTAAGTACCAGTGGATATTTCTGTTTAGTCGCTAATGCTTTTTAAACATATGTACATTATTTATACAAAATGTTTAATTGTAATGTATGTACGTATAGATGTTGTGGTCAATTCCTTACAATTTCTTTATTATTCAGATTCTTATGAGAAACACGTTAAGCAAAACAAAAGAAGAGAGGCAAAAGTGCGGAAGAGGGACGCCAAACAATCGTACAAAGCTCAATTGGAAGACCTCGTCTCTACGATTCGAGGTGAAATAAAAAAACTCTTCATCTGGCATTGATTGGTTCGGAAGCGGTGGCGAGTAAAAGGGATCCTGGTATACAGCTGATGTTCGATGACTCCTCAGATGTATATTGTAGGTATCGGTTTAAAGAATCCAAAATCGCTGTGTAATACCACTCGTATTTATGTAAATTTTCAGATTAAATAAAAAATACACATGCACAACATAAATTATTAAGGAACGATGCAAAAGAAAAAAATGTTTCCTGCACGACAATTCATAATAGCATATCATAACAAAATTGGCTTTCATAAAGATGAACAATTAATTAGGATTAATTTATGTACCTGTAAAAGAAACCGAGTAACTTAAATATATAAATTAAGCACAGTTTTTTTACAGTAATAACTTCCTTATTTAAACAAATAAGGTTTTAAAATCACTCACTTTATTTTATAGTATATTTAAAAAAAATATTTTTACCTTTCAAAACAACTTTTCGAGGTGCCGCCGGTCATTCTCGATTTGCATTTTCAACACTGCTTATTTTGTCGTTCGAGTGTTAACATTTTTAATTTGGGTTGAAACATTAATTTATACACTGGAAAGTACTCGCGAAGTAGAACATTGTCTTCACGCCAAGGTTATTTGTCATATCTCCCAGAATACATAATCAATCAAATATTTAGGAACACACAGTCCAGAATTCAAAAAGTGATCCCTTTCAAACGTGCAGATATTGTTCATTTGAAGATTTCCAAACTTGTTCTGTTAAAATGATATTTATATTATATAAACTGGAAACACGATCATTTATCACAATTAAGGTGTAGAAAAACACTGTTTAAACTATTCTGAAGCTTCATTTTTAAATATTATACTTTGACCAAAAAAGTATCTCAGGCCAAAAGTGTAAAGCTGCTTATTTAACCGAAACTCACAGACCCAATGGTCGACAAGGACAGTACCCCGATGGCGGAGATAAAATTATTGAAAACAATTAGCGAGAATTTGTTTGGTTTATATATCAGACATGCAGCATGAACTGATTATGACAGATGAGGTTGGACCAAGAAATGATGACATGTTCTTAGAATCGCCCGTAGACGATTTATGAGACATGTGTGGTAAGCAATAACATATAACACAATACTCAAATGAGAAATATCGAGATTCTTAATTGTTTGTTTGTTTTACATAATTTTATTGCACTGATTTTCTAATATGAATTGAACCTAAACATACTTTGGTTACATACTGTCAATAACTCCATTACGAATTGAGTATTTGGACAAAAATATCGATGCAAACTTCAAAATTATGTTACCCTGCTATTCATATTTGTCTTGAAATATTCAGAAAATATAATAATGTAGTATTTGTTTGTATTACGTCGTTTACAGCAAATAAAAGGATGACCGAATCGTCAGCAAGCTCGTCTCAGTTTACAGAGGAACAGTGGACGGTGTTTGTACTGTGCATCTGGCTTGCATACGGTTTCTTCATGCATTTAGACAATCGATAGTTTATCTTGACTGTCGAGACCAAACTATCGGATAGTTTTCCCCATCCCTACGGCCGTGAACCGATGACACAAAGTGTACATCTGTCAGATTCGGAATGAGGATATTGGCGATTTATTTTTTTAGAACCTTCTAAATAACATTATAACAATGCATAACTATTGGTCAAATAATATATAATGAGTTGAACTGGAGAGCAAAACACGAACGAATATTATGTAAAAAGGAACGCAACTAATAACCTTATTTTCGCTTGTTCTTTTTTTATATTTGCCCATGATTTTAATTCGGGTCATGTGATACGATTATGGCCACGTAGAACCATAAACATTAAAATATGTTCGTAATTTTCATAACAAAAACTATCAATAATAAGAAAGTTTAGAAGTGTCGATGCTCTTTTTATGACGCGGGTATTCTCAACGAAAACGATTGGCAAAAACCTTTACAGTTGTAAATATCTTGTTCTTGTGTTAAATAAAACAGAAGTCATTCTTTTAAATAGTATGTACATGTTATGCAAAATAAGTATTGTTGAATTCTTGTTGAATTGTGTTGTACTTAGTGTTTAAGTAATCACAGTTATCGTAGAGTACTTGCTTTTTCATTGACAATATTATACTAAATAACTTTCTTTCAAGTACGCGTTTATAAATAACTTAATTTAAAATGTTATATATGTATTTTATTTGTGGTTTTTCAAATATAAAATTTGCCGAAAGATATTATGAAATAATTTATGTAATTTTGTTTAAATGATAAAACAATGTAATAATCGGCATTCATCTTTGAAAAAAAATGTCTCGTGTTGCAGTTGAAGAATTACTGTCTTTTGGTTTCGACTGCGAGACCTTTTTTTCACTTCAACCTATTTTATTTGTATATACATTAGGTATTTGCTTTAGAAAGTTTGTGTTTTATAATTATCAATAATTGAAATCTATAAAATAATATTTACCCAATAATTTTAATTATTTATAATCTCATGATGTGCATTATTCAGATGTTTGCTTCATCTGTCAACTTATTGTATCATTAACTGCCTCGTAAGCGTAACACTTTTTGGCGAAGAACACGTCAAATTTTAAGTTTGCACAAAATTGGGAAATATCTACATTTTATTTATACATGTTTGTTCAATACTCATAACGTTTTTTTAATAACTATATCCGGCATTGGTTGTCATCGTTCGTTCAAAGGTTGGGAAACTAGTTCTAATCTTATTTTTTTTTAAACTTGTTTGCTAGAAATACCCTATTATTATTGTAAGAATGTTGTATTAAATAAAACCAAACATTACACGCACTGCAGTGTTCACTTCCGAAGTCTATTTGAGAGTCTAGATGACGTAAAAGCGCTTTCCCAGAGTAACAACGCAATTACACCAACGTTAAACAGCTCTGTCTGTATGACTACCTTTTCGTAAGTTAAATCCTAATCGCGAATTTATTTTTCTAAGAATCTTAATTTTAATCTATAATCTAACTGAGTTCTATGTGCTTTTAATACACGCATGTTTTAAAGCGCATCACTATGATACATTTGTATTCAAATTGTGATAGAATTAAGATATTGCGAATCACATATGTATTTGTTTGGCGATTGCAAATAACTTCATTTTGTAATACAATTAACAACGTATCTACTACACTTTCTGCAAATCATACCTATTTGAATTAAGTTATCTCTATAACATCCATATGATACTATGCTTGATGCATTGCACAAACAATACTCTCAATAAACGTTTGTGGTGTTTTTTTTTTTTTTTTTTTTTTTTTTTTTTTTTNTGTATTCTGATAATATTTCTGTGGTTGATTTTTTGTATATATTATTATTTGCTAGGAATTGAATACATATTTAAAAATAAAGTATAAACTGTACGGATATGTCATAAAATCCGCTTTTTTATTAAGAGTATTTACTAATTGCTACAGGCATCTGTACATGTGTATCTGCAAATTGGATTCAAGTTTACTAGTATATGTTGGAATTGTTTTTGCACTTGGATATTCCATGCACGTTACTAGGCATGCTTAAGGCACACGACTTCTAATTCTGTTACTGTTGTTGTTTATATTTTATATAAATAGTGACCCTTAACTTTTGTTTGTATACACAAACATGTCATGAATAAATTTAGTAGCCATCCAGGTGTTTGCATAGTACATTAATCATATATTGTGGCAATACTTCTTCTTATCAAAACAATTTAGCTTTAAAAAAATTAATATACATTAACATACGATTGACGTGTAAATAATGTGTATGTGTCCCATACTTGAAATCTCATGATCGGCGTGCGAGATGCGAATTTTTTTCGAGACTAGTACGCATTGACGTAATCGAGGATGCATAACAAATATGCATTTCATGCAGTTAAAACACATTATAAATCGTCATGTACCATCCAAGCCAAAAGGTTTCACTACTAGTGAGTGAATAGGCAAACAAGACCGACAACCCGTTTAAACTTTCGCGGGACTGTATCGTATTTGCCGAAATTTCGCTGTCATTTATTTCTTTCGTGTTATTGATTAGGACAACTTTAAACCTCAAATGCCAATCTGAATGTGAGAAATGTAAACGGTTTACATTCATAAGGGGTATGTACAGATAGTGGCACACATGTAAACATGATACCATTCGCTTGTTCGTTCATAATCGATATTGTGTTTAAACGTTTTGTTTTTAACGTAAACATTTGGCGGACTATCGTACATATTGTCTTTAAAGCATGCATCATGTGCGTATTACCTTTCATAAACACTCAGTGAACAAGTGAAACATTATCCTACATTTGAATTTTTATGAACGTGAAACTGACCATTTAAGTTGATATGTCTGTTAGACGTATACACACGTTTGATATTTCCAAAATAATTGTCAGTCCATTATATAACGCGGACATCGATGCATTTAAAAGCATATTCAGTTTGAGCATGTAAGTCTATTTGATATGTCTAGTATGCATGAAAGTCCATTTTATCAATGCTAGCATAAATGAGACTTAAAGCAGTAACATGTGTGGTTTAATATCGTGTATTCTGTTGTCTAGGTGATTGGTCACATGCTTTTAATAAAAGACTAGCTGGAGTTAACAAAAATTGCTTCCACGATAATGTTCCCGGAGTAAATATGTTCATTTTAATTTGTACTAGTAGCTTCCTTAGCAAACGCATACAATCCTGGATACAGATTTGTGCACTATACAATTGTTTTGTTCAGTAAACGTTATTTACGAAGTCGATGCGAATTTAAACGCTTTTAAACATAAGCTTGGAAGCTTTTTACGCCGATTTTATCACAGCACGTACTAAAATGAACTAGATATCATATATCTTTTTATTATTAAAATTATTACAACAAGCTTTGCTTAGACATAATAACAAAATAATGTGTATTGCAATACAATATCGCACATAATTGATTGGTAACAGCTTATAAATAAGTATAACGCATAACACATTGGTATGGGTCCAATACAAAAATGACACACATACTACGTTATGTATGTCAACATTACTAATAAAATACATGCATGAGAATTCATGCATGTGATATACTGTAAAAAATAGAGATAAATAACTTGCATATATGTGTTACTTTTGATAATGTATGTTTTTAAATGTACCGCTATAAAACTAAATTATGTTGAGCATACTGTAACATAAAATGCGTTGTTGAAATGCATTCATCATTTCCTGGTTTGTCCAAAACATCCGCATGCGGAGATATTTGTATGTTTCAGAAAAATCGATGAATAAACACGTATTTTCCAATGCAATAAATCCAATTCAAACCAATTGAATTAACACGTATGAGCAGAACACAACGGATAGTAATTGGTTTCGTCAAACTGATTTAAGATAGAAAGTCATGTCATTTGTCTAACGAAGTAATCACGCCGCAACCAATATCCTATTGTCTTTTAATAATGTGTGAAACAGGGCATTTCGCCTGAGTTTAACAGGGTTTTGGAAGTCATGTTAAAGAAATTCAAAGAGCCCCCACACAATATTGCTGGTGCTCAATTGATAAAACATGTTTCAAAATTGGATTGTGCTGTTTGTATCAGGGACATTATTTATTATTGCAGCGTCAGGTAATCTTAACACCTAGTTTTGATATTGACATGAGTTTGTTAAACGTAGTTTAATCATTTTAATTAGTTCTATAAAATCATGTTTTGGAAGAAGTTAATTTAATAAAATTTTAGCAATTTTTCTTATGTATATACAGCATTTGCAAACGTTAAATATATAATTTGTATATAATTGCGAGTTAGAACGGAACTCTTTCTGTAATTGTTGTATCACTGCATTAGGATTTCCCAACGCAGTTCTCAACTTGTATGAAGTAGTTTGAAGGACATGATAGTTTGAATCAAGGAAACATTAAACAGTTTTGCATTTTGGAACTTTATACTTTTGTGTTTTAAGTAAGAAAGGAATCGTTTTGACATGTCAAATCTGTGTAATTTGCTGTATGATTTAAGTTTGTGTCTGACGTGCGTAAGTATTGCATACACAGTAGTATGCACAGAGTATTGTATGCAGTCAATTCGAAGACAAATATCATATCGAAATAAGTTTGCATACTGTAACATTAAGAATAGACAGCCTGGTGTGTTGACCCCACAACCCTCCCACACGCATGACCTCGGGATGCACAAAGCGTTTTCTGTTGATGTTTTTGTTTTGTTAAACAAATGACTGTGCAATCTAGTACTATCTCGAGTACGCATTTATTTCTAAATGTGGTTTTGACGTTTTGAACAGGGGCTAGATACGTATGCAATGACGCCAGGAAACCAGACGAAACGTTGTATTGCAAAGTTGGTATCACGTGCTGCAACAATGGAAATGGAATATGCTGTAGCAATGTCACCATTTGCTGTTTGAAAATATTCTGCTCATTGGCGTTCACGGTGCAATATAAGGCATTGTACGCGCTACTAGGATGTTCTTTCTTCTTAGAGATTTAGTTTAAACCTATTTATAAAAGCTCGAATGCATCGAGAGCCTGAAGTTTATTTGAAACGCTCTCGAGTCCGTTTCCTGGGACTAGAACCAGTACTTGGTGTCTTTGTGGAAGATCTAAAGAACACTCCCCCAGTGGAGATCGAACCCGTGACTTCCCGATCGCAAGGCGGACACCATATCCACTACGCCACTTCTTGTAGATTTGGTAATCGTACATAAAGGTCCACATGGTTTGTACGCTTTGATAATATAATATTTCTGCCTTAAGATATTCTGCTGGTAAGCGTTTATAGAAATTATGAGTATTGATTGGATATGATTTATTTTTGTCTTAAGATACGTGATGAAAATCCGGTGCTGGCAAATACATGTTATTATAATGTTTATAACGATGTTGATATAGCGCTTATATAATTTTCATATTTTGCCGTATGCGCATTTAATAATAGCAATAACCTGAACATATTTACCATCTATTTACCTTCCATTCAGCAAATATGACATGCCAATATTATCATTACATATTAATGATTTAGCTTGAAATTATAAATGGTTAAGTGGTCTTTTGAATGTGTTGTAAACATTTACCTATATGTTAAAGTACGAATGTTTGACTTTATATAATATAAAAGCCTAATTACTAAACTTATAAACTACGTTGTTGCATTTGTTTCTGAGTGTCATCTTGATTTTCAGTCCCACCTACCTTACTGACGGGGCAATAACAGCTATCATTGTCATCGGATCTGTTTTTGTCTTGCTGATGTGTTGCTGTGCCAAGAAATGCATAGAGAAATGTACATGCAAGAATACAAAAGTTCAATTAATAACGATCAACAGGAAACACAATAAACGGAATGGTAATCGATACGTATATTTGTTATTGTAGCCATTCTTCCGAGCACAGTTTATGTTTGCAAATTCGATCACGAATGTATTTAAGTGAATATGTTTTATTATTTTCTAAATTCAAAACTGATAAGCTGGTTCAGTAAATAAAACATCAAAAACAAATTTATCGTAGTCACAGTATGCAAACATTGTATTAAAATATATATGCATTAGATTTTTTACCGGTAAGTATTATATTTTATAAAAAATAATTGTATTTTAAAATACAAATACACAACAAACGGGCACTATTAAAAGCAGAAAGTGTGTCGTATTCTTACTTAATAAACTCTGCAGTAAATGTCTTCAGAAGAGTCACTTTTCTCTTTTGGAAAACATGCCCTTGTTTTAGCAGAGATACACCTAAGTATATATTTTTAAGTGTACTCTATTTTTGTTGTTTATAATAAATGATGATAAAATAGCGAATAGCAGTACACAAATACTACCAAACATTTTCTAGTACATGCTTCACAAGTTGTTTCAAAACTGGGGTCATACTCAAATTTAAAATGAGTTGTTCCGTATGGAAATCGGGCTTTCATACACTCGTATAAAGTGTCATTCAGGATCAGCCCTTGTTCTTACGAGATGTCACAATAGTATACCTAGTTGAGTAGCCGTACATTTCTGGTGCAATTACATGTGAGTGTGTTTTTATCTTCCAGATCCAAACAATCCTACCCAAACCAAACATTAACGTAGTCGAAGGTTCACCAACAATTACGACGACAACGACAATACTGGTATGATAAACGTGGCAATGCATTTTTATGCTTTTTATAAGTACGAAATGCGCAGCAACATTCCGGAACACGAGCTAATCACACCTTTGACGTTATTTGCAAATATCAAAACGGTAATTAACATGCTTGCGAAAAATGTCGTCCCAACTCGACAACAGTAGTTGTTAACACACATGATTTGGTGCTACATTGAGACAGTTGTCACAAGACATGGCTCAAATTTATTTTGTTAGAGTAAAGAAAATAACATATTGATGATTTGGGGCTACATTGAGACAGTTGTCACAAGACATGGCTCAAATTTATTTTGTTGAAGAAACCGACACCTGAAAATGCTCTTTTTTTTCAGAACCAGGCATGCCTAACATACGCAAATATGAAATCAGCCAACTGTTTGCAAACCCTTACGCCTACAATCCTTACGCCTACAATGCACTGCCACTGGTAAGCAATATATATCAACATTACTCATATATAGTATGGTATTCCTCCGCTTGACAAAATATTACATAATAATCAAAAATCGTAAATATATTTGATTTATGATTGCTGAATTATTGTCTGCTCTAATGAATATCACAGGTGTTGGGCGCGTGGCCAAGTCACTATCAATATGTCATAAAATAACACAGATTTGTCTTTTTGTTCACACAAAACACTAATATAATCGTTATGTTTGAATGTTTATATCAATCGTGTACGATGATCCGTCCTTCACTTTCGCTATTTATCAAACAATTGGTTCCGCGCCTAAGAGTTACCGAATACCTGAAACTGAGAACCGTATGAACTTGTAAGCGTCTGATCGACATGAAGCTGGACTCGAAATAGCCGATAACCAATTCCCGATTTACAAAGATTTCGACGTTATAACGCAAACAAAAGGACAAGTCTGTGTTGTAAGTTGATAAACTCGTATTTGTTTATTGTACTAATGCGGATTATGTTCGGTCGCTGGCGTATTTCTATAGTTTTACTCTTGTAAAAATCGGCACTGAACGTTCGGTCAGACGAGAGCCGACCATGCATTTCTACGAGTTCAAGAAGTGTTTTCTTGTAGTTTATGTTGGCAAGTAGCCGTTCGTGGTCATGTTTCTTAACGGGGCAACATCTCCCAACAAAATTGGTCAAAATGGAAAATAGTTTATGAAAATCGACCGCCATTTAGGCAATTAATGGCTTAACAATGTTGATGTAGGTGATTTTCCTGTATGAAGAGATACCTACCTTGAATATATATATATATATATTGGTCAAAATAATGACAAATATTGTTTTGTGCATATTGAAAGTGTTAACGTGACTTGGCCACGCGCCTCCCAACACCTGTAATGAATATGCTTTATATTGTTGTGTTTGTACGTTAATTTTATTTTCAGAAGAAACCGATATTTCCACCATAAGCAAACACAATATCGGCCAAAAGTACATAAACCCGTACGAATATAGTCTGCTTCCGGGCGAAATATCTCGTGACAATAACGTTCGTGTATGATAAATGATAACAGTTATTTATCAATTGTGAATTGAATTTATATTTAAAAAAAACTTACCGTGTATGTTGAAAGATATTTATATAAAAACCATCGTATATCAGTGTCATGTATGTAAGCAATTTGTTTAATTTATCGTAATTTAATACAATTTATCATATAATTAAATATTTTTCAACACTGATTTCATATCTGGGTTGTCACATAGTGCTGAATAATGCTTTAACGTGTTAACATATATTGTATATATTTATTCTGCGTTTGTTTTTATAAATAAGCAGTCATCGTAATATTTATGTAAATTTTCCTGGAACCTGTAGTTTGAACATTGAACGGACCTTTTCCCACAAGATTATTCCTTTCAATGAGATATACAATATAGTCAAAACTAAATTATGATATTCAATGTTTTATGGAAAGAACCAGTGCGAACATATGTTAATAATCTACTTATACGCACACCGCCAAATTGCTTTTTAATCAAGACCCCATAGAATACTTCCGGATATTGCAGCACACTTTTGTTTTCCAAATGGACCATCCTTTAAATATATATCGATATTTTGTATCAAAACATTCAAGACGTTGTTAGATATATGTAAATCCATTAACAGCAGCGACACCACCATCATTACCATAACAATATCAACACCAGCAGCAATATTACTATCGTCCCCATGACACCACCACCATCAGCTGCAAAACAGCTTTCATCGTAATGAAAAGAATCATCACCATCACCAGCATTACAACCATCATCTCCATGACACCATCATAAACAGCAACACAACAAACATCATCATGAAAACACTGCGTATTGCAGAACAATCACTACCATCAACATGACAATACAATAAGCAGCAGCCTCATAACTATCCTCAACACCACCAGCAGCAACAATATCATGTACATGTGAGCTTTGTCAATGAAATACAGTTCGTCAACAAGCCAAAAATATACTAAGCTCATTGTCAACAAAAACATTATAACACTAAAACTACGAGGCAAAACATACTAAAAGGAAAATGCAGAAAAATCGGTGTGTATTAATGCAGTATAGGCGTCCGAATGGAAAGTGCATATAGCGGATTCAGCGGGAAACCTTGAGTATTTCCCGCTATATATATATTTATAACTATTCTATTTTTCCTTTATCCTATTTTTAGATCATTTGGGTTTTTTTCCAAAAAATTACAAAGGAAATAATCGTCAAACAAATGCGATATTTGATGATTATTAATGGAAAAAGGGAAGATATAATAGGATAAATAGAATATTATGTGAGTTTTTGCTAAAGATCAAGTTTATCATGCTCGGCCCGAACCATGGTTGCGCTCGGCAAGCCTCGCGCTATCATGGTTCTAAGCCTCGCATGATAAACTTGATCTTTATCCAAAACTCACATAATATTCTCTATATATCTTAAGTTGCACTCGGTAAACATTCAACAACTAAAGTAACAATTGCGCATTAAATCATTGTGTCATTTTTATCCCACATCATCGCGTTCATATTGTTTTTATTCCCAGTCTGCTGGCTTATTTTCCCTTCACCGATCTTTTTAGATTTTTAGTGCCTTAAAATGCAATTTTTTTTGTCATGATATATAGTCCATATTCAAAAACTGTTGAAAAACATTACAGTACTGTAAATTGAAGACAAGTTATATAACTTGGAACTTGTTCACCGACAAAGAGACCACTAACTGGTTCAAAGCGTGTATAGCGCTCAAAGAACGAAGTAGGGACTCACTGACTTTCTGAAAACAGAATTACAGAAGGTCCACTCAGCCGTTGGTATAAGTTGTGAAAAGTGCTGCATTGCACAACTCATACTATGTCCAACGCTCAAATATTGCAACAAGAGGAAAGGAAATTACTGCCGTTTCCATAAATCACAGAAACCACACCAATGTCAAACATGTGATTATGTTAAACAGAATATCACATTACAGCACAGATACGGTGGGCCGTCGTGGCGGAACACTCATGCCGAAAACTGGATACAAGACTATTGGGAAATAGGAAAATGTTACCTCCCTCCGGACGGATATGTAAGCGTTTCTTCGGTCCAGGAATCAGACTTCAATGGTGTGATAAGCATCATGTTGAATTGCCTACATTTCCAAACATGTCTCTCCTCCCCATGTCTATCTCCTCAACCTCCTGATAAACAATGTCCACTAGAAAATGTAATACAATAAAACACGAGTCTTTAATGTATATACAATATTGTGGTAATTTACATTTACATTTACACAAACTGTACAATGTTTCATATTATAAATTGAAATTGTATCTGTTTATATGTTTATAAACACTACATAAACGAGTACATGATCATAATATTCGATATTGGATAACCATACCAAGTGTTCCTTTGCCATGATGTATTTTTCTTAGGATCGCCAGATCGGTCGAGATGTACGTCACGCATGCGACTGCAAAGTTGCAGACGCCGACCTGCAGGGCTTTTTCCAGACACTTTCCACGCTACTTACTGACCCAAAGTGCTTACAACATGATCCCTCGGCCACTATAGCATGCACAAGACTTAGAAATTTAAGTCTAAGGGTTCCGTTTGTAACCTATTTTTGTATTAAAAACAGATCGTGAAGTCTTTAATAAATAAAAACATACTACACATTATAACATTATATTATAAATATAATTAAAACTAAGGCAATATAGATGTTTTATAAAATGGTTGTTTTCCCACAAAGGAGACACAATGGAGAATCATTCAGAATTGTACTTGTCGGTCTTACATACGTTAGACCGTCCCGAAACTTTTCCTCTGATGATTTTGCTTGAATATTCACAGCTGATTGACTTTAATCCGCATATCATTGAAAAAGAAGGAATTCCAACTCCGACATTGTTTGGCAGATTCATGGCCTGTGTCTGTGTTTCTACAAAAACTTGTATTAACCCGGAATGTTTCTACTCTTGTTTTTTTAAACTACTTGGTCGATTTCGCACAACCGTTTACAGCAGAAAGACCTTAACGTGTCGGTAATCTTTTAGGACGGTGATTATATGTACCTATATATGTGAACAATTTACAAAAATCCTTAATTGCAAAATCCCGCCTTTTGGGGTGTCTTTGTTTAAATCACTTACACAGAACCATAAAGGATTACATTGACATGTTGCACATGAGCAACATTTTCAAAAACAAAATGTGTGTTTTCCGTCAAAAACAAAAGCTTCGTTTGGAAATAGAACTAAAAAGGCAACTTATCTGACGTTATACAAATCGTGATCATTATTCAAATGTACACGTATATATATTAATATTAAATCGTATTATTTGTAACAACATATTTGTTAAAACTTATATTTAAGAAGGAGATTGCATATTTACTAAAGCCAAACAATGATAAACGTGATAGATGAAAGAAGACGAAAACCTTATGAAGTGTTTTTTATTTCATGTTTTGGGTTGAATGAGAGTAGCATACCAGCGAATGATCAGACGTTATCCTTTCACTGTTACTTAACTCTGGCTTGGTGCCAAGATTATTGTTTTCGATAGTTTTTTTACAATAAGTGAATTACCGAATTGTCAGTGGAAAATAAGACCTGTTTAACAATAAACGTAGAATAAATTTCAAAAAAATAAAATAATTAAGCGATAAAAAGACAGAAATGAAAGCAGTATTTTACAATTACATCTCTGAGCGTCATTTCTGTTATATACGGTGGCACTAAGGTGACATCGCCGCTCTTTTTTTTAGAGCGGAAAACACAAGTTCTGTTTTTCCGTCTTTTTTTTGAGTGGAAAACACAAGTTCTGTTTTCCCGTCTTTTTTTTGGAGACGGGAAAACACAATCGCTAAATTGTGCGCACAAGATAATTGGCCAATCACAGACGCGGATGATAATGATCAGCCAATGAAAACTAAAATACTATAGTATCTTGTTCCCTCAATATAATCTGTGTCTGTGATTGGCTGATTATCTTGTGCGCACAATATAGCGATTGTGCTTTCCGGTTACCAAAACAAAAAACGGGAAGACAGAACTTGTGTTTTCCGCTCGAAAAAAAAAGGGAAAACAGAACTTGTGTTTTCCGCTCCAAAAAAAGAGTCGGGAAAACACAAGTTCTGTTTTCCCGAGTCCAAAAAAAAACATAATCGTGTAAACAGACTTATTTTGTGTTTCCCCGAGTTAATGTTTTTTTTTGGAGACGGGAAAAAAGAACTTGTGTTTTCCGCTCCAAAACAAAAGACGGGAAAAAAATAACATGTGTTTTCCGCTCCAAAAAAGTGCCACCGTAGTTATATCATATAACGTAGTATTTATTTCGTCACAAATTCTCAAAATCTTATGACTCTCAAGAAAATCTCGCGCAAACATTCATCATATATGAACATGATATTAAAAATTAAATTAAATTAAATTAAAATGTGTTTACGTCAGGATACGGCGATATTTTCGTTTAATTGTTATTTAATTCATTTAGTCATATTTAAGAGATATTTCAAATCGTAGCTCTACAAATCGTGAAAAAAGACCACTCATGAAATGAGAGCACGATCTCGCACGGATATTTACAGTTATCAATCAAACAGTATTATGAACAATATGATTGTGCAATTTCAATATGTGTTTCGGCATAACAACAAAATAACATTTGGGATTTGCATACATTTGCAGAATGATCGCATGTCCATCAAAGAGCTGGGCGATCTGTTGAAGGAGGCCTATCAAACGCTCAAACATGCGAAAGAGGCAGGCGAACGTTTTTCTGAGGAGGCAGAAAGGACTTTGGAAAAACCTCTTGCTGCTTCTTTTCTGTTTGGGGAGCAATTTCTTATAAAGAAGACTCAAGAAGGGCAACGGCGCCTTAAAAGAGAGACGCATGCTGGACAACAACGCCTTAAAAGCGAGACGCATGCTGGACAACAACGCCTTAAAAGCGAGACGCATGCTGGACAACAACGCATTAAAAGCAAGACGCATGCTGGACAACAACGCCTTAAAAGCGAGACGCATGCTGGACAACAGCGCATTAAAAGCGAGACGCATACTGGACAACAACGCCTTCAAAGCGAGACGCATGCTGGACAACAACGCCTTAAAAGTGAGACGCATGCTGGACAACAACGCCTTAAAAGCGAGACGCATACTGGACAACAATGCATAAAAAGCAAGACTAAAGTAAGGGAACAACGCCTTGATAGCAAGGCAAACATTGGGGAGGAACGCATTGAAAGCAAGACAATACTTGGAAAAGGCCTTATTGAAGCAAGATAAAGCTTGGAGAACAACGCATTGAAAGCAAGATGCACGATGCGGAACAATCTCTTGATAGCAAGATACAGGATGGGGCACAACGCATTCAATCCAATGTGTAGGATTGAATTGTGCGCATACAACAAGTGGCGACCGAAACTTCACAAGCAGACTACGAACGAGGCGTGGCAGGTTCGTACACGGGTTTATTTTGCACACAGTTTATCCCAATATAAGACTCACCCTATAAATATAACGAACCAATTTAGACTCAAATTTTGATATATAATCCATAGCGTGTTTCGTTACATAATTATTCTCATATGACTTGCTTGAGTAACACATCTCACTTGTTTCTCAGCGTCATGTTCTAAATACGGTTTTTGTTAACATATTTCTTATGTTAGGTCATTAAAAAAGCTCATACCTATGTTCTGTATTAAGCAGAATTATAACAATGTTTTCAACTGAGGGAATCCAGATAAAGAACTTTGTGCAAAACCTTTGCATCGGTGCATGAAAGTGTTCCAATTACAAAAACAAAAATTCCAAATTGCAAAAAAGCTCACATTTCTGATATACAATTAAGACGCCTACTGTATGTTCTGTACAAATTAAATTCAAATTAAGGTTTATGTGCGTCTACTACACGCATAACGTTAAAGTATCCCATGTGTTTTGTACCTCCTACAAACACTAGATAGATAGATAGATAGATAGATAGATAGATAGATAGATAGATAGATAGATAGATAGATAGATAGATAGATAGATAGATAGATAGATAGATAGATAGATAGATAGATAGATAGATAGATAGATAGATAGATAGATAGATAGATAGATAGATAGATAGATAGATAGATAGATAGATAGATAGATAGATAGATAGATAGATAGATAGATAGATAGATAGATAGATAGATAGATAGATAGATAGATAGATAGATAGATAGATNTAAAATAGTTGCAACACATATTAAATACTAACATAGTGTACCAGGGCAAGTACTCATATACCCAGGATAGCACAAAAAAGGAAATGTGAATTTCCTTATTTCCATTGTGGTCCTGGATGAATGATGACATGTCCTAGCAAGGCACAACTACTATGTTCTTATGGGTGGTAAAATTAGCAAATTAACATATGAATAACAATACACATCATTTGAATAACAATACACATCATTTGAATAATAATAGTCATCACAGAGAGATTACAGGCTTTATCAAGAAACTATAAGCTATTTAAAATATGCTTTTTTACTGCAACCTTAAATGTCTGTAAGTTGGGGGAATCTTTTATGACAATTGGTAAGCTGTTCCATAATGAACATCCCATATATGAGAAGGACTTTTTGCCAAACCCTTTTACTTTAGGGATACTGAAACATGATCCTTTGCTAAATCTGGTATTATGGTTATGAACAGTACTGGCTAGCATAAAATTCTCATTCAAGTAAAAAGGGGCAGAACCTGAGTGTATTTTAAAAACATGGTTAAGAATTATTTGTTCTACTCTTTTTTCAACAGGTAACCAACCCAACTGAAGAAAGTATTCTTTATTGATGTGACTTCTTGGATCTAGTCTGAAAATAAACCTAATGATCTTGTTCTGTGTAACCTGGAGTCTGTTCTTCAGATTCTGAGAAATGCCATAATACCATATAGAACAGGTATAATCAAAGTGACATTGAATCAAGGACATAATTAACATTTTTTTGGTATCAAATGATAAAAACCTTTGCTTTCTGTATAGGAACTTAAGTCTTGCATTTGCCTTCTTAATGACCTTTGTAACCATACTTTCAAAACTTCAACATTGATCTAAAGTAGAACCCAAATATTTGACTTAGTCAGTGTGCTGTATAACTGTACCATTGCACGAAATATTAAGGTTAGACTCCTTCTTTAAGTTAGGTTTCGAGCCAAATAAAATCGATTCTGTTTTACCCAGGTGTAATGACAATTTATTGTCCACTAATCAGTGACTAACTCTTTTCAGATCCTGTGCTAATACACACTCAATATCAAGTTTAGACTTGCCAGACACTCACATTCAATAACGGATTATATGACTATTAAATGCGCTGTGTTTGGATAGCACATCTTGTTTGTTTCTTTAAATCATTCCAAATGCCGTCCATTTTATCCATCGAGTTGTTGTTTACTGTAGTCCGTGTGAGCACACATAACGCAACTTCTAGCTATTGTTCTAATAGTAATATGGTTATCGTCATACAAATGCACTAGAGACATAGCCACGTATCTTCTATTGAGTCATGCATTATTTGTGTGACTGAAATAGCCATATTTGAAATAAATGTAATGAGTTGCTGTACTATAATTGTATATCTTCGCCGACGTTTGATGGAACAATACCATGACAATTCGAGCAATGTGCCTCTTTCAATACTGGATCAGAGTCTTGATAAACGTTTAACAGATATATATGCAACGCCAAAAATACATCGAATTGAAATAGAAAAAGATGGACAACCCCTCAACAAGGAGCAAGTACTGACATACAAAGAAATATTTTACTCAAGGAAAATTCAAGGCGACGTATATACGTACAAGGCGAGCCCGGCAGCGGCAAGTCTACGTTTGCAGCTAAGTAAGTTTATGATTGGTCTCACAGAAATCAGCCTTCATCGGACGATGAAAATGAAAATACAGCGTTTGATGATGTGATAATCACACAAAATTTCAAGTTCATTTTCTTCATCTCGTTGAGAAATTCGAGGGGTCAGACCGACGTTCTGCATATATTAAAGAAACAACTTATTGATACCATGTATTCTGAACAGAAACGTGATGTCGTGTACATACTTTTACATCAAAATAGAGACGGAATTGTGCCTTGTAGTACAGGACGATCTAGATAAATGGGTGGCTCCTGACGGTAGTAACCTGGCTGAACCTTCTATGGCGGGATTTTCCAATGACAGGTGCACGGTTCTTACAACTTCTCGACCATGAAAACTGGCTGATGAACGCATTAAAACTTCACTTATCAACATCCTCTTAGAGATCACAGGGATTTACGATCCGTAAAGATTTAGTGAAAGAAGATTGCGGTGCATACTTGACGAGAGCAAGAATCTTAAGAAAATCGCGAAGCAATTCAAGACATTCATATTGGAGCGTGGGCTGACGGAATTATCATATTTACCGATGCTGTACACGCTTATAATCTGCACGTGGGTAGACACAAGAGAGAAGGAGCAGGGACATTTGAAAGAATCGACCTTGTGTGCATTATGGACTACTTTGCTTGAAAGCCTTTGTAAAAATGCTAGTGATACAACTGGAATTTTTAACGATTTAAACCCCCCCTCAGGTGAAGTGTTTTTCAAGCACAACTTACCTGCGGCCGATCATTCAAAACGTAGATTTCATTTCAAAAGCTGCTTTCAATTGTTGTTTTCTTCTAAATAGGAAACGTCTATTGTATTCAACGACCAAATTTTGTCAAACTATGTTTAAAAATATGAAAAAGATTTCGCTCTTAAAGCAGGACTAATATCGCAAAGAAAAACTAAAACAGCTTTGAATGCGTCAATCTCATTTATTCACAAAAGCATGTAAAAATTCCTGGGTGCTTATCATATCGCACACGATTCCCATTTGATTGATGAAGTAATTTCCGGATATCGTCAGAAGGATGCATATCTCGACATATCCCAGGTGTTCATATGCCTATGTGGAATGAACATAACGGCTGCCAATAAGCTATCTGGCATGATGAATGAACATAATGCTATAATGATAGATGTGTTTTGTGAGACAGATCGTTTCCTTTTACGCAGTTCATTTCAAAACATCATAGCGGAAGAATACAGGGAAGCTGTTTCAAATGAACACGCTGGGATTCTTCTCAGACTCAGTCATTTTCGAATTCGTTGATGACAACTTTTGGGACGGTTACAAGATGTGGAAGGATAACACATCCAATGTCCTGGTATTGAACGTACGCTTGGGAACTGGTCGTGGTATGTATAGATCACCTGAACATAGAAAGCCGATATCTCATGCTGAGTTTGACCTATCATTGTGCCAAAAAACTGAAATGGTGGACATTTAATGGGAGCGGCATACATTTGAAAGGTAATATAGACAACAACGCAATATTGTAGGATCAATAGTGACTGTATGTTGCGAGTTTTTATTTTCCAAAAAAAATGCAATCTGATAAAAGATACAATATTTTAATTATATCATAATATTTAGATGTTCATATCCGTACGAACTCCTTTATATTGCATGTTAACTTATCTTTCGTAAACTCATGCACGTAATATGTTCAGCTACATGTGAAAACGTGCATAGTTACTACTGCATTATGTTATAAATACTTCAGTTTCTTGATAGGTGTGAACTAGCGATGAAACTGGACATTGTATTAATGTTTTGCCAATTCGTTTAAACAATCCACGTTGTTCCGTTATGGCTATTTGTTGTCGTGTGGTACTTTTAATCTCTAGACACAAAGGGGCAGTAATCTCTATTTTATTTGTATTATGCATTGTTTTGGAAAAGTTTGCATTCTTTGTTTTTCTTTTTTTTTTAAACACAAAATACCAACTTTGGCATTAAATGCTTCAACACCATATCATCGTGATGGACCATTCCATGCTCTAGCATAAACTCATCGGTTTTTAGAAGGTGTTGCTGATGTTGATGAAAGTAATGAAAGTGATGAGGGTGATGGTGATGGTGATGATGGTGATGAAAAGGAATACATTTTCTGTATTAATTTAACTGCACACTGGTATATGTGAGAAAGATATATTATGTCAATTGCATAGACTTTTTACTCGATCACAACGTTTACTCAGGTTAAAAAGGAAATTGTGATGTTTGAACGATAACGATGAAATCTAGTTTAGTCAAATTAGGTAATCTTTTTGAGCATTAAGTGGATTTGGAGCTGGTAACATTCTTAAACATGGCTCAACTAAATCAGCCTTAAACTCATCGTAACCTTACAAGTTAACGATAACCGCTGCCTTCACACGTCAACTTCTCCATGTTGAAAAGGATGTTTTCTTACTGTATACTTAATTAAGCTATTTGCATATGTTGTGCAGTAAATAAATAACGAAATTTAAAGTAACTTAATAAAACCATACATAATGAAACAAAATATTACTATACTCGATCATCACCACGTGTTTTCTTAAGCAGTTGAACTTTGAATTAGACCTATTTGTAGAACCACAAATATTTATAATTTACACACATTTTTGTTTCTATATAGAGCAATAAACGCAAAATATTTTACAATAATATGTTTTGCAATCAACAAAACATTTGAAGTGATTTGCATAAACAACGCTGCAAGAGTGCATATGTTTAACTCAATAAACACATTCTTACAAGACCAGACACCGGATTGAATAATTTGTCACACTACTTAGGATGTTTTGATATCGATGTTATTTAAACTGCGTAAAGAAAGAAAAAATTGGTGAAGTGCATTTAATGTCAAATTCACTAAAAAAACTGTGAAACAAACCATTGACATTAAAATTGAAAATGAAACATTACCCAATCAGGAGAGTAAAAATAAAATAGACAGACATGCCTTTACGGTACGGTAAGTCACAAGTAAATATAAGGAAGCGCATATAAACACGACCAAAAGTAGATATTTGACATAAACACATCAGATATCAGAGTGAAAATGAATATGTCTCCTTCTACGTTTCTGTCTACATGATTCACATATTGAGGGCTAATATATATCTTCATTGTAAGTCGATTACCACGTGACAATAATCGATTCAAATTCTCGTTCTATAGGAAGAGTTTTAACTTGTTATTTATATCCATATGCTTATTATATTGAGCGCAAACCGTATGTATAAATTAGGAAACTATTTGGTTTACAAACTATTATTACGATTTGCATTTTATAAAAGCACGTTTCCAATCATCAATTGTATCACATATGCGAAGATTCTTCTTGTGATGACATGTGTAACGAAACAACATATGTAACAAGTTGGTTTTAAATCTGTTGTGGTTATCCACCATTGATCATGAAGTTTATTTGAAAACGTGTAATAATCAGTTTTCAAATAATAATCAAGTGTTTGTGTTACATATTTTACGACAAAAATACGGTAATGATAATTTGAGCAACATCATCAAAACATGCATATAATGACATGCAGGTTATAATCGACCTTTCAAATATCGCAATGGAGTTTACGGGTTACAAACTTGTAAGTACGTTAGAGTTTCAGAATGAAGTAATGCTTATAAAACAATCGAAAAATAACATTATTACTATTGAACATTTCAAATGAAAACGTACTACGAAAATAGTGTCGAATGTATTGTATTTTGTTATGGCAATTCATTACTATCAAATGTGTAAAATTGAATGTTTACATATTCTGCCAAATCAGTTTCATCGGCACTTCCGGTCTGCATTGTTCTAAATTGTGCAGATTCAGCCCAGTGTGCAGACCCTCTACAAGTTTTGCCCTCAATAGAACACATTCGATTGCAATATGTCACATGTTCCTCTACCTGGCTACGCAGTCTGTTCAGCACACTTATGGCACTCGGTCATGAGGTGGAGTGTAAGCTGCAGGAATGTAACATAACACCGTGTGTAGAGGACGGAGTTAGAAGGACAGCTACGAGGGCAGACGCAAAATTAACGTGTTTGAAGAATACATCCAATATTCTCGATATTTATAATGCAAGTCCAGGTCTGTGGGAGGAAGTCTACGGTCTGAATGTCAAGAGCCTTATTCTTCATGTTTTGAACGTGAATAGTGCAGGACCGTTGTCGCAGACACTATCATCGCTCACTAATCTGGAAACGATCAGTATTACAATGTATGATTACAGTCCCGGTCTGTTGAAGGGTCTTTATGGTCTGAATATCAAGAGTCTGAGTGTGAGTAGTATTTTTAAATTGAATGCGAATGACGCGGAGTCGTTGTCGCAGTCATTATCATCGCTCATACAACTGGATACGCTTAGTATTGGAGGTATTGATGACAGAATCGGTCTGTTGAAGGCTTTCCGTGGTCTGAATATCAAGAGCCATTGTCTGAGTGGTGGACGGTTGGGACCGGTGAACGAGAATCATGTCAAGTCGTTTTCGAAGTCACTATCGTCGCTCAAAGAGCTGGAAACACTTTCAATATGTGCGCGAACATATATAGACATACAGCTACCTCAATCATTAAAGTATTGTAAAATATACTGTTCGGCATTGCATCCATCAAAAGTACGCGAATATGTAAAAAATACTGTCTACATGTACTCAGACAGTTGAGTGTAAGCTTGAAAATCGGTTGTGTTTCATTCGACGATGTCTGTTTCCCACTGGAGAAATATATTTGTATCCAACAGGAAATAGAGACGCTGAAGAATGTTGTAGTGAAACGATTCCAAATATTAGACCGGATAATGAAACCCTTTGGTTTGTATGATTGTATGCCCCATGTTCCTGGTCTGTACGTGACATTGGTGGTGTCGATGACGATAATCAGGATGATGATAACGTTAAAGATGATGCATATCAATTAGTGAGAATATCAATGCGACTTCTGACTAATCCAGCCTCAAACTGATAATTCATCAATACATGTGACTGCAACACGGAATGGTCATTTGAAAGATTGCGTTTTGTATGTCTGAAACAGTTTGCGAAAATAATAATATTAATATCATAGATAGACTGATGCAGTCAGTTATGTCAAAAATTGAATTTTAGAAAGCTGACATTATCTTTTCATGATCGTCACGTTTTTGTTTTGTGTAAAAGTTATTGATTTCTTTTTATTTAATACATGACATTTTTTAAGTATCAGAATTATTCAATAACCATGAGATGTATGAATTGTTTCTAGTTCGCGTTTAAGCACATGCATCTATATGTACATGTTTTGAACATTCTTCATTACAACTTTCAAAACATTTGGCTCAGCCAATACATATTGAGCCAATATATTAGGTTTGGACTACTTATAACTTGTTAATACCTCACTTTTATTCATTAGTGTGTTGTTGTTTTTTTTGTGCATCATAACTATTATGTCTGAATATCTGTTGTTGTTTATGCCTTTTTCCACATTATTTAGCAATTGGTTCCTTGCAATTAATGGCCAGGTGTCATTTATTGCAAGGAACTGTGCTATATTAAGGTATTTCTCATGCAAGTGCAGCTGAAGCACTTTGTTTTAAACTTAAAGAATGCTAAGTTTTTTTCATTTTCCTACTGACTTGTATGATAATCATTTCAAGGCCATAAAATAAAAAAGTGTAACTATGTTATCGTTTATTTTGTAATCAATGTTAATTTAATAATCATCATGACGATGAGTGGATGGATGAAAATGAGAGGAAGGAGAAAATGGTGATTATAAATATTATGAGACTACCGATTCTGATGATGATCATCATGTACGTTATGATGATTATGGTCACGATTATGATTTTGATGACGAGGAGCAGAAAGAAATAGAATGATGACGATTATGTTGATGATTATAAGTTTATCAGGATTAAAACATGAACGTGAGGATGCTGAGAGAAGAAAGAGCAGAAGGAGGAAGGAAATTATGACAATAATGATAATGTTGACAATGATTATGAGGTACATGTAGTAGGATAATGAGGAAGATGTTTTTGAGGATCGTTCGCATTTAAAAATGTGGAACTCGTGTAACATCAATTAAGTAAAAGGTTATACCCTGGTCTTTTTAAAATACTACATGTATTTTAACATGTTAATGCAAGAAACGTTATAAAACATCCTATAAATATACACTGAATTTATTACCCTTACATATAATTACACATAACCATTTTAAGTCTGGTCATTGACCATACGATTTATATAACATTATATAGTGAATAACTTTAAAATCTTATTCTATGAAACTGCAAGAGTCATTTGTATAATATTTGGTCTGATACATTGTATAGTGTTCTTCTACAAAGTGTGCTCTAATAATTCCAATAATTCCGCTGGGGTCACAATGCGCCCACCCTGGTTTTTTTTGTCGTTTTATGTTAAAAGTGAAAACTTAAAAAAAAAATTGTCATCTCTGAAACAGCTAAGCCGAGAGGTTTGGTATTTTGCATGTAGCATCGCATGGTACTTCTTTACCAATTTCATTCACATCATGCCCCTGAGGTTTAAACTGGCAACGCGCAGGGATCTCAATATATACAAAATAACTGTTAACATCTTCTCCGAAACTAGACGGGCTAGGGATTTTATATTTGATGTGTGACATCCTATGATCGGCCAAATTTGTTCAAATCATGCACCTGAGGTTGAAATTGGCCACACCCTTGGGGTAACTTGTTTTCCTTAATTGTACGTAATGAAAACTTACAAATATATCTATAACCACAAGGCACACATGTTTAGAATTTGGCATGTACCATCGTATGGTGGTCCTTCACAAATTTTGTTCAAATCATGTCCCGAGGACCAAAACTGGCAATGCCCTAATGGTAACGTGTTATCCGTATATGTTCACAGTGATAATCTCATCTATTAAAACTGCACGACCGAGAAATTTGGCATTTGTCTTGTAACATATTATAGTGGACATCTTCTTAGTTATTTTTTGCAATCTTTTCTCTGGAATTAGGATTGGATCCGCCCTTAAGATTGCATGATTTGTATAAACATATATAGCAAAATAACTTATAATATCGCTGTCTCTGAAACCAAACAAAACCCACAACGTCGATTTCTGGTTTATTACATCAACCCAGAGTATACAAGATTTGATCGTAAAGCGGATGTTGTGATTGTGTACATCATCCATGACACAACGATATGTGAAACTCCTGCCAGTGCCTATCCAAAAACATAAATCGGAAGGATAAATAAAAAGTACTTTTATATTTTTTGTTCAATGAAAATCCTTATGAGTTCATTCATTATTTAGTCTGTTGAATTGTATATACTGCTATTATTCTTGTCAATCATTAGAATTAATTTATTTTGTTTACATACATTGTACATTAAAACGTTATATTTCTCAAAATATACTATGTATTTTGTAATGGAAAGATGACATATGGAAACAGTATTAGTACACATGTCCACTGTACAAACATGTTTTGTTTTTATAATAGAAAGGTGATTCATAGAAAAAGTATTAATACCAAAGTCCACTGCATAAACATGTTTTATTTTATAATGAAAAGGTGGCTCATGGAAACAGTTTAAGTACGAATTTCCATTGTACAAACATATATTTCATAATGAAAAGATGATTTATGGAAACTGCATTAGTACAAATTTGCATAGCAAACACATGTATTTAAGAATACAAAAATGGCATATAGAAACAGTATCAGTACAAATGGCCTAGCACAAACATGTATTTTTATAAAGGAAGTAAATATACATGTCAACACATTCTTACTTCCAGAAATCGTATGATTAAGGATGTATACTAAACGATATCACATATATTCAATTACTTAGTGAAGTACCGGTAATTGTCTTTGTATCTACAGTTGATATTAAAAATGTGATGAATATGTAAGAGAGAAATTTATACAATCAGCTGTCGTTTACTGTAAATCAATCTGAATCAGTAAACATATCTTTTATTTACACAAACGTATTTTAAAACAACCAACTTACTAAAATATAGAAGACTCTGGTAGGTTACCTTTACATATGATTTGAGACAATTTAGATAAAACTATTGTATGACTATTGAATGACTTATTACACATTGTACTAGGGTGATTTGAATGTTTATTGTTGTTGCATTAAACATTTATAGCCATAAATTGTGAGTGACTTGTACTGTCATCCCATGCAATTGAATTGTTTGTTAACCAGCAAAAAACTGATAACCACTTTGTTTTGTTTTACATTTTATCAAGTTTTCTTAACACAAAATTGACGACGCTGTTGCCGGTGAACAAAATGTATGATATTACAGGTGACTTGAATATTCTATTTCAAATCCATAAACTATTCATTTCGAATGTAAATCAAGCTTTTGAAAGTGGAGAAAGCAGCGTGTTCATGATATTTCAGAGTACAGAAGTCTTTCCCTAAGACGGTTCCAGTGCAAGTGACTGGAACTTTGAAGGACATTCCAGAGACCATTGTTACACAAGGTTCGTTGCATATGATAGCATAATATAGAAGGTTCTAGATCTCAAATCATCAGCTATTATTCCGTATCAATGTAAAAATTAAACAAATATTACAAATAAACAGCTTTTCTATTTGTATCAAACACAATAACAATAAATTATTACTACCTCAAAGTAAAGTACAGTACATTGTTGGCATGTTTTGTGACATTTAAAGTATCATCAAACCTTATCCTGTACTTTTTACTTCTTATGTCAAGTGTTCTGGGTTAAGTGTGATAATTTAATTGCAGTTTCTCATTTTGGGCTGTGAATGATTATTATCGAATACAGTTAACTGACTGTATCTAATAATAGTCCATTTATAATTCATATTGCAAGATTTGAAATAAAATTGTTTTTTACAAAATTAAACTTTTAAAGAATACTTTACTTTAATCAAAAGTCTACCTGACTGATAAATCCTAGAAATTGAATACACTCAGATGTCTTAATACATTCCTTTAAACCTTCATGACGCTCTGATATCAACCAAACACATCTGATATAGCAGGCTATAAAGTTGACAGAGCTATTCGAGAGGTATTTTAATGGTTGGATTTATTTCTAGATTGTGTATGTTTCATTAAGGCTTAAAACGCCTGTAGTCGTATGGCGGATACTACACTATACACGTGACAGTACATTTCAGAGATATCATCAAGAAGAGAAACGGAAGGTGCAATTGAATACAAGTGCTTTATATCACTTTGTTAAAAGTTAGTTAAGAAGATGGCGACACATGTTCAGCCTTCAATTGGTTCTGATAGGGTTAGCTTCTTTTGTTGCGAATCATGCAAGGACAAGGATATAGTTGAATATGCAGTGTGTTACTGTGAAAAATGTCAAACGTGTTTTTGTAGAAAGTGCTGTGGGCTACATGATCAATTGTTTAGTAAACATGTTAAGTACGACCGGGGAAATATGAGGAACTGGTCACTTTCGAAGGATTTGGATGCTGTTCTTCGAATGTGTGAAACACACACTAATAAGAAATACGAGAGGTTCTGCAATGACTGCTGTATGCTGTGCTGCTCAGAATGTGCTTCATTAAGTCACAGATATTTTGACACGAAAAATCCTTTGAAACCACACAATTAGAGGTCTTCCATATTAGCTGTACTAGTAATCCTTTCCACAGTTTCATTTATTTCCTATACCATTTAATCTGGTCCTACGGTTTTTTGGCAGTTTGTTTTAGCAACTTGTTTTATTTTGAGTGACATTATCGGCGTCTGATTCTGTAGTTCGCCGTTTGAAGGAACTCGCCATGCTTAAATATCCGACATCCGGGTCACTGGTATGCTTCATTGTCCCCGGGGGGCTTGACATTTAACGCTTCTTACTACGCAAGCCCCAAATGATAATGATTGAACAATAACTCGCAATGACCGAAAAGAAACGAAAGTACGCTTAAAACCGACAATTTGACCATTTATATCATAGAACCGTAGTAACTACGGCGAATACGTAGAAGTAACGGGTCTGTTACACAGTTTTTAAAAGTGAAATGACTAAAAATATACTCTGCGAGATGTGGTAGTATTTTGATCTACAAAAATTATTCAAATTCTTTCCCTTCGATTAAATTTTCCATGTACAGTAGATTATAGTTTTCAATATATTTGTGGTCACCCTTCAAACACGGGCAAGCAGTTCATAGGTAGTATGACACATTGTAGGGTGGATGTGTACAATTAACATGTACAAAGTACAAAGATTGTTAAAATAAGGTGACTTCCTGGGGTCACACACTTTCCATTTACTAACATTTGATGATTCAGAACTTTCTGAGCGTTCATTTTGAAACTTGCTCGGATCATTGACAAATTGTTATGATAGCTGGGCTGTTTTAAAATGATGTTTGATTAAAAACATGGCCACAAGATGTTGGGGCAGTTTTCCTTCAGTCTATTGTGAAATCTTGTTTACACTACCTGCATAGAACAGTTAAGTGTATTGGGGTCTCAGGTGAGCCCCTTGGTGCTTTTTGCCCTAAGAGAATAATTATAATACAGTTTATATTTTATTCAGATTTTGCAAAAAAAGTGAAGCTTGACTCAGCCAAGAAACATGCACCAGACGTAAATCAACTGTCTGGGAAGCTTCGGTCCAATGAAAAAAACTAAAGAAGCTTCAGAATTGCTGTGAGACCAGCATCCAGGATCTGAAGAGTTCATGCAAAGAACAAGAACTCTTGGTAAGGAAAATGCACAAGAAAATTAATTCCACTGTGGACACACATTTGAAGACTTTGAAGAAAACAGCTAAAGATGAGAACATCATGCTTAAACAATTCCATGAATCAATGCATTCTACGTTGTTTGATATAAAGAAGACAACTTTGGATGAAACAAAAATGACTATCTTTAGTCTGCAAGCTTCTCTAAAGACTAGTGTTGAAATCTGCATCCGTTATCAGAATGAATTTAAATCACTTAATGAACTCCTTTTATACAGCAGTGACAAGAACATGGAGAAACTATGCTTTATAGCCGGTCGAAAATGTATTGACAAAATACAACAAGTTGAATCATACCTAGAAGAGAACTATGTTAAACTTGAATGTTTAGTACTAAACCAGACCATAAAAGACACCGAGCAGTACATATGCAAATTGTCAGGTCTGGGAAAGTTGGATGAGAAGGATAAAGCTTACAATGACATTGAACAGTACTTGTCCACATTGACAGGTCTTTGGCAAATCGTATGCAGTACCTACGTGTACACAGTGAGTGGAAAGTCTGAGCACAAGTTGAAAATACCAAGCGATTCAGAAAATTGCAAGATCTCAGCCATATGTGTTCTCCCTGGTGGAGAGATATTGGTTCTAGACACGGTTAATACTAATGTCAAGCTGCTTGACCAGCAGTACCAGGCGGTGAGTCACTATGGTGTTGCTACTGGTTCCAATGATATATGTCTGATCACACCCAGTGAGGTGGCATTGACAGTGGATAATGGTAATACACATGAAGTCCAGTTTGTCACAGTCACCCCTCGCCAGTTTGTGACAGGAAGACAGATTCAGTTACAACATACATGTAGCGGTATTGCCCACCACCAGAGAGACCTTTTTATTACTTCTTATACGGCACTAGAAAAGTTCTCACTGAGTGGTAAACGAATAAGTAAACTATACGAGGATAAATCCGGTGACCGTTCAGGTAAGCATCACGTTGGATTCATCCTGATATCATTAAAAATATGATTAATGAAGAATTCGTGACCCTACATATTTTTATGTACATGTGACAATTTACTGTTTCAATTTACAAGAACAATTTTCATAATTTTTTATTTGTAAATATGAGTACCGTAATCATGCATTTTGACGGTCACTATATGCAATGTATATAAATAGTAACAAAGTTTCTCTGATGGGCACTTTTAATGCATTTTATGTATTCAAATTACTTTACAGATAGAATATGTTTTACAAATAATATTGTATCAAAACAATACGTAATAGAATTTTAAGAATTGTTCAATTTAATCTTCAAAAGGTAATGTACGTAATTATGATATTTATTTTTTACAACATGCCTTTGTAAATGGATATAATGTTAAAGTATACGAAATACATTCAATATTGGTTATTTTGAAAACCTATTTTCCTGTTCTAAACAATTACAAACACAACCACAGTCTGGTGTCATTATCACTAATATGTCAATACATTGTAATCATGTGTACATGTATACGAAACATATCATTGCTGCATGTAGTTAAATCATCTGATACATCCAAGTGTGCATATTATTGTACTGAATAATTTGTTTCCATTTGTACAATAATGAGTATTGTACTGCACATCATTTCCAACTCACCAGTAGCATATCCACATGTCAGACTTTCAGACAATAAACTGATCCAGAACATTAATGTCACACATTTACAACAACACATTAAATTCAAAATCACTGAAGTCTATTTATTAAGATTATTGAACATTTAACAGTGTTGTTTTCCCAATTGAAGGTTTCAAACAAAAAACTCCCAACATTAAAGGGGCTGTAAACCACGAATGACGAAAAAAGAAAAGTTCTAAAATACCGTATTGTTTTACAATTATTATTTTTAATGGATTAAAATATCACGACTGGTATATTACATTACTTGAAAAAAGTTCATATTTTCAGCATATTCGGTAATATAAGAACATCGCGAAAATAGGTGACATAACGATATACACACTATAAATAACGCAAGTACATTGATCATTTTATATATAAATATATACAATTCACTACGCATGCACAATTTGCATTCCTGTGTTTACCACGTGACGATGAATCATTTATTTTTGTATTGATTTATTTTTACTGGGTATGCATACCCAGTAAAAAGAAATAAATACAAAAATAAAGTATTAATAAAAAGAAAACTTTCTTCAAGTAATGGTATATACCAGTCGTGATATTTTAATCAATATAAACTAATAATTGTAAACAATACGGTATTTTAGAACTTTTCTTTTTTCGTCATTCGTGGTTTACAGTCCCTTTAAAAAAAAAATCCAAAAAAGCAGTAAAGTAACGGCCCTTATAAGCCTGTACAGACTGCACAGGCTAATCTGGGATGACTCATAGTGCAAATGCATTTAGACCCATTTTCTCAGAGCGAAGGTCATATGTTTCAGTAGAACTACAA
>VMBQ01000741.1:12832-28117 GCA_007657795.1 Dreissena rostriformis | reverse complement strand
TCGCATTGTCGCCATCTTACTATCGCGTTATCGTACTGTCGTCATCGTATTATCGCATTGTCGCCATCGTACTATCGCATTGTCGCCATCGTACTATCGCAAAGTCGCCATCGTACTATCGCACTATCGCATTGTCGCCCTCTGGATTTTAAGGTGTTACCACGATGGCCCTAGCGATGGCGACAATGCGATAGTACGATGGCGACAATGCGACAACGCGATAGTACGATGGCGACAATGCGATAGTCATCGTACTGTCGTACTTTATTTTCATTTCAATTGACTTGTTAAGGTTAAACAATTACCAAAACTAATACGAAATCTGGATTCTTTTTTTTAATGAATTTAAGTATAAGACTACAATAGTAGTAAGGTAAGGTTTTGTTTATGAAAATACCAATAAATGTCTTTAAAACTTAAAAAATAAATTCAAAAAGCTCCTTTCCGAAGACCGAGGCCCCTTTCCGCGACGAGCCCTTTCCGTGGTACTCGCCCCTTCCCGTTACTTGTATCGTAGGGCATTCAAAAATATTGTAAACTTAAATAATTTCTTGACGGATTTGAATGAAATTTAAATGTAAACACGAAGTAAGGTTTCGTTTATGAAAACACCAATAAATGTCTTTAAAACTTAAAAAAAAATAAAAAAATTAGCCCCTTTCAGAAGGCCGAGGCCCCTTTCCGTGGTGCTCGCCCCTGTCGGTTACTCGTATCGTACGGCATTAAAAAATATTGTAAAGTTAAATCATTTCTTGATGGATCTGAATGGAATTTAAAATATAAACACAATATAAGGTGCTGTTTATGAAAATACCAATAAAAGTTTTCAAAACATTGAAAATAAATAAATTTAGGCCCTTTCCGAACACCGAAAGCCCTTTCCGCGGAAAGGGGCCCTTTCCGCTTTTCAGTTATACCGGTTTAACAGTGATAATTACCATAACATCTACAAAATAAATTAAGTCAGAGTAAGTTACAAGTTTTAAATTAATATTGCTCATAAAAGGATCACTAATTAGAACTTTGCAACTGTAAGTTACCATATTTTCCCTCCAATAAGTCTCATCAGTAGATCAAGATTGGATTTTAATGTATTGAAAATGTCAATAACGAATTGTTTGCGATATATTTTGTTGAAATGCACTACACATTTTTTAACCAAAATTAAGTTTTTCGCGCTAAATTGTTTTTATTAAAATTCACTACACCTACGCTTTCCATGTGGATGAAGTGACGTTGTACAAGCAGCAGCATTTTATGCGTGCTTTTTATCAGGGTAAAGAATTAACACACAATACATGAGCACTTGTTATTTGCTGCTAACGTTTGCTATTAAATGTCCTGTCAACAACAAATTTGATCTTGCCTGTTTTAATTAATTTTATAACGTGCTCTTGAAAATACTTACATGGAATAATATAATATGTCTGTCTAACAATGTTAAACATGGGGATTGTGCTCAGTTTATTGTTGTTTGAATTTAACTGATGTTCGTTTTTGTTTTTTTGTGTGCCAATTTTAGGTTTGCTAAGCTAAACATTATGTTTCTTATAGTTTTCTTACTCGATATACATGCAAGTATAACATGAAACTTTGCATGCTTATTAATTTTGACAGTTAAACTTGACAGTTAAACTATCATCATTGATTTTGCTTTTAGTGATGTTTCTTTGAATGAGTATGATTCTTTCAGATGATCAACCATCTAAAAGTTGGTCATCTACCGTAAGCGACCCCTTTGACCATTATTTATTTAAAGAAAATGTATTTTTAAATGTTTGCGTAGGTATGTACTTAATAACATAAAACATTATTTCTGTTTTAAAACAAGTGATGTGTTTAAGAAACACTATTCCCTCTTTTGAGCGATTTTGACCCATATGTTTGACCTTTGACCTTGAAGGATGACCTTGACCTTTCACCACTCAAAATGTGCAGGTCCATGAGATACACATGCATGCCAAATATCAAGTTGCTATCTTCAATATTGTAAAAGTTATTACCAAGGTTAAAGTTTTGGGACAGAATGACAGACAGGCCAAAAACAATATACCCCCTTTTTTTTAAAAAGGGGACATAAAAAGTAATTGCGTGACTTGAGCAATGTTGTTTTTTTTTCAATATCAGTATTCCTAAAACTGTTTCAAACCTTGTTTACATAAATGCTTTGTACAGATAAAAATAAATAACAACTGATATAAATGTATATCCAATGTATTCTATTTAACATATTCCCCAATACAAGATAGTATGTAAACAATGTGTGTTTGTTGTTATTTTCTTTATTAATTTTTTTTGGCCGGGGCGCCTTTTTCAACAGTACTAAAATCACATCACGGCGGTCAGTTAACAGACTCCCACTTTCCCTGGTTAAGCTGATTCCCCAGTTCTTAGTGGACATTATAATGCCAGTAACTGGCAATTGTCCATCTTGATCCAGAGGATGAGGGAGATTGGTGATGGAAAGGATTTAATGCCCCCTATCCACACAAGTAACGTGGCAGGGCTAGCGATCGAACCTGCGATCCTCGAATTTATAGTTCAATGCATGTTAATAAAATCAATGGTATTGATATAGATACATGTACTTCATGCTTAGTGAAATTGTCCTGAGCAAAAAAACAACAGCAGAATACACAATCTATCACTTGTCCAAAGTCTTCATTTACAGCTGCCTATCCCACAAGACCCTTAGAGCTCCGCCTACCAAATGCAAGCTTCCAGTGATCAAGACTTCAACATGTCGTCTGTCAGCATCCTCAGACGCTTGATGGGCATGTTTGCATTCATCATCACCGTTCTGCAGCGTCTGACCAGATTCCACACTCTTGTTTACTATGGTGTCTGGAGAAAAGGTTCCATTGATACCTGGCTCATCTTTTGAGTCCCCGTTCATACAAACTTCGGAATTGTAAAGCACGTCGCCTTTTCTAGGCATTCCACTGTCTACCCTGCTGTTGTCCCATTTTCGTTTGACTATCCAGTTTATGCACTCAGAAATGGATGAGAAAATGTGAGACTGGCATTCCATTTTGTTTTCTATCGTTTGCTGGTTTCCAAGGTCACCGTTCCCCATGTTGTTACTTCTGCCTAAATTATGCTGTTGTCGTAAGAGTTCGTTGAAAGTCTCTTTGTTGATGACACAGCGCTTACACTGGCTTTCTTTGGTGACAGTGTTGTTTGTTTGATCTGAAAAATATGTGCATTAGTCATAGTGCTAGCTGTAACAATAAACTTTAAGAAAGCTTTATCCACCCAGTAGTAAAAGCGGAATTGAAAACACAAGCTTCCAGACGTAAAATCAAAGAAAGGGTCATACTCTATCCAAAACTTGTCGCAGCTAAAATTCCTTTCTTTGCGATTATTTTCCCATTAAGGTCATGCAATTGCAAAAGTGTGAGCAAGGTCCATCCAGCAGTGAAAAAGAGGAGTTGAAAACACAAGCTTTTGGACGTAAGGACATATGGACAAGTGCAATGCTTGATGCCTCCGATTCCGTGGCGCCATAACAACAATATAAATAATTTAAGACATATTGGCTCTAGTGAAAATACATGTTATGTATGCAATCAATTTTTTAAGCATAGCGATTTCAACAATTACTCAGTGGCGTTCTTTTTTTATACAATTTATTCTGCAAGCTACTCTATTTTTTCCATTGACTTTACCTGCACTGAGAGCAAGTTCATACGCCAGATTAGGGCAAAACAGTGCTGCATCAAACCCACATGACTGAAAACAAAACATAATGTTAAATTCTTTTTCAGACAGTCCTCAAAATCAGACGTTTGAAAGTAGTTGAATTTTGAAAATTGAAAAATTGTGAGACCTTTTATTTTACTTTGCAGGCTACCAAACCCCTTTTTTACTTAGCAGGCTAGAAAGCATAAACATCCAATACTAAATAATTTACACACACACTTTTTTATATTTAGAAAGATATAAAACTGAAATCTTCCTTGCAAATATTATTGCACTATTTTAAAAAGTTTTAATTCAAAAGCGGCAACATACCACTAACGGCTTCATCAGAGTGAAGGAATCCCGGTCTCCAGTACAGTTGTATAGGAGAATCTTATAAACACCGTCCCTGGAACAAGTGTTTAACCAAGCTTTATAAGAAGAGTATTCCTTTCCCACTCATATTCGACACATTTCCAGTCCCTTCGTAAATCAAATTAAATTGAAGACCTTTCTTAATAGATTCAAGTTTTAAAGGCTGAGTTTTCAATCATCAGATTCTGATGAGCAGCAAACAGCGCAAAAACTGTTCTAGTTTTATGCTGGTTGCATATAACCGTTTTCAATAAGCTTCTGAGCGGGAAAAGGTTAACAAATACTGCAAACGTTCATTTATGTTATACTATAAGGAAAACATGTAGTCTATCAGAACGCAACCAGTTTTCTTAAGTGATGTAAAACAATTATTTTGTTAAATTATTATCAATAAATAATTGGAAAAACTTGTTCCTGAACTGTAAATAATAGTCTGCGTTGTAATTGCATAATATATTGGCAGGTCGCGTTATAATCAAAACTATGTAAAATTTATTGTTATTCATCAGTAAGTAAAGAACATTTTGTTTTACCATTTGGACTTAGCGTTTTACTGTCTACACATCAGAACTCAATATTGATGTTTGTTTATCTTGAAAGTCTTTGGCAAGCTGTGGAATCGTTGTCATCTTGTGGGAGATAAGTCAAGGTGCATAAACCCTCCTATTTTCGGATCAGCAACTTCAATATTCGTGTGCCCTGTTTGTGTAATATACAACAAATTCACGAATAAATTTGATTGCAGCTTTTTACCTGTAATTGCTTTTTTCCATCTCTGTCTCCGTCTTAAACCACTCCACACATTGCTGCAAATAAACATTGAATCAATTACAACACATGCCCTACTTGTATTCAATATGGGAGAGAACAAATGTAACCCCTCCATATTCCTGTGGAGTAAAAAAAGGTTTTCCAAATGACGGATTTTTTAATAAAAGATATAGAAATCAGTTGACAATGTGCTCTAATGATAAAGGTTTTTCAAAATATAGGATTTTTTTAATATAGGAATCAGATAAAATATACTGAAGTATTATAGGATTATTTCAAATGATTTTCCACCTAAATACAAGAGATTGTCAGAAACTCAATGCCCCCTAATGCGCCGCTTTGATTATTTTTTTTTTACCTTTGACCTTGAAGGATGACCATGACCTTGACCTTTCAGCNTTAAACCACTCCACACATTGCTGCAAATAAACATTGAATCAATTACAACACATGCTCTACTTGTATTCAATATGGGAGAGAACAAATGTAACCCCTCCTCATTCCTGTGGAGTAAAAAGGTTTTCCAAATGACGGATTTTTGAATAAAAGATATAGAAATCAGTTGACAATGTGCTCAAATGATATAGGTTTTTCAAAATATAGGATTTTTTTAATATAGGAATCAGATAAAATATACTGAAGTATTATAGCATTATTTCAAATGATTTTCCACCTAAATACAAGAGATTGTCAGAAACACAATGCCCCTAATGCGCCGCTTTAATTTTTTTTTTACATTTGACCTTGAAGGATGACCTTGACCTTTCACCACTCAAAATGTGCAGCTCCATGAGATACACATGCATGTTTAATATGAAGTTGCTATCTTCAATATTGCAAAAGTTATGACAAAACTTTAATATTATTAAAGTTTTGGACAGACAGACAGACAGAATGACAGACAGACAGACAGACGGACCAAAAACAATATACCCCTTTTTTTTTAAAGGGGGCATAATAAAACAGCGTGCTTAAGTGTGTATACGAGTACCTGTATGCTTTCCACTGTGTGAGCCCCGTCCAGGTAGAATGAGACCCCAGAGACATTCATCACCTGGTTCCTGCCCAGCCATACACACGCCTCCAAGCCTGTGTGACACAAACACCAAACATAGGTTACAATGCGCATAATTGTGATAGATTATATTGCACATAATTGTGAGAAGTTATAATGCACACAATTGTGATAAGTTATAATGCACATAATTGTGATAAGTTATTGTGATTAGTTATAATGCAAATAATTGCTATAAGTTTTTATGATAAGTTATTATGCACATAATTGTGATAAGTTATTGTGATTAGTTATAATCAGGGAACGAAACTTAGCTCGCATACTCGCAAAATGTGAGCGCGATTTATGGATAGCGAGTTGAAAAATATAAAGCTTGCAATTTTCTGCGAGTAGAAATTTCAGAGTTCTTAAACCTGTTTTTCCATAAATCCTTTAAAATTAATTAGTTGTGAAATAATCTTTTGGAAAGAAGACAACACTATTTTGAAAACGAAAGCTGTCACGGAATATACTGAGTTGCAACATTTCGTATTTCCGATATTCTTATTGGAGGACACAAATAGATCTGAAACATAAAAACAACACTGGTATTTACGTATTTAGTTGTACATGTTTTGATGATCATGACAAACATTGGAATCACACGGAGCATCAGACGATGATTTATAGGATATTTATGATATTTTTTGGAATCGGACATTTGGGTATGACAGAATTGCAAAATCGATTGGACCTTGTCATAAACTGTCAGACAAGTCCGTTGGTCCAACGAAGTTTGGTATTGTCTGCAGTGAGTCCTTTAAATATTTTAATTTGGATAATTATAACTTAATTATGACTATTCATAGGCTATAAAAAAAATATTTATTGAGATAACTGTTTTGTTCCAATGATTATGCTTTTTTAAGTAGCCAACATATAATGCACAATTTTAAGTAATATGGTACAAGAAATGTATTGTTTTAAATAAAAAATATAAAAAATCCCAAATTTCGAGTAAGTTTTTCGATTTGCAAGTGAAAAAAAAATCAACTTGCAAAAAAAAATGCAAGTGCCTTAATAGGTTAAATTCGGTCCCTGGTTATAATGCACATAATTGTGATAAGTTTTTATGATACGTTATTATGCGCATAATTGTGATAAGTTTAAATGCACTTAATGGTATATAGTTATAATGCACTCAATTGTAATATGTTTCAATTAAAAAAATGGCAATTTGTTATAATGCACGAAATGGTAATAAGTTACAATGCAAACGAAAGTAACAAGTTGAAATGCACTTAATTGTAATAATTTACATTTACCTTATTGTAGTAAGTTATTATTATTATTATTAGGTCATAAAAATGCACTAAATGGTAACAAGTCAAAATAATGCACTCAATGGTACTTAGTCATAATAACGCACTAAGTTACAGTGACCAGCTATTTGACCTCCATTATTTGCCTTGCAACATGTTAGTTCATGGTTCAATCCCCACTCTGGTTACTCACCAAGTATTGGTTCTTCCCAGGAAACAAAGAAACAGGCTCAAGAGTATCTATAAGCTGAAAGAGTTCAATGCTATCTAGCAAAAAGAAATAAAATTCAACTAAAAGCTACCTTTAACATCATTCTGTGTAAGAGTTATGGGGGAGACAGTGGGGACGTGCATCTGGCTGGTGGGAGGTGTGACATTTGCTTTGGACTCTGGTACAAGGCTCATATCTGATTGGTCTGTATGTGGTGATTGGTTATTGATGCACCTCTCTGTTAAATATATAATTCCATGAAAGTAAACAACAAATAAACAAAAAACAATTTGAGACAAGGCTCACCTTTATGTGGTTGCCATTCAATATTGCTAAACCTCTGTCTAAAAATACATTCATGAAAGTAAACAACAAATAAACAAAAACAAATTGAGACAAGGCTCACAACTGACTGGCCTTCATGTGGTGGCCATTCGATATTGAAACATCTATCTATCCCAAACATTCTTTTATTACAGTGAAACAACAAATAAAGAAATACACAACAAAAAAATAAGAAAATCTAAAGATACAGATGGATATAAGAAAACAGCAAATACAATATTTCTAATGGTGCAAATTCCAATTAAAATGAAGGCACCTATTCAATACTTTAAAAATTCATATGACAGTGTGTCTGTTAAAAAACTAGAGCTAACTGACGGTAATTAAAAGCTCCACATACTGCTTTCATACACAGATATTCTCGTTTGACTTCACTTTGCTGAGCTTTGTCACATAGTTCGTGGGAACAAAATAACTTATAAAGTCCATTTCAGTTTTCATTGCGATTTATTTTTGCTTATTAAACTCTAACACAATGTTATTCAATGTTCGTTAAATACAAGATAACAGCGGCGGCCTAACGGCCACGCTGCAACAACAGATTGTGACGTATCTGTACAGTGGTCTCTCGTGTACTGAGCCGCAGAGTGAATTTTCTAAAAACATCAACATATATGTTGACAGGTATATGTAACATGACATGTAAACAAAAATTCTCTTATCTAACCGTTGATTGGTCAATAGTACTCGTCTTTTACTGGCCAACCCACCGATTAAATCACGTGGTTGGAAATAGCCTAAATTGCGTTATCCGTTTGACCCTTGCTGACAGTATGTTTTTGACATGTAATTTAAACTAATATATATATATCTGAGGCAAGGCAGACGGTAGTTTCATAACTAATCATTTTGACATCTTTTATGTATATGCCTTTAGGAAAAATGTTCTTTTGACACGTTATTAACGTTATGTTGATTTGAAAGGCAATTACCTTTTAATGTAGACATATTTAAGTTTTCTTTCTTATGTTTAAGGTAATATTTCAATCAAAATTATTTTATTTATACCATTATATTTTTTATAGTTAAACATCTATTTATAATGTCCAAATTCAAGTATTCCATTTCTATAATTATGATTATGATAAAATATTTATTAATACTTTTCTAAAAATTCAATTGTTTGTTTTATACAATGATTCCCCAAATAATCGTATGTTACAGACTAAAGCGCTGCATTTAGACCTTCGATGTTAAAGTATGACCTTGAACTTTTAGATGGAAATGGATTTTTGCAGGCTAAAAAATGGCTGGGCTTAATGATAAAGAGGCCATGATCCTCAGGTGAGCCAAATGATGTGAATGATGTAAAACACATGTGTATAACTCCCATACCCTTATATTTAATCATCCATGTGAGACAAAGTTGAAGGGCCAGGGCTGCATTCAGCGTCTGAACAGACCCCTTGATTCCAAGCTTCAGGGGCTGGTTGTATGCACCGAGGTCTGGGCACTGATGCAATACAGCCTATGGAAGAGCAGAACAGCATATTGATGGAACATAAAAATATATAGCCACTTTCATATAACAGTTAACTAGAGCTGCCTGATGACATCCTGCAAGGCTATTCTTTCACTTTGTTAGTTAACAAAACGTTCAATGTGATAAAAAAAAGAAGACCCTGAAAACGTTTAGGGATTATAAGAGACACATTCTTCTTAATTGCAGGACAGAGTTCTAGGCGTTGGTCAGAGACATCACATAATGATCCCAAAGACATGTATAGTTTATATTGTACAATGTCTTTGTCAATACAACAAAAGGAGTTGTTGCAAATAAAGATTGCTCTGAATTTTGTTTGAACATACTTGAGGGAAATAATTCTCATAAATTGCAGAACACAGTTATGGATTTTTTGAAAGACCTTAAAAAAAGACTCAAGACATTTATGAAGTTTTACCACCTTCAAGCGTGACTTGGATGTCATCTTGAAAGCAAACATTGACCGAAACCCTACACCATATGAAGCTCAGGTGAGCTAACAAATACAAATACAGTACCCCTTTCTCCATTGCCCTTTCTGCCAGCACCCTCATGGCTTCCAAAGGTTGTGGAACAGTGAAGGCTGGGACTCCAGGCTAAATGTAGGAAAACACAACAAGATTTTAAGGGTACATCAACATTATTATTTTTGAATATCCACATATTAAGCAATGCATCTTTCCACTGAACTCACATAATTAGGTATACATGTACCTAATAGTTATAATATATGGAGGAAATCATCAAGAAAAATTGATACAAGGCCATTTTTTTCCCATTTTTAATACTAACACCTTTGTGAATAAGCAATCATTTAATAATACTGACTATAACATAATCTATGGGGATTGCACAAACTTATCTGGGACGACACTTTACGCACATGCCTGATGCCCAGTTTTCCCAGAGCAAGGCTCATATCTGAAGACAACAGTCCAAACGATACCTTGAATATGCCGGCCTTGTGCCAGGCAATCTTGTCTATACTTGACCCCAGAATGGAGACGTGATCAAGCCCAAGGGAGGTCACTCCACACACCACTGGGTTCCTGTATGTAATGGGATCGTATAAAACATTAAGGCCCGTATTCACCAAGCCATTCTTTGACTAAGGAATAAACAAGTGATGTGTTTGTGAAACACTATGTCCCCTTTTGAGCGATTTTGACCTTTGACCTTGAAGGATGACCTTGACATTGACCTTTCACCACTCAAAATGTGCAGCTCCATGAGATACACATGCATGCCAAATATCAAGTTGCTATCTTCAATATTGCAAAAGTTAAAGCCAATGTTTAAGTCTGTGCAAACAAACCAACAAACGAACCAACAAACAAACAGACAGGGAAAAAACAATATGTCCCCCAGTATAGACTGGGGGACATAAAAAAAGACTTAGATCCTAAAAAACACTTTTGACTTTGAACATGTACATGCTCCCATTGGTGCCTATGTCAGTAACAAAATGTCATGAATAAAGAAATATGTAGCACCGTAATATTAATGGAAAATACTGGATATTTTAATTTATAGAATATTCTTTATCCTTAGTCTTAAGTCTAAGAATTGTTTGGTGAATATGGGCCCAGAAGCTCAGAAACATTAATCTGCGCCCTTATTAACCTACAGATTTTTAGACTTAAGTCTTAAACTAAGGAATATTCTTAAAACTGTAATATTCTTTACTTACTTGAAAGGGAAGTTTCGCATGAAAGATAACATGTATAATTACATCATCATTTATTTTTGTTAATGAATAAGCACCATTTCCAGCCTGTATATATTCAAACTCTGAAGTAGTTTTTGAGTGTCTAAGTCTATTCTTTTTTTTTAAGTTGATGTATACGGTCCCTGACCTCTTTTAGCACACATACAGACTAACATTGCAAATTTATTCTCATCTCCATATTTTAATTCCTACACATCAGAACTACATATCATATAAATATTATAAGCAGTTGATGGGTAAAGTAAACATCGCAACCCGTGGATAGTGATGTCTTCTGAGGACAAAGACAAAAGTTGCCATAACTCTTCAATGGGAGGCAATATTTCTATACCAATAAATATGCCCATGATATTTGTTTTATTACACCAAACATGCTCTTGTTAAAACAAAACATCAGTATAGCAGATCTGATTGGAAAATCATGAGCTATTTAGCATGGCTTTTGTGTATATACATATGTTTTATTAATGCATATGTTATTGGACATGAAGTAACATTAAATAGAAGATGTTTTTCCAAACCAGGCTTGTCACAGGATGAGACATATGACCCATACGCAGGGAGGATATTCATTTATAACTGACCAATTCACAGGACAAAATCCTAGTAATTGATATAATAATCCTTCCAGGCATTGCAAACTTACAGAGCACAACTGAATTCATTCTGTGACCATCATAGAAGTTATGCAACTTCCTCTGGAGCATAATCATACCACAACAAATTCTCACTACTCCTCCTCCCTACCTGATCATGTTGGTGCAGTCGTACTCCCCGCCGATTCCAACTTCCATGATTGCTACATCCACCTTCTCTTGTAGAAACACATACAGGGACATCACAGTCAGGAAACCAAAGTAGTTGGGCATCGTTCCATCACCAGCATCCTGATGTCACAGCAATCAACTTTATATTCCTATGTCACATAGCAATCAACTTAACATTGCAATGTTAAGATTGCAATGTTGCATAGCAATCAACTTAAGATTGCAATGTTGCATAGCAATCAACACTGATATGTTGCATAGCAATCAACTTAATATTCCTGTGTCACATAGCAATCAACTTAAGATTCTTATGTCACATAGCAATCACCATTTTATTACTATGTCACATAGCAAGCTATTTTATATTTCTGTATCACATAGCAATCAACTTTATATTATTATGTCTAACAGCAATCAACTTAATGATCCCCTTACATCAATCCAAGTAATATTCCTGTTGTCACATAGCAATCAACTTTATATTCCTATATCACATAGCAATCAACTTAGCATTCCTATGTCACATAACAATCACTATTTGATTCCTATATCACATAGCAATCAACATTATATTCCTATATCACATAGCAATCAACGATATATTCCTTTGTCAAACAACACTAGACTTTGTATTCTTATGTCACATAGCAATCAACTTAATATGCTAATGTCACAAAGCACTCAACTGAATATGCCTATGTCACATAGCAATCAACTTTATTTTCCTATGTTGCATAGCAATCTACTCAATAGTCATATATTACAGCAATCAACTTAATATTCCTATATAACTGCCATGCACTTCATATTCCTATATCAAATCAATCAACGCAATATTCCTACATCACAGCAAACAACTTAATATTACCATATCATAGCAATCAACTCAATATTTCTATATCACAGTAATCAACTCAATTCTCCTATATCACAGCAATCAACTCAATATTCATATATCACAGTAATCCACTTAGTATTCCTTTAGCACAGCAATCCACTTAATATTCCCATATCACATCAATCGACTTAATATTCCTATGTCACAGAAATCAACTTAATATTCGTATATATCAAATCAATCAACTCAATAGTCCTACATCACAGCAATCCACTAAGTATTCCTTTATCACAGCAATCAACTCATTATTCATATATCACAACAATCAACTAAATATTCCTTTATCACAGTAATCAACTCAACATTCCTATATCACATCAATCAACTCAATATTTCTATATCACAACAATCAACTCAATATTCCTTTATCACAACAATCAACTTACTATTCCTATATCACAGCAATCAACTCAATATAACTATATCACAGCAATCAACTCAAAATACCTATATCACAGTAATCAACTCAGTACTCCTATATCACAGTAATCAACTCAGTATTCCAATATCACAGTAATCAACTTAAAATTCCTATTCCACAGTAATCAACTCAGTTTTCATATATCACAGTAATCAACTGAATTTTCTATATCACAGCAATCAACTTAATCTACCTATATCACAGTTATCAACTCAATATTCCTATATCATAGCAATCAACTCAGTATTCATATATCACAGTAATCAACTCAGTATTGATATATCACAGTAATCAACTCAATATTTCTATATCACAGCAATCAACTTAATCTACCTATTTCACAGCAATCAATTCAATATTCCTATATCATAGCAATCAACTCAGTATACCTATATCACAGCCATCAACTCAGTATTCATATATCACAGCAATCAACTCATTATTCATATATCACAACAATCAACTTAATATTCCTTTATCACAGTAATCAACTCAATATTCCTATATCACATCAATCAACTCAATATTTCTATATCACAACAACCAACTCAATATTCCTTTATCACTGTAATCAACTCAATATTCCTTTATCACAGCAATCAATTTTATCTACCTATATCACAGCAATCAACTCAATATTCCTATATCACAGCAATCAACTTAATCTACCTATATCACAGCAATCAACTCAATATTCCCATATCACAGCAATCAACTTAATATTCCCATATCACAGCAATCAACTTAATATTCCTTTTTGACAGTAATCAACTCAATATTCCCATATCACAGCAATCAACTTAATATTTCCATATCATAGCAGTCAACTCAGTATACCTATATCACAGCAATCAACTTAATATTCCTGTATTACAGCAATCAACTTAATATTCCCATATCACAGCAATCAACTTAATATTTATATATCACAGACATCATTCAATATTCCCATATCACAGCAATCAACAGAATATTCATATATCACAGCAATCAACTTAATATTCCCATATCACAGCAATTAACTTAATATTCCATATCACAGCAATCAACTTCATATTCACAAATCACAGAAATCAACTTAATATTCCTATATCACAGCAATCAACTTAAAATTCCCATATCACAGTTATCAACTTAATATTCCCATATCACAGCAATCAACTTAATATTCCCATATCACAGCAATCAACTTAATATTCCCTTTTCACAGTAATCAACTCAATATTCCCATATTACAGCAATTAAATTAATATTCCATATCACAGCAATCAACTTCATATTCTCAAATCACAGAAATCAACTTAATATTCCTATATCACAGCAATCAACTTAATATTCCCATATCACAGCAATCAACTTAATATTCCCATATCACAGAAATCAACTTAATATTCCTTTTTCACAGTAATCAACTCAATATTCCCATATCACAGCAATCAACTTAATATTCCCATATCACAGCAATCAACTTAATATTCCTATATCACAGCAATCAACCTTATATACATATGTGACAGCAATCAACTCAATATTCATATAACACATCAATTAACTCAATATTTCTATAACACATCAATCAACTTAATATTCCTTCATCGCATATATCACAGCAATCAAATTAATATTCCCATATCAACAAGAAATGAGTCACAGACACTGATGCCCCCAAAACGCATGTTTGGCCACAGACAAATCCACTATATATTCAATTATTACATTCATTAAATTTACGATCAGTTTGGTAACTTTAATGGACACTGTACTGAAACTGAATTATATGAGCCTCGCTCTGAAAAAACCAGCATTAATACAAGTGCTGAAAGAAATGTCCCAGAGTTCAGACTGCAAAGGCTTATCAGGGACCACGCTTTCCGCCTAGACTGGATTTTCGTTTAGAAGAGACTTCCTTTAAATAAAAAATTCCTTTAAAGCGGAAAGTGTCATCCCTGATTAGCTTGTGGGGACTGCACAGGCTTATCTAGGACAACACTATACGCACATGCATTAACCCTTTGAGCGCTGGAACCGAATTTTAAAGGCCTTTGCAAACAGTTTGGATCCAGATGAGACGCCACAGAACGTGGCGTCTCATCAGGATCCAAACTGTTTGCTATTCTGATAGTATTCTTTGAAAAAAATCAAAGAAAATGCTAATTTTAGAAATTCAGCAGACGACATTTTAGCAGACGACAAATTTCCCAGCATGCAAAGGGTTAATTAAGTGCCAGTTATTTGATAAATTCTCCCACCTGGTCAACCGGAGGGGTATAGTGAATTATGTATATCTA
>VMBQ01000740.1:246016-262448 GCA_007657795.1 Dreissena rostriformis | reverse complement strand
CCTTAGGATGACTTCTTGGTATGGTCTCAAACTGTCAAGAATATTAACACATGTAGCTGCTTCTTGAACATATCCTCTTTATCTTTTTGTACATGGTGCTTCTTTTCTTTTGTATCTTGTACTATTGCATTTTGATAATGAATATACAAGTAATTCATGATTCGACGGTGATCTATCAAAAACAAACAATACAAAAAACAATTAAAACANAACTAAGGCTCTGGCAATACATAGCTTGTGAACACCCTAGAAATCACAGTTTTCGCTTAAAATTTTCGAAAAAAGCACTTAGAAATCCCTTAAACTGAGATGGGCAACATATGGCCCTCTCATTCTTGTGTGTGTTTATAGAAAGGGTAAACAGTTCTCAATTTTATAAAATGGTAGTTTCACTAGTTCTCAAAAGCACAGGAGCAAGAAATCCCTTTGTGAATATGAGCAACATTTAATGGAAACCATCACCAAACTTATTATTAGAGGATTGCTCCAGTAGGCCTGTTTGATCTCTGAATGCCACTGGTATCTACTAGTTGTATGTACTAAGTTAATGTCAAGTCGATATGCTTACTAGACATACCCTCCAGTGTATAAGTTATCTTTGGTAACAGATACAGTCCAACTTGACTTAATTGTAACCTTAGCCCCGCCCCACCCCCTCTGAGTTTAACAGTCTTATGCCATAGGTGGTCAGCGGCCAGTATATTTCGCACCATAAGCCATTTTTCAACTGCATCAAGAGGTAGAGAGGCAGTCATTTCAAGATGTAAAAAGTGAGCACTCAAATCGATCTGGGTTGTATATAGCCTCGCACCTCTGAGGTCAAAGCATCTATTGTGTCTACAGAATCTTATTGAAGTTACTGACTTTGACATAATATATGCGGTCCACTGTAAGATCTTTTCTTTAATACTAGGTTGCTGAGAAGTTTTTTTTACTGTGATAAGTAAGGCAAACCTTAAAAGTAAATTATATCACAGACTATGAGGTCACTATTCAGTTTGGAGCTGCGTGGCTGGTCACCATTATACCATTTGGCCTGAAATAGGGTTTTCCATTGTACTGAACTCTTTGTCCTGTGTATCAAACAGCATGTAATAAAAGATTTGAAAAGCACACTCCTTGACATAAATTGTATAACTCTAACCCTTGACATAAATTGTACAACTCTAAAAGAAAGTTCTTATCCAAAACACATTCACAATTTGAAATTTGTTTCATTTAAAATGTTAGATTTTTAATATAATACACTAAAAACATATTGTTGACAAATATTGTTTTAGTTTTAAACATTTTAATGGCCAGCGTCAGCAGCAAAATACAATAAAGCCCCCCCCCCCACATAAAGTGTAAATGTGTAAATTGGCTGTGTGTAACCCATGGCAGTCACATCACTCAGTTAATATTTAGCATGTGCAGGCCATATTCAGCAAGGGCTGTTCAAATAAGAGAATAGTGACTGGTCCCTATACTTTTGATTACCTGTATCATATTTTATGGACCTAACCTGTTCATTTAGACAAAAATAAATAAAAATTAATGTGAGGAACAATATATGATCATCCTTGTATGTTTCAGGGTGTATTAGGAAGCCTATTTATCAAATTCAATATCAAGTGGTGCAGATATAGGAAAACATCTGTTCTCGGAAAATATCCAATCATAGAGGTAAGAAATTGTATCATATTGTATCGGTAGTCCCAAATTTGTTTAACTTGATTTGTCAAAAAAAAAATGTCTGTAAAAATGGTTGCTGATTTAACATGTAACTAAAGTGTAAATTATGTACATACATAAAAAAACACATTATGAGGATATAGCATTTTAAACATATGACAACTAAATAATGTAATTACTCTTAACCCTTTGACAATTAAAAATAAGTAATATTTGTTTCTGTCCGAGAAATTATATCGACAAAATATTCATAAATATTCCCAAATTACTTGTGTCTGAAAATTGGAGACTCAATAACAAATACTTTGACGTGATAGTCCGATGTTTTAACATCATTTACTGAATGGTATTGATAAGTGCATGCTTGTGTAATACCAGGCCATTATGTTTTATTTAATTTTAGCAATTTAAAAGAGTTGTCAGAAATTGGACATCTTGTTTTTTGTAGTTTTTTTTTCCCTCTTCGATGTTTGAGCAACGTGGTAAAATATAATAAACCTTATTTTAAAGCTGCATAAAATTATCTTAATTGGCACTTATTTTAATTATGCTGTTATTCAAAAAACTAAACGGAAGTTAAACATTGTTTGTGTTCAAGGGTTATTCACACAACGGAACTAATGTAAGGGTCTACTGGTGCTTTGATAGATAGGTTATGATCGTCCTCCGGTTGAAAGAACATGTGGGATGCGTCACTGGAATAACAGCTTAAAATTCTAATAAAATATAAATGTCCGAAATTTTAAAGCCATAAGTTATGGATGAAAATCTGACTGTCGGAAAACATAATCATAAAAAATAAATTTTCAAGCTTAAAATGTGGATGTCCGAAAAAAGATTGCTGTCCGAAAACTTCAAGTAATAATGGTATTGCCAGTATCTTTTCTTCCTCTTTGTATTTGTATTTTCAGATAGCATTATCTTTGTATCATGACTTACTAGAATGGCCTAATTTCTGTTGCAGGTTTTAGTCGTTACGTTTGTGACCACATTGCTGAGTTTCCCCAACCCGTACACTCGTATGAACTCTAGTGAGTTGATCCGTCAGCTGGTGAGTCGCTGTGGGCCCGAGGACAACAGTGATCTGTGGTACGCTGAAATCTCCTTCATCTGACACTCTGAATTGTCGATATTTGATGTCATGTACAGAGTCACATTTGATGTCATGTACCGACTTATTTGATGTCATGTACCCACTGACATTTGATGTCATGTACCATCTCACATTTGATGTCATGTACCGACTTATTTGATGTCATGTATCGACTCACATTCGATGCCATGTACCCACACAATGAGTTTTCTCTAAAGAAGATGTTTACCAAGGATAAGTTTTTGGTGTGTAACATCGTTTAGTGGTCTAACATAGTTATGCCCCTGGGGTGAAAATTTGCCACACCCAAGAGGTCGCATGTTTTATATTGATTTGTACAGCAAAATATCTTTTACTTAAACCGCAATTCCCAGAGGTGTAATATTTGGCATGTAACATTGTATGGTGGTCGGCTACAAATGTAATTCAAATCATGTCCCTAGGGTTAAAGTTGGCTAATTCCTGGAGCTATTTTGTTTTCCTTAATGTGTCGCCTGACTATGGTCAGGGGACATATTGGTGTTACTTCGTCGGCGGCTGCGGCGTCGGCGGCCACAACTGCGTCACACTTTTGGAAAAAGGCTCATAACTTCTGTGTCCCTTCAGATATTGCTTTCATATTTGGTATGCATGTGTATCTGGACAACACCTTTTCATGCGCATGAAATTTGTTAACTTGGGGTCCGCGTTCAGGTTTCGAAATCTGCGACCGCGATTCAAAAAAAGCTCATAACGTCTGTGTCCCTTCAGATATTGCTTTCATATTCAGTACACATGTGTATCTGAACAAGACCTTTCCATGCGCATACAAGTTTTGACCCCTGTGACCTTGACCTTGAACTAAGGGTCTGCGTTTAGATTTTGAAATCTGCGACTGCGACCCAAAAAAGGTTGATAACTACTATGTCTTGAGCTTTACTTTAAACATTATTTTTTTTTAATAGATTTTTTTATGCCCCCGGCATCTACGCGTTTGTCCTGGCTGTACGAAAATCTTGGTTAACCCATTTTGACATGTCTGACATCAATACCGCTTGCAACAGAGCTTAAATACTTGCATGGATGTTGTCTCTCATCACCCTGCACACACCAGCATCACCCAACCTCATTTTGACCTTGACCATATTTTGGACTTAGACGTATTGAAATAGGCCAATTTCTTGGTTAACCCATCTACCATCAGGCGACACATCCAACTCGCGGAGTTCTAGTGTATTTAAAGTGAAATCTTCTCTTAAACTGCAAGGGCCAGAGGTTTGGTTTTTTCCATGAAATATCATATAGTGGTTTTCTACCAAATTTGTTCAAATCATGCCACTGGAGTCAAAACTGGCCCTGCACAAGGGGTTCTTGTTTTCCTCATATTTATATAGGAAAAACTTTAAAAATCTCCCTTGAAACCAAAAAGCAGAGAGGTTTGGTATTTGACGTGTACAATCGTATGGTGGTACTGTACCAAGTTTGTTCAAACATTTCCTTGGGGTCAAAATTGGCCCAAACCTGGGGATAACATGTTTAAATGCTATCTCTGCAGAGTTTAATTTTTATGCCCCCGGTAGGGTGGCATATAGCAGTTGAACTGTCAGTCCGTCAGTCTGTGCATCCGTCCAAAAACTTTTACATTGGCCATAACTTTTGCAATATTGAAGATAGCAACTTGATATTTGGCATGCATGTGTATCTCATGGAGCTGCACATTTTGAGTGGTGAAAGGTCAAGGTCATCCTTCAAGGTCAAAGGTCAAAAAACAAAATCCAAGGGAAGTAGCAAGCTTTAAAGGGAGATAATTTCTATACCTGCCAAATGATAAATAGAACTTTAATTTCAAAGCGGCACAGTAGGGGGCATTGTGTTTCTGATTAACACATCTCTTGTTTTTGCCAATTGTTGAAAAACATTACCACCAGATGGTGCAAGTTTCCTTATATGCCAAGTTAATGACTGTGAACTCCTAAAAATTGGAATTTTTGTCTAATTTTCATGAAACCTGCTCAGATCAATTGTTTAAAAGTTACGAAAGTTACTGAGAACAGTTTAGTTCCTGGATGAGCGACATAGAGCTTATGTCACTCTTATTTCTTTCATGAGAGTCAACAGTTGTTTGGGATGATTTGTATATAATTAATACATAATTCTTTAGCTGTAACCTCTATGTTTGAACAGTTTTTGTTCAGTATAAGGACTCAATATAAGTTTTTGATGACAACCGATCAGCCATTGTTTCATGGTTTTATGTTTCAGTGGTTACCAGCGTAACTTTACAGATCCGCAGGCGTACATGTCGAGTGCGTACGTGGGTGAGGGGGTGCGGCGCGCTCTCTGGCAGCTCTTCCTGGCCTTGGTGTTCAAGGCAGTCATCACTGTGTTCACCTTTGGCATGAAGGTATCATAGCCCTTGAAGGTTTATGCTGTCTAAATGTTGTCTTATTAGCTCACCTGAGTAGCACGCCCCTCTTCGACAATAATATACTTATATATAATAATTATATTAACAAACAAACAATTTAACAAACTTTAAACAAATAGAATGATGCGGAACCACTGCAAAAATGTGCAGCTCTTGAAGAGCAGATCTATTTTACCAGCTAAATCTTGCATTGCCAACTATCTATTGCAAATGTTGGTTACAATGCTTTGCTACCTATTGATCAAATACTCGCCATGACAGTGTGATTTCTGCAGGGTTGACAGTTTGTGTACTATAAATCATCTGCCTGCAGGTACCATCAGGGCTGTTCATTCCTAGTATGGCTGTGGGTGCCATCATGGGCAGGATCATCGGCATAGGCATGGAGCAGCTCGTACTGTAAGTGGCCTGGGCAAAGGGCTTTTGAATATACAGATCGCTATGGCGTAGTGGATATGGTGTCCGCCTGGGGATTGGGAGGTCACGGGTTCGATCCCCACTGTTGGAGCATTCTTTAGATCTCCCCCATAGACACCAAGTACTGGTTTGAGTCCCAGGAAACGGACTCAAGAGCATTTCAAATAAGCCATAGGCTTTTGATGCAATCAAGCTTAATAAATAGGTTTAAACTAAATGGCTTGTGATCACATTCTTCTATTTTCTGCGTAAATTGTTAATACTACAAATCGTATTTTCAGTGGAAGCCAATGAACACTTACAATACATTAATGCATAATACAATTGTCAAATGTAATAATTTTCATTTTTCATTAGCTCACTTGAGCACAACGTTCTGATGGTGAGTTGATGTGATCACCTTTGTCTGTCATTCTTTGTCAGCTGTGCATTGTCAACATTTATTTTGTGAACCTTCTAGAGGTCACGTTTTTCTTCATGTTACTTGTGCCAGAACACTTTTTTCCAATGATATTTTTGCAGAGTTCAAAACTGGGTCACATGGGATCAAAAACTAGGTCACAAGGTCAAATTAAAGAAAAAGCTTATGAAAACTGTAAAAAACACTTATTTTTCCCAATCATCATGAAACTTTCTCCCAAAATATGTCTCAATGATATCTGGACAGAAACAAAAACGGTTCTAGATTGTTGAAAAACATGGTCGCCAGGGGTGGGGCAGTTTTTATGCTCTCCCAAAATTTTTGGGGGGGAGCATATAGTCGTCGCTTCGTCTGTCCGTCCGTGCGTCTGTCCGTCCGTGCACAATTTTTGTCTGGGCTATTTCTCAGCAATTAATGATCGGAATTCAATTAAACTTCATGGGAAGCTTCACTACCAAGAGGAGATGTGCATATTATCAGCCGGTTCTGGTCGGATGATTTTTTACAGAGTTATGGCCCTTTGAAATTTTCTATTAACTGTTAATACAGTGCAATTCTTGTCCGGGCTATTTCTCAGCAACTAATAACCGGAATTCAATGAAACTTTATGGGAAGCTTCACTACCAAGAGGAGATGTGCATATTATCAGCGGGCTCCAGTCAGATGATTTTTCACAGAGTAATGACCCTTTAAAATTTTCCATTAACTGTACATATAGTGCAATTCTTGTCCGGGCTATTTCTCAGCAACTAATGACCGGAATTCAATGAAACTTTATGGGAAGCTTCACTACCAAGAGGAGATGTGCATATTATCAGCGGGTTCTGGTCGGATGATTTTTCACAGAGTTATGGCCCTTTGAAATTTTCCATTGACTGTACATATAGTGCAATTCTTGTCCGGGCTATTTCTCAGCAACTAATGACCGGAATTCAATGAAACTTTATGGGAAGCTTCACTACCAAGAGGAGATGTGCATATTATCAGCCGGTTCTGGTCGGATGATTTTTCACAGAGTTATGGCCCTTTGAAATTTTCCATTTTATATATATTGCAATTCTTGTCCGAGCTATTTCTCAACAACTTATTACAGGAATTCAATGAAACTTTATTGGAAGCTTTACTACCAACAGGAGATGTGCATATTATCAGCTGGTCACCGTCACAATCAACGAAAATGTATTATCACATGATCCTACGCTGACACGTGCATACTCTGAATCATCTACACATGTGTCGTTGTTAAGGGAAAAAACTATATCACCAGGCATCAGTTCATCACTATGTACGCCACTCATTGCAAATTCCAGCAAGATCTGAAAAATAGCACCAAAGGTTTGTTTTATGACACAAGAGCTGTTGAAGGATATTGTGCTAAACTATTCTCAGTTCTTGATAGTATGATAAAGCTATTCTAATTCGGAAAGTCTGGTAAGTTTGGGGTTATAATTGTTTACAAATATATAACAAAATATTAAAACTGTAAAATAATGGCTTCATAATTTGAATCACGATGGTAAACAAGTGTACAAACAGTTTCAAAGCATTAGTACAATGTACTNAGACGTTTCCTTTTATCTGAATATATAGTGCAATATTATGACAAAAAAAAACTTTGGGGAGTATCACCCGTCTTCGACGGTTTCTTGTTTGTATATGATTTTCAAATATACATTGCACTGAAAGTAAACCTGTAACTTTCCTACATTTCTACATGAGATAGAACAGTTTCAAACTCAAAACTTGAAATTTATTGGAATTCATCTTATACTAATCTAAGTGGCTGCAAAAAGGTTCAGCGCCTAATCAGAATTTTATGAGCATTTACGCGCGACTTAACAATGTGACATATTGCAACAAGATTCCCAATGATTAATGGTTCAATTACCAACTATTTCTGATATGAAGTTGCAATTTCTAAAATCAGCCACCATGGGCATGTGAAATGTATTGACATCAATAAATGATTCTCCTTAGCAACGATAAGAAAAATCTGAGTTGAGCAAAACTGCTTATTTTTAACAACAACGAAATTATTAACTGAATCAATGCATGACTTAAATGTAGTGAAACTCAATAATTCGGCGAAGAAACAGAAGTTTATGAGAATTTTTCAGGCACCCTTCCTTTTAAGTTAATGGTGTACAAAAATCCATAAGTGTTTTTCTTTGATGAGATCTCTAAATGTCTTTCCATTTGTTAATACACTTATAAATGCTGATCAACATAGCATATCTAGGGACAAAAAACAGCTTACCTACATATTCACATGAACTGAATGTTTTGGCTTACATAATTATATACATACATTCAACATCATCAAAAGCTTCTTTATGGCCCAAATTCAAATAGTATTTTGAAAGGCCACTTTTCTTAAAAAAACTACACCGATTTGAAGCAAATGAAATGCCATGTACATTTTAAACCATCCACTGATTTTTCAACGCAATTTTTAATGTTTACTTACATAGAACAAGGAAACTATGTGTTATTTGAGAAAATAGGAGGTGTTTGTAAAATGGTATGTTCCCCTTTAGGTGATAAGAAAAGTGTAACATACCCAGTTTGGTGAACATTGGATGACAATTAGGGACTTCAGTAGCTTTCCAATTATCTCCCTTGACAGATAAAGCCCAAAGTAGACCAAGTATACATGTACATAGGTCCAACTATTTTGAATTCTCTGTTTTAACCCTTGTTTTCCATAGTGGTAGTATAGGAATAAGTTGCTCACATTGTCATATTTATTTTTACTTAAGCAGGTAGGACTACAATAGTTTAATAAATATTATGTTGTAAAAACTTGTAAAACATGTTTCCATGAGCGCAATCAAATTGCTTTATTAATTACAGAGATATAAGGATAAATGTGCACTAGGTAGCACATAGGGATCAACAATAAAAACAGAGTAAACCAACTATAAGCACCTATGTGTTTGTAGTGAGTACTAAGGGAAGGTAACTGACTAAGGTCTCCTATTAACTGTTGAACAATAATAAAGAGCAGAAAGGGAAAAAAGAGTCATTTATCAAGGGGAAGAAGCCTTTAGAATCTAGGACAAATTAGTTTTTAGCTCACCTGAGCACAATGTGCTCATGGTGAGCATTTGTGATCACCTTTTGTTCGTTGTATGTCATCTGTTGTGCGTCGGCAACATTTGCCTTGCTAACACTCTAGAGGTCACATTTATTGTCCAAAAATCTTCATGAAACTTGGTCAGAAGATTTGTCCCAATGATATCTTGGACAAGTTTGAGAATGGTTCCAGTTGGTTGAAAAACATGGCCGCCAGGGGGGGGGGGCATTTGTATGCTCCCCATATATATATATATGGGGAGCATAATATAGTTGCCAGTTTGTCCTTCCTTCCGTCACACTTTTGTTACAGTTACAGTTTCTCATAGCGCCTTCAATATTTTACCGATCTCTTACATATTTGGCATGTAGGTACCTTGCATGGACCTCTACCTTTTGATGACGTTTGAGGTCACTGGGGTCAAGGTCACCGAGGCTAATAAAAGATTTTTTCTGTCACACTTTTGTTACATTTTCTCATAGCGCCTTCAATATTTTACCAATCTCTTACATATTTGGCATGTAGGTACCTTTCATGAACCTCTACCTTTTGATGAGGTTTGAGGTCACTGGGGTCAAGGTCAAGGTCACCGAGGCTAATAATATATTTTTTTCCTTCACACTTTTGTTACAGTTTCTCACAGCGCCTTTAATATCTTACCGATCTCTTACATATTGGGCATGTAGGTACCTTGCATGGACCTCTACCTTTTGATGATGTTTGAGGTCTCTGGGGTCAAGGTCAAGGTCACCAAGGCTAATAATAGATTTTTTCCGTCACACTTTTGTTACAGTTTCTCATAGCGCCTTCAATATTTTACCCATCATTTACATATTTGGCATGTAGGTACCTTGCATGGACCTCTACCTTTTGATGAGGTTTGAGGTCACCAGGGTCAAGGTTACCGAGGCTAAAAAAAGATTTTCTCAAGGTCACACTTTTTTTCCACACAATTAACCAATATATGGACAAAGCATCATCGGGGAGCATCCATCAGTTTTACTAATATCCTTGTTCCTTATAACTATAAGGCTATAGTAAAACATTGTTAGCACTCTAGAAGTCACATTTTTAGTCCAATCTTCATGGAACTTGGTCAGAACGTTTCCGTCCTTCCCAAATACCGTGGGTCCTCAGATTTTACCGATAATAAATTGGAAAATCCGGAAATGATTATAATTGCAGGACCTCTTGTCCGGTTATAGAATTATGGCGAAATTCGGAATTTCATTAGTTTTTTTTCAGAAATAGAATCAACGCAAAAGTTAGATTATACCGATTTATTAATGAATACTCTGATCATGTAAAACGTTTTTTCATTTTTGTTTCATTTTTATCTCGGCTGTTTTCAAAGAAAACCCGAGGTATCTTCATAGCCGTCTGCGTCGTCCGAAAACTTTAACATTGGCAATAACTTTTGCAATATTGAAGATAGCAACTTGATATTTGGCATGCATGTGTATCTCATGGAGCTGCACATTTTGAGTGGTAAAAGGTCAAGATCATCCTTCAAGGTCAAAGGTCAAAAAAACAAAATCCAAGGCAAGTAACAAGCTTTAAAGGGAGATAATTTCTATACATGCCAAATGTTAAATAGAAATTTTATTTCAAATTGGCGCAGTAGTGGGCATTGTGTTTCTGACAAACACATCTTTTGTTGGGTCACTAGGTCAAAGATCAAGGTCACTTTTTTCCATTTTTTTTTTATTTATTTATTCAAAACTGCACCCACAGTGTTGGCATCAGCTATGCATTGCTCTTGTTTGAATTACGTAAGTGTAAATACGGTATCCGAAGATTTTTGCTGCGTGGTCAAAGCGAATGAAACACTACGTCATCATTATACGAGTACATTCCACAAAGGGAGAGAATCAAAATTGACAACCACATGCATATATATATATATATATATTGGTTCCCGTTTTATCCGATTAATTTGTAAGCAAACAGGGCATAAACAAAGGTCATTGTGACCTTCCCAAGAACTGTCAACATCATCACAGGAGTTAAAAGGAAAACAGCGGACATTCTGCATGAATAAAAGCATGATTACTATTTCGTAGTGAATACAAAATAATGTTGATTTTATTGATATACCTGTGTAGATTGGATATGTGTTATAATTATTATAACTATATTAAAATATTGTAAAAAAATCTCATTTTTGCCTTTTTTCTACATTTTTCTTTTTTGGGCTGGAAATGATCAGTCGATCTGGGCCGGCAAAGCCTGCAAAATTCTAGGACCTCCTGGCCGGCAAAAATTATAATTTTGGGAAGGACTGCATTTGTTCTAATAATTTCTGGGCTGAGTTCGAAAATGGTTCCCGTCTGTTTAAAAAAAATGGCTGCCAGGGGATGGGGCATTCTTCCTGATATGGCTGTAGTAAAACCTTGTTAACTCTCTAGAAGTCACATTTAGGGTCCAAGCTTTATGAAGCTTGTCAGAACATTTTGCTCTAATGATGGCTCAGCTGAGTTTGAAAATGGTTATGGTTGAAAAATAGGGGGCGGGGCATTTTTATGCCCCCTTCTTTGAAGAAGAGGGGGTATATTGTTTTTGGCCTGTCTGTCTGTCATTCTGTCTGTCCCAAAACTTTAAGGTCAAAATATGGAACTTTAAGGTCAAAATATGGAACTCTAAGTCAAAATATGGAAATTTTATTTCAAAGTGGTGCAGTAGGGGGCATTGTGTCTCTGACAAACACATCTCTTGTTCCTTATATGGCTATAGTAAAACCTTGTTTACACTCTAGAATTCACATTTTTAGTCCTATCTTCATGAAACTTGGTCAAAACATTAATTTTGTTCTAATATCTAGGATGAGTTCGAAAATGGTTCTGGGCTGTTGAAAACATGGCAGCCAGGGGACGGGGCATTTTTCCTTTTATGACTATAGTAAAACCTTGTTAACTCTAGTTGATATTTTGGCCAAGTTTGAAAATGGTTTTAAAAACATCTCAAAAGTTGCTGAGAGCAGTTGAGTACCCTGAAATTGCAGGTGAGCGACCGTGGGCCTCTGGACCTCTTGTTTAAATATTTAATCTGATTTTCAATGGGCACAATGAGAAAAAAAAGCCACTATTGCTTGCCATATTGTTAAGTACTCCAATGGAAACCCTTGGACCTTTAAAAAAAAAAAAGTGCTATATTGACTAACAAGTTTACATTCAATGTAAATCTTATAATAGCAATCAAAAGTTTGATTTCTGCTAAAAAAAATGGACTGCACACCTTGAAAGTGTTCAGCATTCACAGATATTTCCCCTCTTCATTACTGCAAAGCAGGTAGCTTAAGAAGGTTCAATTGACTTGCTAATAAGCCTATCATTCATGCGGGTCGCATTAAACACTTTTCTTTTACACAAAGGACAAGGTCACACTAACTAGTCGAAGGTCAAATTTGTCTTAACTTCGTCATTCAACAAGAAATGTTAAGCGCACCTGAGAACATAGTGCTCATTAAGTGCTTTTAGGATACCCTGATGTCCATCGTTAGTCAGTGCGTCTGTGCTTGATATGCTTGTATTAACTTTTACTTCTAAAGACTAGTCCTCCTTCATGATGTGATTTTTTTTTAAAGAAATTTCACAGGATTACTTCTTGAGTGACACTCTTATAAAGTTGGTCAAATCGTTTTGGTCCATGGCCTTTGTAGGTCACTAGAGCTAAAAATAGATATTTAAAAAGAGAACTTCAAAAATCTTTTAAAACCAGAAGGGTCAGGTCTTAAATAATAATTGTTGTGTAACATAGTATAGTGGTGTGTAACATAGTATAGTGGTGTGTAACATAGTATAGTGGTGCCTTACTTAATTTGTTTAACTTGTAATAAGTCGTGCCCCTGGGGTCTAAAATGGCCAAGCTTCAGGGGTCACATAAAGTACATATAGCACTAAAATAGCAAAATGACACAACAATTTCTGCGCTTTAACAATAAGACCAAGAGGTGTAATGTTTTGCCTATTACATTGTATGGTGGTCTTCTATCAAGTTTTTTTCAAATCATGCCCCTAGGATTACAATTTGATCTGCCTAAAAGCTGACTTGTTTCCTTTCAGGGCTTTTTTTCTTTCTTTAGCAAGGGTCTTATATAGGCCCCTTCCCTCAAGAAAAAGGCCCCTCCCCCTGAGAGAATTTCTTTTAAATGATGCAATTTTCATCAACTCCAATATTCTTTAAGATTTTCAAACACGAGTTTTGTTGGTATCCTGTACAGTGTAAAATTCTCAAGGATAGACACAATACTGTTGTTACTGTAAGAGTGTTGTGTTTTCAGGCAGACTGGGATGAAAAGATGAAATCTGCTGGAGGCAAGGTGGTGGTCGTTGATTTCACTGCAACCTGGTGTGGACCTTGTCAGATGATCAAACCACTTTTTGAGGTGGGCACTATAAGGCTAGTGTTAACTGGTACATCAATATTTCATTTGGCAGGTCCACAGGACTACGATTGTTTATAGTTGGGGTCTTCCCATAACAAAATGGATTTGTTTGTTTGTATTGTTTGCTTTTGTATCAACATTTTTAGCACACCTGAGAACAATGTGCTTAAGGTGAGCTACTTTGAACTGTGTCCAGTGTCCAGCGTCTTGTGGTGTGTGTTTTCTACTTTTAGCTTTTTACACACATTTTGATCCAATCTTGATGAAAATTGGTCAGAATGTTTATCTAGACACTATCTAGGTAAAGTTTAAATCTGGATCCTAAAACTAGGACACCCGGTTGATTCTTATAAAAAAATTGTTTTCACTTTATATTCCACATTTCTGACTTAATCTTCATGAAAGTTGGTAAGAATGTGTATGTTGACATTATCTAGGCCAGGATTGAATCTGGGTCATGTGTGTTCAAAAATTAAATGACCAGATAAATTACTAGAAAACCCATATTACCACTCTAGAAGCCACATTTATGACTCAATCTTGCTTAAACTTTGTAAGGATGTTTATTATGAAGATATGAAGGTTGAGTTTGAATCTGGTTGAGTGGGGTACAATACCATGTCACTAAGTCAAGTCTTCAACACTTGATGTACCTTGAATTCAGCTGAGGCCTTGATGGCCATCATGGCAATCTTGTTATGTGTTGTATTTATAAGATACATGTAGAAGGCATTATTAAATGATGTTGATAGCACTAGACAGTTTAAAGGTATCACACGTCCATTTGAATGCTATTTTAAAATTAGGAAAGTTCCGAACTGTAAAATTAGAGTTATTTGAAGAAGAAAATCAAGTTTTTTAAATCCCTGATTAGTAAGAAATGAAACAGCAAGTGGTTTTAACTATTTGTTCACACTTATTTTAAGACAACAAGCATGGATGATTCTGTGATGTATTTTGGAGAGAAAAATACAATGCAATTTATTAAATTTGGTAAAATCTCTGCATTTATATATGATTTAAATGAAAAATGTTTACTTTCATGAAATACTATGCACAGCAGGATAGAATGGGCTAGTTGTTTACTCTTTATATCCTCTATTGTATCAGTCTTAAATTATGAATAACATTAATTGAACATGATAATATGAGTGTTAATAGTAGTACTGTATTTTTTTCAGCAATTATCCAAGGAATGCCTCAATGTACTGTTTTTGAAGGTGGATGTTGATGCGTGTGAGGTAGGTGCTGAACATTGTGCTGGGTAGACATGTATTCCAAGGCGTCTTGTAAGGCTCTGGGAGAGGGGGTCCTAGCTTTAAAAAAAAGGGGAAAAGTAGCATTTAAAAACCATGTTTGAAGATAACTTTACATAATGTAACCGATGTGGGGATGGCATTTATTGGGACAAGTGTCTGAGGGGATGTAGTCTTTATTCCTTGGTAGGAGGTGCACGTTCTGTAGAGACTTTGTGTGGGAAAAACATATCGAATCATGAACTATTGTGGGAAAGGGCCATACAATTATGCGGTTTGTTGTAGGGTTGTACTATTGTGGGAAAGGGCCATACAATTATGCGGTTTGTTGTAGGGTTGTGTGCATTATGTATGTAAATCATGTCAAGTGCCAATAAATTTAAGGTTTTACTTAAACAGACTTTACACATTGACTTATTTAAACCAGAATTATACAGGGATTTCAATAGATTTTGAAGACCAGGAGTCAAATAAAATACTAAATTTTATAGTAATTATGTTTTTGCATACAAGTTAAAATCTCTGCAAATGTGATTTAGCTTTTTGGCAATATTTGCATCACAATGATGGCTGAGTATCTGCAGAAGTCAAAAGTGAGAAAATGGAAAAATGCTTGCATCAAAAATCAGGTCTGCATCAATTGAAATCCCTCATTATGTATTTGTTCTTTTGTCCAAAATGTTAATTTCCTTCATAATTTGCAGCTGTGTATGGAGTGTTGTATTTGTGTATATCTTCACAGGACGTTGCTGGCCAGGAAGGCGTCTCTGCAATGCCCACATTCAAATTCTACAAGGATGGCAAGAAGGTATGACATGCACACTAGTTTAACTTGCTCTGCACTAGCTATCACTAGCGGTCCAATAGACACTTGTTACATGATTTTAACTTGTGCAAACCTTAACATGTGAAGTGATTTGAACTTCAAATAGCACATGTTGAATGTATATTTCTTTTTTTCTGACCTACACAACAACCAAACCCTAGGATTATAGTACTTACAGTACACTACCATTACGCTCATGGTGAGCTAAAAGGATACTGGGTTGTCTGTTGTCCATCAGTGTGTGCGTGCATGCATACATACATAAACTTTTTCTTCTAACAACATCTTTTCCTAAATCCCTATACAGATTTAAATGGAACTTCACAAAAATGATCATTGGATGACATGCTTTTAAAGTTGTTTCAAATCTGAAACCACATGTTAAGGGTTTTAATATTGTGTGTGTAACATCATCTAGTTGTTCTCTACTAAGTTTGTTTGATTCATGTTCTTGTCAAAATTGACCAACCATTCCCTGCCCCCTTGGCTTCAGAAGTAACTTATTTTCCTTTCAATGTATGTAGTGGAAAACAACTTATATAAAAATATATTTTCCTGAAACTGCAAGGCTCATTTGTTTCATTTGGTATGTAAATATAGTAAAAACTCAAAATATGTTCTCATGACATCCCAAGGCAAGGTTTATATTTGTTATTAACCAGGTTTTCCGAAGGAAAAAACTGGTTATTAGATTGGCGAATGCGGGCGGGCTGGCTGGCTGGCGGGCGGGCGGGCGGAACAAGCTTGTCCGGGCCATAACTATGTCGTTCATTGTCAGATTTTAAAATCATTTGGCACATTTGTTCACCATCATTGGACGGTGTGTCGCGCGAAATAATTACGTCTATATCTCCAAGGTCAAGGTCATACTTTGAGGT
>VMBQ01000740.1:199374-242641 GCA_007657795.1 Dreissena rostriformis | reverse complement strand
GTAAAACCTTGTTAACACTCTAGAAGTCACATTTTTGGTCCAATGCTCATGAAACTTGGTCAGAATATTTGTACTAATGATATCTGGGCTGAGTTCGAAAATGGTTGAGATCCGTTAAAAAACATGGCCGCAAGGGGGCGTGGCATTTTTCCTTATATGGCTATATAGTAAAACCTTGTTAACACTCTAGAAGTCACATTTATTATCCAATCTTTATGAAACTTGATCAGAACATTTGTTCTAACAATAGCTCGGCTGTTGTCCTTATATGGCTTTAGTGAAAACTTGTTGACGCTATATTAGCCACATTTATTGGCCAATCTTCATGAAACTTGGTCAGAACATTTGTCCCAATGAAATCTTGGCAGAGATTGAAACTGGGTCATATGAGCTCAAAAACTAGGTCACTAGGTCAAATATATAAAAAAAACATCTTAAAAGTAATTTTTTTGGTCCAATCTTCATGAATCAGCTTGCATTTTTTCAGAAAAGTCTAGCTCCTTTTGCTCTCAGGTGAGTGCCTTAGGGCCTGATGGCCCTCTTGTTTGTTTTTTTTTAAATAAAATTATTGATAACTTTTTCATATATTTCAGTTTTGTTAGTTAATTAATCAAATAATATTTTTCAAATATACGAAAATCTGTGAACAAGTCCCTTGTTGTGGTGTGATGACATAATGAACAGTGTTGGGGACATTACACACTGAGGTGTGGGGACATAGCACACAGTGTTGGGGACATTACACACTGAGGTGTGGGGACATAATGCACAGTGTTGGGGACATTACACACTGAGGTTTGGGGACATAATGCACAGTGTTGGAGACAGTACACACTGAGGTGTGGGGACTTAACACACAGTGTTGAGGACATTACAAACTGAGGTGTGGGGACATAATGCACAGTGTTGAGGACATTACACACTGAGGCTTGGTGACATAACGCACAGTGTTGAGGACATTACACACTGAGGTGTGGGGACATGATGAACAGTGTTTGGGACATTACACACTGAGTCATGGGGACATTACACACTGAGGTTTGGGGACATAATGCACAGTGTTGGGGACATTACAAACTGAGGCGTGAGGACATAATCAATAGTGTTGGGGACATTACACGCTGAGGTGTAAGGACATAATGCACAGTGTTGGGGACATTACACACTGAGTCATAGAGACATTACACACTGAGGCGTGGGGACATTACACACTGAGACATAGGGACATAACGAACAGTGTGGGGACATTACGCACAGTGTTGGGGACATTACACACTAAGGCTTGGGGACATAGTGCACAGTGTTGGGGACATTACACACTGAGGCATGGTTACATTACACACTGAGGCATGGGGATATTACACACTGAGGCATGGGGACATTACACACTGAGGCGAGTGACATTACACACTGAGGTGTGGGGACATAATGCACAGTGTTGGGGACATTACACACTTGGTTGTGGGGACATTACACACTGAGGTGTGGGGACATAACGCACAGTGTTGGGGACATTACACACTTGGTCGTGGGGACATAATGCACAGTGTTCTGGATATTACACACGTGGGCGAGGGGACATAATACACAGTGTTGGGGACATGATACACTGAGGTATGGGGACATAACGCACAGTGTTGGGGACATTACACACTGAGGCATTGGGACATAATGCACAGTGTTGGGAAAATTTCACACTGAGGTGTGGGACATAACGCACAGTGTTGGGGACATTACAAACTGAGGCGTGGGGACATAACGCACAGTGTTAGGGAAATTACACACTGAGGTGTGGGACATAACGCACAGTGTTGGGGACATTACACACTGAGGTATGGGGACATAAGGCACAGTGTTGGGGACATTACACACTGAGGTATGGGGACATAACGCACAGTATTGGGGACATTACACACTGAAGCGTTGGGACATAATGCACTGAGTTGGGGACATTACAAACTGAGGCGTGGGGACATAATGCACAGTGTTGGGGACATTACATACTGAGGTGTGGGACATAATGCACAATGTTGGGGACATTACAAACTGAGGCGTGGGGACATAATGCACAGTGTTGGGGACATTACATACTGAGGTGTGGGACATAATGCACAGTGTTGGGGACATTACAAACTGAGGCGTGGGGACATAATGCACAGTGTTGGGGACATTACATACTGAGGTGTGGGACATAATGCACAGTGTTGGGGACATTACAAACTGAGGCGTGGGGACATAATGCACAGTGTTGGGGACATTACATACTGAGGTGTGGGACATAATGCACAGTGTTGGGGACATTACAAACTGAGGCGTGGGGACATAATGCACAGTGTTGGGGACATTACATACTGAGGTGTGGGACATAATGCACAGTGTTGGGGACATTACAAACTGAGGTGTGGGACATAACGCACAGTGTTGGGGACATTACAAACTGAGGCGTGGGGACATAATGCACAGTGTTGGGGACATTACATACTGAGGTGTGGGACATAATGCACAGTGTTGGGGACATTACAAACTGAGGTGTGGGACATAACGCACAGTGTTGGGGACATTACACACTGAGGTGTGGGGACATAATGCACAGTGTTGGGGACATTACACACTGAGGTGTGGGACATAATGCACAGTGTTGGGGACATTACATACTGAGGTGTGGGACATTATGCAGAGTGTTGGGGACATTACACACTGAGGTGTGGGGACATAATGCACAGTGTTAGGGACATTACACACTGAGGTGTGGGACATAACGCACATTGTTGGGGACATTACATACTGTGGTGTGGGGACATAATGCACTGTGTTGAGGACGTTACACACTGAGGCGTTGGGACATTATGTACAGAGTTGGGAACATTACAAACTGAGGCGTGGGGACATAATGCACAGTGTTGGCGACATAACGTACTGATGTGTGGGGACATAACGCACAGTGTTGAGGACATTACACACTGAGTCATGGGGACATAATGCACAGTGTTAAGGACATTTCACACTGAGGTGTGGGGACATAACGCACAGTGTTGGGGACATTACACACTGAGGTGTGGAGACATAACGCACAATATTGTAGACATTATACACGGAGGTGTGGGGACATTACACACTGAGGTGTGGGGACATAATGCACAGTGTTGGGGGCATTACATAATGAGCCGTAGGGACATTATGCACAGTGTTGGGGTCATTACACACTGAGGTGTGGGGACATAATGCACAGTGTTGGGGACATATCACACTGAGGCATGGGGACATAATGCACAGTGTTGGGATCATCACAAACTGAGGCGTAGGGACATAACACACAGTGTTGAGGACATTACACACTGAGTCGTTGGGACATAATGCACAGTGTTTGAGACATGGGGACATAACACACAGTGTTGGGGACATTACACACTGAGGCGTGGAGACATAACGCACAGTGTTGGGGACATAACATACTGAGGCGGGGGGACATAACGCACAGTGTTGGGGACATTACACACTGAGGCATTGGGACATAATGCACAGTGTTGGGGACATTACACACTGAGGCGTGGGGACATAATGCACAGTGTTGGGGACATAACATACTGAGGTGTGGGGACATAACGCACAGTGTTGGAGACATGATACACTGAGGTATGGGGACATAACGCACAGTGTTGGGGACATTACACACTGAGGTGTGGGGACATTACACACTGAGGTGTGGGGACATAATGCACAGTGTTGGGGACATTACACACTGAGGCATTGGGACATAATGCACAGTGTTGAGGACATTACACACTGAGGCCTGGGGACATTATGCAGAGTGTTGGGGACATAACACACTGAGGCATTGGGACATTATGCACAGTGTTGAGGACATTACACACTGAGGCATTGGGACATTATGCACAGTGTTGAGGACATTACACACTGAGGCATTTGGACATTATGCACAATGTTGAGGACATTACACACTGAGGCATTGGGACATTATGCACAGTGTTGAGGACATTACACACTGAGGCAGTGGGACATTATGCACAGTGTTGAGGACATTACACACTGAGGCGTGGGGACATTATGCAGAGTGTTGGGGACATTACACACTGAGTCGTGGAGACATAATGCACAGTGTTGAGGACATCACACACTGAGTCGTGGGGACATTATGCAGAGTGTTGGGGACATTACACACTGAGGCGTGGGGACATAATTCACAGTGTTGAGGACATTTCACACTGAGGTGTGGGGACATAACGCACAGTGTTGGGGACATTACACACTGATGTGTGGGGACATAATGCACAGTGTTGAGGACATTTCACACTGAGGTGTGGGGACATAACGCACAGTGTTGAGGACATTACAAACTGAGGTGTGGGGACATTACACACTGATGTGTGGGGACATAATCACAGTGTTGGGGATATAACATACTGAGTCGTGGTGATATAATGCACAGTGTTGGGGACATTACACAATGAGGTGTGGGGACATAATGCACAGTGTTGAGGACATTACACACTGAGGTGTGGTGACATAACGCACAGTGTAAAGGACATTACACACTGAGGTGAGGGGACATTATGCACAGTGTTGGGGACATTACACACTGAGATGTGGGGACATAACGCACAGTGTTGGGGACATAACATACTGAGTCCTGGGGACATATCACACTGAGGCGTGGGGATATTACAAACTGAGGCGTGGGGACATTACACACTGAGACGTGGGGATATTACACTAGAGGCCTGGGGACATAATGCACAGTGTTGAGGACATTACACACTGAGCCATGGGGACATAACGCACAGTGTTGGGGACATTACACGCTGAGGCGTGGGGACACATTGCACAGTGTTGGGGACATTACACACTGAGGCGTGGGGACATAATGCACATTGTTGGGGACATTACACACGGAGACGTGGGGACATAACGCACAGTGTTGGGGACATTACACACTTAGGCATTGGGACATTACACACTTAGGCATGGGGACATAACGCACAGTGTTGGGGACATTACACACTGAGGTCTGGGGACATTCCATACTAAGGCGTGGGGACATTACACACTGAGGCGTGTGACATTACACACTGAGGCATGGGGACATAACACACTGAGGCGTGGGGACATTACACACTGAGGCGTGGGGACATTGCACACTGAGGCGTGGAGACATTTCACACTGAGGCATATGCACATTACACACTGAGGCGTGGGGACATTACACACTGAGGCGTGGGGACATTACATTATGAGGCGTGGGGACATGTTACGCACAGTGTTGGGACATTACGCACTGAAGCGTGGGGACATAGCACACAGTGTTGGGGACATAACACACTGAGGCGTGGGGACATAACGCAGAGTGTTGGGGACATTACACGCTGAGGCGTGGGGACACAATGTACAGTGTTGGGGACATTACACACTGAGGAGTGGGGACATAATGCACATTGTTGGGAACATTACACACTGAGGCGTGGGGACATAACACACTGAGGCGTGGGGACACACTGCACAGTGTTTGGCACATAACACACTGAGACGTGGGGACATAACGCACAGTGTTGGGCACATTACACACTGAGGTGTGGGGACATAATGCACAGTGTTGGGGACATTACACACTGAGGCATGGGGACATACCGCACCGTGTTGGGGACATTACACACTGAGGTGTGGGGACATTACACACTGAGGCGTGGGGACATTACTCACTGAGGCGTGGGGACATTACACACTGAGGCGTGGGGACATTACACACTGAGGCGTGGGGACATTACACACTGAGGCGTGGGGACATTACACACTGAGGCGTGGGGACATTACACACTGAGGCGTGGGGACATTACACACTGAGGCGTGGGGACATTACACACTGAGGCGTGGGGACATTACACACTGAGGCGTGGGGACATTACTCACTGAGGCGTGGGGACATTACACACTGAGGCGTGGGGACATTACTCACTGAGGCGTGGGGACATTACACACTGAGGCGTGGGGACATTACACACTGAGGCGTGGGGACATTACACACTGAGTCGTGGGGACATAACGCACAGTGTTCGGCACATAACACACTGAGGCGTGGGGACATAACGTAGAGTGATTGGGGACATTACACACGCTGAGGCGTGGGGACACAATGTACAGTGTTGGGGACATTACACACTGAGGCGTGGGGACATAACACACTGAGGCGTGGGGACACAATGCACAGTGTTGGGCACATAACACACTGAGACGTGGGGACATAACACACGGTGTTGGGCACATTACACACTGAGGTGTGGGGACATAATGCACAGTGTTGGGGACATTACACACTGAGTCGTGGGGACATAACACACAGTGTTGGGGACATTACACACTGAGGCGTGGGGACATAATGCAGAGTGTTGGGGACATGACACGCTGAGGCGTGTGGACACAATGTACAGTGTTGGGGACATAACACACTGAGGTGTGGGGACATAACGCACAGTGTTGGGGACATTACACACTGAGGTGTGGGGACATTATGCACAGTGTTGGGGACATTACACACTGAGTCGTGGGGACATACTGCACAGTGTTGAGGACATTACAAACTGAGGCGTGGGGACATAATGCACAGTGTTGGGGACATTACACACTGAGGCGTGGGGACATAACGCACAGTGTTGGGCACATAAGACACTGAGGCGTGGGGACATAATGCACAGTGTTTGGCACATTACACGCTGAGGCGTGGGGACACAATGCACAGTGTTGAGGACATTACACACTGAGTCGTGGGGACATAATGCACAGTGTTGGGGACATTACACACTGAGATGTGGGGACATGATGCACAGTGTTGGGGACATTACACACTGAGGTGTGGGGACATAATGCACAGTGTTAGGGACATTACACATGTGAGGCATGGGGACATAATGCACAGTGTTGGGCACATTACACGCTGAGGCGCGATGACATAATGCACAGTGTTGGGTACATTACAAACTGAGGGGTGGGGACAAAACACACAATGTTTGGGTAATTACACACTGAGGCGTGGGGACATAACGCACAGTGTTTGGGTAATTACACACTGAGGCGTGGGGGCATAACGCACAGTGTTTGGGTAATTACATACTGAGGCGTGGGGACATAACACATATTGTTGGGGACATTACACACTGAGGCGTGGGGACATAATAAACATTGTTTGATTATAATCAGATGATCATTCTGGACACAATTTCTATTTGGTTTCACCAATATTGTGTTAGGTGTATCAAATGTATATAATAAATAAATGTAAACTACTTTCACAGAAGTTTCCTCTATCTGTACAAACGGTAACAGAACATTTTGCATACAAAAAGAATTTTGAGTGGATTCATTATAATGGAGCAGTGCCATCGTACTGATAATAAAACCCAACATTATACTGTGAAACTGAGCAGATACATTTCGCCTTCCCAGATATCCACTAAGTCGATCTACAGATGACCGACAATGCCACTCCGAGCGCGCTTATTTATCAAGAGCGAACTGATAATATAATTCTTAATTACGACAATAGAAAACGAAAGAACAACATATATTAATACAATTTATAATCCTTTGATTCATTCGTTTTAAGTCCGAACGAGAATGACACCCTAAACAGATAAATGCATCTTCTGTTGAACCCGCAGGACAGTTGCCTGTAGTGTGTTGGTAATATTTTGAATACACGAAGCTCCGGTGCACTATTTCCATTCATTTTATTGGAATATGTTTATTAGCTCTTCGATTAAAACTGGCGCTATTGAATAAGCATCAGCGCCCGTCTGGATTTGTGATTCTAGTCCTATTAATCGTATTTATCTTTTACTGATAGCTGGAATTTAGTGTAAACTAATCGTAAGAAAAGCAACTTTGTATTAAAGTCGAGAATTTTCTAATTATGACCCTGTTGTCAAAGCAGGCCACAACCTAGGGTCACTTGGTCTATGCACCTAATTAGCAACATTATTTTTTAACAACATACTCTTAAACCGCAAAGTCCAGATGTTTGATGTGTGGAATGTTACGTCATGTAGTGATCCTCTAAAAATGTAGGGGTGCGGTATAGACGTCACTTATAGGGTCAAATGTTGATTTGTCTTGCCGATGCATGTCCGTACTGTACTTTCCCCATCCATTCAAGACATTAGAATTGACTTGAAGCCCATGCTAACCCACACAAGACTGTACATTATGTCCAAGAACCAGATAAATACCTTAATTCAAGGTCAAACCGTAAGGCCAAGGTTCCCAAGACATCACTAGATGTCACTAGATCGGCAAAAAGGGCTTGTCCGCTCTATAACTTGACCATGCATGAAGAAATTCACAATAACATTGGTACAGAATTTAACCTAACAGAGACGCTGTATCTTAAAATAACTTGTTAACTTGGTACACATGTTTTCCTATTTTAGACGCTTTGTCGTGCCCATGAACAACCTGGTAACTCAATGTCAAGGTCGTAGTATAAGATCGAAGGTCAAAAGATAGCTTTTTATTATGGAAATATACTGCGTGTCAGCTCTATGACTGGACAATTCTTTGAAGGTTTGACATAAACAGAAAGTGCATCTATATTAGACTTCGTCTTACGTGCAAGTATCACATTCATAGTTTCAAGGTCAATGTCAAACTTAGAATCAAAGGTCAAAATACAGCACGTTATTGGCAAAACAATAGGCCTTGTCCGCTCTATAACTTGTATGCATGAAGAAATTCAAATAACTTCCTACACACCTTAAACTACATCAGAAGGCGCGAGAGTTTTTATTTCGCTGCGATGAAAACTGGATACCCTGGGGGTCGTATGCTTTATGACTGAGTTGATGGAAATTTGAAAAGCGAGATATTTTTAATTCCTCTAAAACTTCAGAGCCCAGATCTAAAATATAAAGTGGATTACCGGGTGAAAATATACGCTACTCCTTTACGAAAATCGCGAAAACGATGCCATTTTGTAAGTCAGCTCCATTCCAACTAACCTCACTTAAACGCAGTCAGCTCCCTTATAATCCCCCCTCCCCCCTGCAGATCATCATACTAAATACGTAACGACTATTGTTATTAAATAAAGTAAGCGTTTGTGATCTTGTTTAACATAAAGAATGAAGGCACACTCATGATCTTGTAAATACCCATTAACTTTCTATGGCTGTTAAAGCCTTACAGCGTACCGATATACGTAGTCTTATTTATAAGACGTTGCCAAGAATTTAGAGATACTTTTTATACGGGCTAAATTCTTTGGCTCCAAATATTACCCATATAAATAGTAGCTTAATATTTGAGAGCGTCAACAAGTTGGACTACGGTATACGATAACAATTTAAGTTGCCTTTCTTTGTTTTATTGTTCCGCTAATTTGTCAAATACAATGGAATCGAACTGTGTCGTCTAAATACGTTGTTTTCTTATGTCTAAACGTAAACAAAACACGGACTAATTTATATATACATAATACGTTATTTATGCGAGGAAACAATACACTAAAAATTGAGTGTCTTCCAAGGATATATACGTTGTTGTTTGGGAGCATTATTTCGAAATGGGAGCATCCGCAAGTGCAAAAAGAGGTCAGTTAGCATTGTCAAAGTACAAGTAGTTACATGTGTCGTAATCGAAATTACACAATCTATATGCGGAAGTTTTCTTATTTCTTAAAAATCTGAAACTTTGATATAAGGATTTTGACGCACAAACTCATTGTAATCAACAAAACAGACAGCGAAACATACATATTTAATACTTTTAATCGTTCTGCAAATACCCACAATAACAGACATTGAATCTCGTTGATTGTATAAACATTGTGTCATAGTGTGCGGTACTTGTCTTTAATTATACTAACACTACCACGGCACAACAAACAGAATTAGTCATTTGTGATTTAAAACAGACAACAAAGACGAAGTCTTCATATTTTATATATAGTATCACACATTACCTAGGTATGTCTGGTAAACAGTATATAACTAATTGTCGGCAAGCAATATTAAGTGCCTGTCGTCTCGTAAAACATGTTGTAATTAACCTTCAGGGTCCTCAACTATTGTAATTAAAACTCGTTGTTGACATAAATAGCAGCAAACGCCAAACCTGGCGCTGACATGGGGGACTTTCCCGCACTCCACGAGCTCCAGTCGGTGATAGCAGGGCTAGAGAAAGCGACAGGAAACAACCAGAAGCTGGACGCCGTCATTGATGCTGCCAAGCTGAAGACCAGAGCTACCGACGCTGACGTGACACAGTCAGTGCAAAACGTATCGCAACAGCTCGTGAAATACTGCACCGTTATTACCGACCATTTGAACACACTAAAGAAAAAGCTTAGCGAACTGTCGGATGCCGCAATCACGAGGTGTAATGAACAATCTGGTAAGTTGCTTGCAAGATATATTTGAAACATTTCATTGTGATAATAATTAAATGTGGGTCTGTCCGGTTAGCGCAGTGGCTGGTACACGCGCTTCTCACTTAAGCGACCCGGGTTCAATCTCAGCTCCCGGCGCATGTGAGTTTGGTTGGTGGTCACCACACCGTACAGACAGGGTTCCGCCAGGTACACCGGTCCCCCATAGCACAAGTTCACACCACAATTGAATATATTTCAGTAAAAACTAAATAGCTGGATATAACAGCTATGAATCAAAATTCATCGCAACTTTCGTGAGTCTGATGGCTAAATTATAAAGAATGGTTGGGACGCACTCCTCACATAATGCAGCCTCATGCAAGGAAGGACATCATTAACTTCGAAATACACACACTCACACACTATTATAATTCTATTTAAATCGTAATTGAAAACCATTGTCACTTGAAATTAATTACTAAACAACATGTACGTGTTCGTTGATGTTTGCTGGAATATTTGGATTTTAATAAGTGTTATCCAGTTATGCATATGTATGTACATGTATGGACAAAAGAACACTACACAATGCCATTAATTAATTATTTAAAACAACTGCAATGATCTTTTACGCGCGTAATAAATACATTTTTAACAAACGCCCTACATTGTCATTTTAAAGTTTTTTTTTCTTTAAGCTAACGACCACTCGGACCAAGTTCAGCAACACATCCATTTTGTGGATGACCTTATTATGAATGCCAAAAAGCGCCTTGAAACAGTAAACACGGACAACGACTTACCAAACATGGTATCCTCACTGAAGCGTCAAATCCACGAACTTGAACTGGTAAAAGAAAAGGTAAAATTGTCTCGCAGTCTTGACAGTGCAATATCGACGACAAATGAAAGATTTACCTCTCTTTTACAAAATGATGGAGGACAGTTTATTTTGGAAGATATTCTCAAATGGCGCGAAGAGGCATTGCGACTGAGAAGGAAATATGAATCGCTTCTTGACGATAATGCAAAGCTAGAAAATATTAACGAAGAAAGTGTTGTGTCACTTGAAGATTCCAATAGACGTTTACTCAAAGAACTGGCAGAACTTAGAACCGAAACTATCAATGCAGACAGTCGTGCTGAGAAGGCACATATCAGAGTACAAAAGATTGAAGAAAAACTTCTTGACGAGAGGCTATCTCATGAAGTTGAGGTAAATTACTTGCGAGCCTTATTAGAGAAAAAAGATTTTACTATTGAAAACCTGATGAGAAACTCGCCCCGCAGTCCGATTGCAGACAAAGATGCTGTGAGGCCTACTCCGGAAGGCTACGAAGACGAGACAGCATCTAAAAGTAAACCGAATTCAGTGAACACAACAGATGATGAAAAAGAAGTAAAACCTTCATCCAACAAAATCAATGAAACCGATAAAGAAACACACGACAAGAACGACGTTGATTCATTCAGAGAATGGATTCAGGCATTTGATGGCAAAAAATCTCAAATCAACCCATCTACTGATAAATTGAAACAAGAAGAGGACGAGGATGCGAAAATCAAAGACACTTTAGACAAATTGCAAGCCAGCTTAGATGGTGAGACTACAGACGATACCGCACAGCCTACAAAGGATGTCAACGATCCAGGTGTGAAGACTGCAGACGATCAACAGAAGACTGCACCTGTGACACGGAAGATTAGCCCAGTCAAGCAAAAGGTAAAAGCAGTGACAATTAGGGATCCTGAAAAGACGCAGGGCGGTAAGATGCAGAGTAGCCATACACAGGCTGGACAACGACAACAATCTCTTGTAGATGCAGTTAAGAACAAAAACACCATACACCTCCAGCAAGACCCCGTGTCGCACAAGGCTGCCTCTGATGTCAGATCGGAGGGCGAGAAGAGCAACCGTCCAGTTGTCGTTGTCAGTGAAGGCGCTATGAAAGAAATATTGTATGCTATTTTTTATTTTATTTTTTAATGGAAAAAAAAATCCTTTGAATAATAATTGTGTTGCCAACACAAACAGGCGTTCAGGCATATTTATGCTGCGTTAAAAAAGTAATAAAAAAATATAAGAACACAGAAATATATTTAATATTGTTTTTGTTTTCATTTTTAAGTCTTTATTAAGTGGACTGACTAACAAATCATACATGGATAACTTTACTTATTTAAATTTTCAAGCATGCATTAAACTATATCATATAGTATATGTGTGTTGTGCACATTTCTATATACCTGTTTACATCCAATCACGTGCCTCCAGATACCGAAGAAGCGACGGCGACATTGACGGCAACCTGTCCTACCACAAGGGCGTCGGTGCCGTCATCCGTACGACTTGCGGCTCGTTCGGCGTGGATAGCGTGCAGTGCGAGATAGTGGACGGCCTGCAGAACGACATGCTGCCCGACTTCGTGGAGGGCGAGCGGCCCATCAGCTTCCACATACACTTCCAGCAAAAATACGGCGCCAAGTTTGACCTCAAGGTATTCTGTCCGAACTACCAAATAGAACGGTTTCGTTCGGTTTTTTATTGCATATAATTTTGGTATGACAATGAATATAAAGTTTTATGTCAATAAAACTGAGTTACACTGAAGAAAATCCAGGACCATATGGGAAACCTTTTGAGAAGGACATTTTATGTGAGCTATAAAATCATGTGATATATGCACGGTTAGTGTACAATCTGTGATTTAGCGCGCATGATTTCCTTCCTATGTTGTCTCGCTGAGCGACTCAAATAACGTTTATTTATTACGTATTTGTGCTTAATTATATAGCGCACGTTATTTTTGTTTCATATACTTCGTTAACTTAACTTTCCTCAACTGTTGACCGCTCTAGGGTGGCGAGACGCTGGCTGTGTTCGTGCCGCATCGGCCTGTGGGAGAGTTCGAGGAAGTGATTCTCGTGCAGAGCGTGGAGGGCGGCGACTGGGAGCCGTGTGACACGTGTCAGGGCGCGCCCTCATCCCTCGACAAGGTTAGACACACTATAGAGTACAGCACTGCCAATGTTTGCTTTAATTAGTGTAAGACTTTGTGGGGTGCAATATTGTGTTGGATATTTCATGTGTTAATAACACCCAGAAAAAAATGAATATTAAACAATGAAAGGTTTTATCGTTAAAAAAGGCAATACACATTTGGCAGTCCACAATAAGCAATTAGAAGTTTGCTTGCATAAACTCAAATCTCAGTGCCTTTACACAGTGCATATTCGTTTCCCGACATTGTAGTCACCTCGAGAATATGCAATTAAACGGTACGAAATACATATACTAGTATTACATTTCATACATAGTTCAAATACATACATGAGGTGGCGTATTAATGCATATTGACATCGTACTTAGCCGAGTCTGAGTGTGCACTATACTCGTCACGTGTCTACTCCTGGCAGAGCGTGCAGGTGATCGGCACGGAGTTCCGGGACATCACGGACGTCAAGCTGATGGTGATAGCCAGGGAGAGGACGGACAATATCATCGCCGGGGAAACACGTGTCAGTCACGTATCTAAGTTCGATCCATCAGTTATTGTAAACATCAGACCAGAGGCATTCCGTGTGCGAACCGAAGTGAAACTAATGGTGAGAGAGTACGATTTGACAATATAACTAATACATAATTATTAATTTTTTGTCGTCATCATTTTTTTTCTATATTGGGTGACCAACGATGTTCACAGTTTTGATTACATGCAAACTTATAACTTTTGAAGGTTATATAGGTTGGATTTATGTTACATAGAGTATAAAGTATAATGACAAAACCAGTTTACTACAACAATTAGTCAACTGTTTGCGATCATAACCATATACAAGTAGATGTTTGTTTTTTATGTCATTTTATTGAATCAAGGTGCACCACCGCCACCGACAGGAGATGCCGTCGGCGATCGAGATCCACGGCGAGTGCAAGCGGATCATGTCGTGTACGGCGTTCGTGTCGCTCCAGTGTGAGCAGGTGACACGCGAGGACATCTCCGTCGTCATGGAGCTCCAGGAAGACACCGGTACTGACGCCTGCTAGGTGTCACATTGGAATATGTACAGTAACCCACCCCTCCTGTGTGTCACATTGCAAGCTATACCGTCCCCTACTACAAAACAATCTGTCCCGGTACAGACCTTCCTTCTACGTGTTGCCTGACATATAGTACCGGTATTGAACCCCTTTAATATGTAACCTAGCAATCGGCATCGATACTGACCCTCTCTTATGTGTCCGTTAGCAATCTGTCCCGGTACCGACCTCCCTCCCTCATGCAACCTGACAATTAGTACCGGAACCGAGCTATCTTATGTGTCACCTAGCAATCTGTTTCGGTATTGACCCCCTCCTATTTGTTATTTGGCAATCTTTACCGTTACGACAACCTCCTACGTGTAAACTAGCCATCTGTTCTGGTATCGACGCCCTTTTATGTGTCACATAGCAATATGTACGTGTATTGACCCCCCTCTTATGTGTCACAAAGCAACCATACATGTACCGACACTCTGCTATGTGCCACATGGTAATCTGCACCTGTACCGACACCCTCCTATGTGTCACATGGCAATATGTACCTGTACCGACTACGTCCTATGTGTCACCTGGCAATCTGTACGATCGCTCATATGTGTCACATGGCAATCTGTACCTGTACCGACACCCTCCTATGTGTCACATGACAATCTGTACCTGTACCGACCGCTCATATGTGTGACATGTCACTCTGTACCTGTACCGACACCGCTCCTATGTGTCACATATCAATCAGTACCTGTACCGACCGCTCATATGTGTCACATGGCAATCAGTACCGACCGCTCCTATGTGTCACATGTCCATCTGTACCTGTACCGACCGCTCATATGTGTCACATGGCAATCTGTATCTGTACCGACCGCTCATATGTGTCACATGGCAATCCGTACCTGTACCGACCGCTCATATGTGTCACATGGTAATCATCACCTGTACCGACACCCTCATATGTGTCACATGAGAATCTGTACATTAACGACCCCCTCCTATGTATCATCTATCTTTTTTTAGAAACCAGTGCCTACCCCGCCAATGTGTTCTCTAGCAATATGTTCCCGTACGGACCATCTAGCTATCTTTAACGAGACTGACCCTTCCTATGTGTCGCCCAACAAACTATACCGGTACCGACCCAGTGCTATGTGTCACCTGTCCGTCTGTTCCGGTAAACATTCCTTCTTATATGTCACCGAACAACCTGATCGGTACCGACCCCATCCTATGCGTCACCTAGTTATCTGAACCGGTATCGTCTAACTACTATGTGTTACCTGAAATCTGACGTAGGCCCGTAGCTAAATAGCTACGGTTACTGGGGCGCTCTAAAGGTCAACATAAAACAAATTTATTAAAAACCGTTTCTATACATTTAATGTGCTACATATGGATATCGAATGATTTACATTATTAATTATTATGATTTTCGCATGCGAAAGTATTATAATGCTATGAATTTGAACTGAATCGCTGTTTGAATTTTTACATATATGTGTATATTAGTCACAACTGTAGCAACTCTGTTCTACATGTCAGATGCGGAGTGCAAGTACACAATGTTCAGCCTGGAGGACTCCGGCTGGAAGTTGGCCGACTGTGACTGGGAGAAGGAGCACAACAAGCTGCTGGTTCATCTGAGGTCTGGCACCAAGAAATACAGGTGAATACAAACTGTCAGCACAATAGTAATGTCTACAAGGGCTTACCAGTAAGTTTACCGGGTTATATTCTCACTCCTGGCGCACGTGAGTTTGGTTGGTTGCCATTATACGGGACAGCTGGGGTTTCCTCCGGGTACTCTGATTTCACCGCACTGCACGAGACCACACTCAAAGTGAATGTCTTTCAGTAAAAAAGTAATAGCAGCTATAACTCACAACTTTTGATAATCTAGAAAGTTAAGATGGGACACACTCCGGGTCCTCATATAATGTACCCTCAGGTTCGCGGAAGGTCCTCATAAACTTCGAAATACCTATGTATGTCTCAGATGCAAGATCCATTTAAGTCTAGTACTATCTTTAATATCGTACTTAAAAATTAAACACGAGTTTTATCAAAGCCCAACCTTCTTCATTGTCAGTTCTAGTGCGCTGTATTGCATAACCATAGAATGCCACCTATTACCTATGTGATACCTTGTGTGCCCCCGTATTACCTATGTGATACCTCGTGTGCCCCCGTATTACCTATACGATACCTTGTGTGCCCCTGTATTACCTATGTGATACCTCATGTGCCCCTGTATTACCTATGTGATACCTTGTGTGCCCCCGTATTACCAATGTGATACCTCATGTGCCCCTGTATTACCTATACGATACCTTGTGTGCCCCCGTATTACCTATATGATACCTTGTGTGCCCCCGTATTACATATGTGATACCTCGTGTGCCCCGGTATTACCTATGTGATACCTCGTGTGCCAACGTCTTACGTATATGATACCTTGTGTGCCCCTGTCTTACCTATGTGATACCTCGTGTGCCTCCGTATTACCTATGTGATACCTCGTGTGCCCCCCGTATTACCTACATGATACCTCGTGTGCACGAGTATTACCTATGTGATACCTCGTGTGCCCCTGTATTACCTATGTGATACCTAGTGTTCCCCCCGTATTACCTATGTGATACCTGGTTTGCCCCCCGTATTACCTATATGATATCTTGTGTGCTCCCTTTTACCTATATGATAACTTGTGTGCCTCGTATTACCTATGTGATACCTCGTGTGCCCCGGTATTACCTATGTGATACCTCGTGTGCCCCCATATTACCTTTATGATACCTCGTGTGGCCCTGTATTACCTATATGATACCTCGTGTGCCACCCGTATTACCTATGTGATACCACATGTGCCCCCGTATAACTATGTTATACTTTGTGTGCCCCCCGTATTACCTATATGATACCTCGTGTGCCCCCGTATTACCTATGTGATACCTCGTGTGCCCCCCCATATTACCTATATGATACCTCATGTGCCCCCGTATAACCCATGTGCTACCTTGTGTGCCCCCGTATAACCTAAGTGATACCTCGTGTGCCCCCCGTATTACCTATATGATACCTCGTGTGCCCCCGTATTACCTATATGATACCTCGCGTGCCCTCGTATTACCTATGTGATACCTCGTGTGCCCCCGTATTACCTATATGATACCTTGTGTGTCCCCATATTACCTATATGATACCTCGTGTGCCCTCGTATTACCTATGTGATACCTCGTGTGCCCCCGTATTACCTATTTGATACCTCGTGTGCCTCCGTATTACCTATATGATACCTCGTGTGCCCTTGTATTACCTATGTGATACCTTGTGTGCCCTCGTACTACCTATATGATACTGTGTGTGCCCCCATATTACCTATATGATACCTCGTGATCCCCTGTCTTACATATGTGATACCTCGTTTACACCCGTATTACATATGTGTGTGCCCCCGTATTAGCTATGTGATACCTCGTGTGCACCTGTTTTACCTATGTGATACCTCATGTGCCCCCGTAGAACCTATGTGACACCTCATGTGCCCCCCTTTTAGCTATGTGATACTTTGTGTGCACCCATATTACCTATGTGATATCTTGTGTTCCCCCCGTATTACCTATGTTATACCTTGTGTGCCCTCGTATCACCTATGTGATAACTTGTGTGCACCGGTATTACCTATGTGATACATCATGTGTCCTCGTATTACCTATATGATACCTCGTGTGCCCCCGTATTACCTATGTGATACATCGTGTGCCCCCGTATTAGCTATATGATACCTCGTGTGCCCCCGTATTACCTATGTGATACCTCGTGTGCCCCCGTATAACCTATATGATACCTCGTTTGCCCCCTTATTAGCTATGTGTTACCTTGTATACCCCCGTATTACCTTGTGATACCTCGTGTGTCCCCGTATTACCTATATGATACCTCGTGTGCCCCCGTATTAGCTATGTGATACCTCGTGTGCCCCCCGTATTACCTTTATGATACCTCGTGTGCCCCCATATTAGCTATGTGATACCTCGTGTACCCCCATATTACCTTTGTGATACCTTGTGTGCCCCCGTATTACCTATGTGATACCTTGTGTGCCCCCGTATTACCTATGTGGTACTTTGTCTGACCACCACTTATCCATATGCTACTTTGTTTGATCCCCCATTAACTCCTATGCTACCTTGTGTGACCTCTGTTATTCCTTTGTTACCTCGTGTGATCTCCAATTAACCCTATGCTACCTTGCGTGATCCTCTGTTTACCATATACGACCTCGTGCAATCCACAAGAACACCTATGCTACCTTGTGTGACCCTCTGTTAACCATATGCTACCTCGTGTAATCCATAAGAACACCTATGCTACCGTATGTGACCCTCTGTTAACCATATGCTACCTCGTGTGAACCTCTGTTTCCAATGTGCTACCTTGTGTGACCCTCTGTTACCCATATGCTACCTCGTGTGATCTCCAATTATCCCTATGCTACCACGCATGATCCCCTAATGCCCATATGATACCTGAGTTGACCCCCTTATTACCCCTGTGCCACCTCGCGTGAATCCCTATTACGACTGTGATACTCTGAGTGAACCCCATTAGCTCTTTGATACCCGACTTTCCTCGTGCAGGATGGTGGGTCTGGAGCTGCCGCGGGACATGACGGTTGAGGAGCGGCTGGCGGCAGTGCGCACCCTGCACGAGCACACCAACCACTTCCTGGCCCGCCTGCTCTTCCGGCAGCGTCAGGACACGCCCGACCAAGCAGTCGTCCTCTGTCTCAAGTCCAGACTCATCAAGAAAGGTACCGCGCGATCCGCACGAGGCCATGCACAGTAGTTTATTTGCCACATTCAGTAAAATCTTAACCTCTTGAAATTATTATATGCTTTAGTGTATTCGTAATTTGTTGTCTATACAGGAATTGCCATAATGGTCTCATAAATCGTTTAGACGATATTTTTAAAATTAACAAATATTAAAATAAACAAACATGTTTATTCTGCAAGGTTTTAATTGAAAATTACTTTCTTGTTGGATAATGTTTTAAGAGCATTATTAATACCTTTTTAGGAGTGGTTCTGTCCGTGGTGTGGGCGCATTAACATTAATATTAAAAACTACGCAATTTTCAATTTGCGATTTCATTTTATAATTTTGAAACGACAATATGTTCAGTCGTATTGTGCATGTAATGAGACTCGAGGTCGGCTGTGACGTCATGCGTTGACAGACGGCGTCTCTCGGTGGCGAGTCTCGAACATGCCCCGTTCCTGTTGTAGGGATATACCAGCTGAACGAGCTGGGCTACAACATCGGCGGCTACCCAAGCTCCCAGTTCTGTCTGGTGAATGGAGACCGCGTCGTGCTCGAGTTCAGCGGTGACGTCACTGCGCAGCCCGTCAACTCAGAGCACGTAAGGATAGGATGAGGTGTCCCACTGTTAAGGACACATTTAGGCCAAAATTACTTTATATAGTTTTAAAATCAATGTTGTAAATCGTTCTGTTTTAGTTCTCTTACATAGGCTCGTAGATGTGTATGCAGTGTATTGGTGTTGAATAGAAAATAGTATACGTCTACAACATACATCGTGAAGAAACGCAACGAAGACCGGGCAAGTGCTCTTCGAAAAATGATTTAATGTGGTTCTAGTGCTATTCTGTATTTGTTATTATTTGAATCTAGTTCTCTTCAAAATGTAATGTTATTTGGTTTTAGTGATTTTCGGTATATGCTATTATTTGATTCTAGTTCTCTTCGAAATGTGTGGTTATGTGGTTCCAGTGCATTTTGGTACGTGCTGTTATTTGGCTCTAGCATTATTCGTTATGTGTCTTTAATACTGTGTCGGTTACTCAACACTGACCATACAAAATTGTATAGTCTCAACTAACAAGATACACTACAATAAAATATAAGCAAGCGGCATATATCTTAAAAAAAATAGACAGCGAAAGCTCACGCTACTTGTATAACCATGTCTTGTTTGATGTTATTTTCCGTCCGTTGCTGTGTAAAATATCAAAATACGTTGAAATCAGCTAAAATGCCAACTCAGCAATATTCTCACAACCAGAGTTTTGTTTTTAATCAGCAGATGTGCAGTTCTGTTCGGTTCTTTTAGCCCTTTTAATGATCTAATTTTGCACGAAATAAACGTCTGTTTTTATAAATTTCAATTTAATATAATGGCGAGACATTGCTGTGATCTACAATCCGGAAGATGTTTGCAAACATCTCTGTAACGCAACACCACTGTTGAAACACAGATTGATGACGCACGTGTCTATTTCACGTTTCAATATGATCCAAATGTTCATGTTTAATATAGTGACTATATTATTCAGAGCACAATTTCTGTCATCTTCAGTACAATTTGTTCACTGTAATATATGTAGCTGTATTACGAATGCGTAGTACGCACATGAAGTTCTGATAATTATTAAAAATAAAACTAAGTTACACTAGCTACATTGTAACGATGTGAGCAATGTCGTTGAACAATTTAAAATGTACAATGTAACTTGAGTTGTATGAAGCTTGAACTGTTAAATTTCTATATACATTACAGTTTTTACTACTCTATACCTCTGTTTGTATTCTTTTAGTTTTAACTGTTTATTGCAATTAGTAATTTACAGTAACTTGTTCACATATTGTCGTATTATTAAAACTGTCAGCAAATGTAATAACGCAGAAATGTGTAATATTTGGAAAATTAAAACATCTATTAACACGATAAAAAAGTTTAATAAAAGATATTGCCCTTACCGGGATTCGAACCCGGGACCATTGGAAACAAAACCTAACGCATTACTACTGGACCATTCAGGCTTTGGGCATTTACAGCGTATTTAAAACGCTATGTTTGTAATATTTCCAAATTAGCGAAGGGAAGCGTTACAAACGCTTTATAACTTTACCGTTTCATATTGATGATAATCCATAAGCGAACCAATATTTTAGACATTTAATCAGGAGTGTCATATCGCTTGTTTTTATTCCCCCAGTCTATACTGGGGACATATTGTTTTTAACTTTAACATTGTCCATAACTTTTGCAATATTGAAGATAGCAACTTGATATTTGGCATGCATGTGTATCTCATGGAGCTGCACATTTTGAGTGGTGCAAGGTCAAGGTCATCCTTCAAGGTCAAAGGTCAAATATATGGGTCAAAATCGCTCAAAAGGGGACATAGTGTTTCACAAACACATACCTTGTTTAATTATGTTCATGCAGCCTAAGGCACGGAAGGACCTTATAAACTTCAAAATACACAGACATCCTGGTTGATGCACACTATTCATGAAATACTAATAGCTTTTATAATGAAGCAGTACTCGATAAATGCCTCTTTACTGTAGTTTCAATTTCTCGAATGCTCTACACTGCCGTTGTAATGTTTTCTTGCTCGTCTCTGCAGATGGAGATGACGTTCTACTCGCAGAAAGAGATCGCAACGCGGCAGCTGCGACTGGAGGCGGACAAGAGCGGCCCCCGGGGCGAAACCGACATGCTGCAGGGCTGTCTGAACGCTTCCTGGAACCAGGAGCGCGACAAGATTCTCCTCGGCGAGACCATCTACCTGCCCACCAGCGGCGCCTTCGACGAGAGCTTCATCGAGAAGTACCAAGAGGCGTCCACCCTTAGGGCCACTGACAGCACGCTCTCGCCGAGGACGACTGACCCACACACAGAGTAATCACAGGGATGTGAATTCAAAATGAGCAAGGGAGATATACATTTTGGTGTGGTTCGGTTATCACTACATTGAAGACACTACCTGATTGTCTAAAATATGTACAATGGTTGCTGGAATATTCGACTTTAAATATTGATATATGTACACGTACGATAGTTCTATATCAATCACATTTCGTTATTTTTTGTTGGGTTTAATATTGTGATCTTAAGCTATCAATATATGTGGTTTGATAATGGGTTAGTTATTTATTTTCTACATCTTATCTCTGTGACTGAAAATAAAACTTCGCACAAGTATGGGCACGTTTCCGCGAATGACGTCATGGCTAGCGAAAGTGAACCACAGACAGGTCAGCTCTCACTGGTAAGCCTCAGTGAGATGGAGTGACGTTTATAGGGGCGGGGCATCGAATACAAAGGCACACACTATTAGTACACATATTTATTTGAGATTCGTGTTTACAGTTTTAATACCAATACATGTTTGCTGTTATATACTAGTAAGCAGCTCATTTACAACAACGTGTTATTCCGAGATTAAAAGAGGTCAAAATCCCTTGTGCGCTCGCCTGAGACCAAAAGAAAATGTATTGATCTGATCTCATCTGCTTATGTGATGTTTATGTTATAAATCTGACACAGATTTTATGTGGACAATAACATTACTGGTATACATGTTATGTTCAAGTTTGAAAGTTTGGCAAAGAATAAGGCTTCTGGTTGGGCGACCTTTTTGAAATCATAAACTAACTTTCTGGTACACATTCAATCATGTTCTTCAAGGAAAGTTGCATCACCTCATGGCAACAATGTCTCTAATCGGAAAACGACGAACAACGGACAAAATGCGATCACAAAAGGTCACCATCAGCACGTTGTGCTCAGGAGAGCCAAGAACAGTGTGACGAACATTTAAATATATATAAATATACATATTTTTTAATTTACAATAAGTAAAACACATGTATGCATTGGTTTATACTTTATACTTGTAGTTTGATATTGTTGTACACTATCAGCAGCTTCTGCTCTTATTTATATAAAACATGGAACAACTCACGGAAAGCAACATACAATATTAACTGCAGATCGAATATTTACCCTTCGTTGGATACAAAATCAATTGCATAACGAATAACCCTAGTGTGCTGCTATACACCAGTATTAGATACACTAAAGATGTATTAACCACATGAAACTGAATAAATAATTCAAATGTATCTTACATATGTGCCTTATAGTGTGAAACGCCTTGCACTTATTTAGCGGTGAAACATGTAAGCATTGATATAATGTGGACCCACTTAAGTCTCTGTTTGACAATCGGAAGTCATCCCGGAACTCTGGCCGCGCCGAATGACCAGCACGTGTATGGTGACACGTGCTGCCCACTTGTATGAAATAGAACCCATACGGACCTTACGTACATTAACCCTGAACACGTGTGCCGCATCCTGATCTATGTAGACCCAGGGGTCAGATTTATATGGACTGTTAGCATAATACTGACATTGTCTTATATGACTCAACTGTTCACACGGACAATTACAAAAACTGTATTAGTCAATGAAAAGTAGTTTTAAAGATTTAGAACGAACCATTAAAACCTAGTACCATATCAGACCTGAACATAGCTGCCTATTATGTGACTCTGTTATTAAACTACATGTCATCACCAGCGATTGCGGCGGTTGTTATTGACAACCATGGGCCACATTGATCGATGAACCATGTACCGGCACACGTGTCAACGGCATCTAAAACACTTGTGATGTCAATAAAAGCGATACGTATGAGACATGCAGTAAACAACACACACGCATGCGTGGAATGCAGGCAATCGACACGAACAGTCCTCGTGATCATCTCAAACATATTTGGTGTAATCAAATGGTTAGCGTGTAAATGATTGGATTCATCAAGTATTTATATTTTGCAAGCATTCATTGAAGCGCAAATTATCATGCGATGCAATAATACTGATGCTCTATAGAGGCTTACAGCATTGCTTTTTGAAAGATGAAATGATACACACAAACGATACCGTTTATAGCGACGTCTATACAAATAAATATACTATACAGGGTATTAGAAACACTACTATAAAACGTATTGTGTTATGGCACTACATTGTAAATCCATAGAAAAAAATACACATCGAAATAGTAAACATGCTGTAAAAATACGCGCGTTAAATATAAGTTCCATGGTGACACACATAATCTGGTAAGGATTGTTAACATTGTTAAATCAAGGTTTTATTCTGTTAAAGGTTGCGATCGCGTGGAAAGGTTCGAGTAAAAAATACAAAATACCTCCACTTGCCAGTTTTCCCAACGTCAATCACGTGATAACAGCGAAGTAATGAAAATCATCTAAAATGTTCATGCAAACAATATGGAAACGGCAGGGCAGAAAAAAATGGGACTGTTATAAATAAACTCTACATAAATGTTAAACAATCGAGACAAACAATTCATACATGGTTGCAAAGAAAAAAGAGTTACTGGCCATGAAATCATGCCTTGCAGAACAAAACATCGCGCACGCATAGAAAAAAAGACACGAAAATAAAACTGTTCCCACTGCACTACATGTTAAAGAAACACAAGAAGACAACTGATCCATCTACAATAACATGGGTCATGGTGGCCATTTTCGATAAGATTAAGTGTTTAAAAAATATATAATGTAAGATTAAATGAGTGAAATATTAAGTGCGTACAAATACGTAATATTGTTCAAATGGCTACCATGGCACTTTACACTGTATACCAAAAATCTCCGAAAAAAGGGAAAGCGCTGGTATAAGAAAGCTGATGCATAATGCAAGATATATATCACAAGTCTTTTTGATTTGCTGTGTTTCTAATATCATAAGGTTGTTTATGTGTTTAAGGCCCCTTGATGCTATTTCCGCCCGGAGTTCCCGGAAGTCTGACGAGCTGTGGTCCGCCCTGTGGCGCGTAGTTGCAGTACTCGCAATATCCGGGCTCTCCCTGTTGACCCGGTGGCCCGCGGGGTCCGTGCGTTCCCGGGAGTCCTGGCGGGCCCCTCTCGCCCGCGCGACCTTCCTGACCGACTCCTGGGGGTCCAGCTGGGCCTGAAATAGGCGAGTACACCTGTTTACAAGTGCAGTACTATTTTTAAGCAAACTGTATTAGCCACGTTTATGGCGCAAATACATCTGAAGTTTCGAGATTTTAAAATGAATCAGTTAAACTATAAAAAAAACACACTAAAATAGCAAATAACTCATTTATCTGTGTATGGAGTTTTAGGTCAATCCCATCGGTGGTTCATTTTGAGAAAACGGTCGATCAAGAAAAAATAACAAAGGAAAATAAGTAACGCAGATTGAGTTATAATCCGAATGCTGTATCCCGTCTAACATTGATCTATCCAAAAATGCAGTTTGAAGTTGAAAACTGAACGAGTTGGATAGCCACGTCAATTTGTCCCTACCTGACATTCCCCGCGGCCCCATTTCACCGTCCTTTCCGCGCCCTCTCAAGCCCCTGTCTCCCTTCTGGCCCGGCTCTCCCGCGGGTCCCACTGCCCCCTGGGGGCCCGGCACGCCTGGCAATCCCATGAACCCGCGCTCACCAGGAACACCGGGGCCTCCACGCTCGCCTACAGTCGGGTTTTTATGAGTATTATAAATTTAGATTTATTAATCAAACAGTTTTTAAACGTATACCGGGTAGGTGTTTCCAGTCCCCAGTATACAAACATCAAAACAGGAAAAAATCTCCTTTATATTATAAACATTAAGTTCAAGATTTTTATTGCAGTTTAAGTGGTATATGCAATTATATAACCTTGCAGTCCCTGTGGGCCTGGGGGCCCGGGCTTTCCGGGTTTGCCGATGCCCTCCGGTCCGGGCGGCCCCCGCAGATCGGCCACTAGATCCTCCAACTGTTCGCGTAGGATCTGGAAGCAGATCTGCCGCACTTCCTCGTCAGACACGCTGCGGCCCTGTTAACAACAACAGCAACAGCACGTTATGTAGTGGGATTGGTGTGATTAATAGAAAATTACACTCTTGTTAGTGAACATAATTTTTACTTAATTCACCATTTTCATATTGACGAGAGAGAAAACACACACTTTTTGTTAGTATCTGTAAAATTAAGTAAAAAAATGATAATTGAAAAGTAATTACCTAATAGTTATAAAAGTTACATGTAAACACATACATTTTCATACAAATGCATGGAACTTTCAACTTATAACGTCCATATCTTACCGGAAGTCCTGGCATCCCTGGTGACCCTGCCTGACCCCTCTCGCCGGCTGGTCCTGGAGGTCCGTTGAGGCCCGGAATTCCGGGAGTTCCTGGGGATCCCGCGCTGCCCCCAGGTCCCCGCTCTCCGGGCGATCCGCGTGGGCCAGGCTAGAACGTTAGTAAAGTGGTCAGTCACATGCGGGCTTGCCGAGTACTAGGAGAGAAGCTAAACAACGGCGTAGTAAAAATGATGCGTGCACGTGAAATGAAGCAGATTTGAGATTACAGCCTAGTCGGAATCGCGCACACAAAAAAGATTTAGATTTATGACTCAGACTTGGAGCATTTGTAAATGATCTCGTTAAGGATGAGGGGTCAATTTATTACGGTGTACGGAAGAAACCCCCTCCGGAAGAAACCCCCTTCGCTAAAAACGGCAGGGCGGAAGAAACCCCCTTTCATAGTTTGCATACGCGGAAGAAACCCCCTCGCTAGTTTTGCAAAGGCGGAAGAAACCCCCTCGCTAGTTTTGCATAGGCGGAAGAAACCCCCTTCCATAGCGGAACAAACCCCCTTCCAGACGATTTAGTTACATTCAAACGCACGGTAATTGTCTACAGAAATTCACTTTCATTTTCAGAAAGTTCCCGGGAAGCACATTTTTTGCATGATTCTTTTTTTTTTTTTTTAAAGACGAATGCTTCGGTTATTGTAGTCTATAAATAGTCACTTATGCCAAAATTTATTTGATACAAGAGAAAAAATGGCAAGGTTTGTGTAAAAGAACTTATTGAGAGCTTTTATCGTTAATATTTACCAGAAAGTGCTTTAAAAATGTTATAAACGAGATTCTCGGGAAATGAATATAAACTTGAAAAGTAGAGAGCAAGCAGTAATAGAGTCGGGTTGAAACGGATGTATAGGGGAATCGTTCGAGTCGGGATTTTACTACCTCTGCGGGAAAGACTTAAAACTTAGGAAGGGGGTTTATTCCGCCTGACTGAAAACACAAAGGGGGTTTATTCCGCCTGTCTGAAAACTCGAAGTGGGTTTGTTCCGCCTATGCAAAACTAGCGAGGGGGTTTCTTCCGCGTATGCAAAATGTGAAAGGGGGTTTCTTCCGCTATGCCGTTTTTAGGGAAGGGGGTTTCTTCCGAAGGGGGTTTATTCCGGTAATCATTTATTACTGATGTATTACTGATTACTCGTGTATGGGTTATATCTGTTAAAATTCGACCTTTACTACAACCGTATGTAGTTCACCAAATACATTTCCAAATCACATGCTTGTATTGTATATGTATTTATAATGCAAAAAAATAACAACACAAGAAATGAAACCAGAAGCAAATTGAAACTGGTAGGCAGAATCGACACATGCTTCATTTATATTTACAATAATGTAGGAAACTGATATCATATTTTTATAGTATTTCTGAGTTGTTATTAGAAAACGATTGCAGATAACTAATGTGTTAAAATGTAATCGTTCCCCTTCAAAATTAACTGAAAATATAATTCTTGTCTGCAATTAAAAATTATCATTACAAGTTAAGTATGATAAAACTAAATCAGTAACCCACATTCACAATAAATGACTATTCGACACCCAAGTACAAGTAACATAAACATAATTAAAAAGTTTTGAACATAAAATGAGAAATACACATTTTTCACAAATCAAAGTTCAACCAATCTCATTGAAACTCTACCTACACTGGAACATGCGAGAAATGATCAAACCAAGAATAAAACACACGTGGCTATAGTAGGACCACGTCATTGAAAGACAACGAGTCTGGCGGCTAGCCGGCCCTAACAGGCTTTGTTTCTAAATATCTTTACATCTGCGTATATATTAAGATAATAATTTCATGTGTATCATCTCTATTACAAAATCGACTTATTATTCACTTTCGTTAAGTTTGTTTTCTCGCCAACATTCTGTGAACGCTCTCGGTACTTTAATGATCGTATTCTATTATATCAGCCGTTATCTGCGTTGAGAATGAGAAAACAATAATTCGAATAACAGTGAATACAGTATCTATTCCTTATTCGTTTGAATAAGGCCGCATCATTCAAACATAAGATCATTAAAGTGACATTGCTGTTACAAAAACACATATTTGTCAAGCCCGCACAATTTTGTAATATACTTATATTGGGTGCAAACAAATAATTTCTACCCAAATAAGTTTAACAGTTAATTCAACTTGCCATTTTTATCTTAGTAATGATTGACGTTCACAATTCTTAAACACGTTTTAAATAAGAATATCATCAACACAAACCTATATATTTGGAATGAGATATCAATGTTTAGGCAATACTGCATTTTCAATATAATAAATGTTCAACGAGTGTTCAAACTGTTGCCTTTTCAAGGACGAGTCCTTTAAGGGTAAATCCACACAAGTCTTACCATTCCAGCATTTCCGGTCGGTCCTGATGGTCCCTGGATAGGAGGAGCACAAGGTTAAACAACATGTCATCATAGAGGCTGAACGATGTACAGAAATAATGGAAATAATGTTATTTTTATACAATATGTTCTAGTAGTTTAACAAAATGTTATGTATATAATTATACGTCTTTAACAAGACAAGTACGATCATCTGTAGATATACGTGTACATTGTGCTGTCATGTATAATTATAGATAAACTATTAATAGTGTTCGCTAATATTTACTTTTATAAAAAACGGACGAAAATAAACAATAAAATAACAACGCATATATATATATAGGATCTTGCATGAGTGGTCGTTTTGTATTGAATTTATTAAACGAGTCATCTAAATGAAGATAAAAACGAGGCTTGTCGAGTTTTTATCTTCATTTAAATGACGAGTTTAATAAATTCAATACAAAACGACCACTATTGCAAGATTCTATTTATAACATGACCAACAAAATGCTTTAAAACACACATGTATTCCCCTCCGTGCCATATAGAGGAAAGGTCGATATCTATAACGAAGCAGCAATGCGGTCATTGTGTGTACCTGAGCATGAGAAGTAGTTCTGGACGAATAAGCCTATATGGTTGTGTAACTATAAGCTGCACTCCGCAGTAAAAAAAAGTGCATTGTGGGTAAGCAAGTTGCGGTTGTAAATGCCTTGTCTTTGACAGCGCGTATGAATATCTTTTAAGTGATTCGGCTAATTTGCATAGTTATATAACTAGTGAAATAACACCCGTGTAATAAACAAAATCGAGCATTACGTTATTTCACTCCTGGAGCGTAAGTCATGTTATAAATATGAGTTCAGTACAGACACGACATGGCATTAACAGTGTATACATCCGTTCGTGCAGCACACTTTGTTTTACCACATTATTTAACATCACTTAAGTAGTGTAATACAACCATTACTTTGTTCAGAAAAGGTTATGAGTCGTATAACGTGTGCGATGAAACACTGGGGTTCTTAATCATGCCGTTTATCTATTTCCGTCAAGCAATAGTACAATAATAAAGTAATAAGACATTATATGACGACTCGTGCCATAGATGCACATGTATTTCAAATAGTGTTCGATAACTGTAATCGTTTTTTCGGAGAGTAATCTTTTTTTTTTGGAGTGATGAGGCCTATTAACGACAAATGGTTAAAAAAATGCGGTATAAAACGTAATTTCAATATGAGCGTACACCTTTCCTTGCTATTGTAAGGTGAATTACATTTTACTCAGCTTATCATTTTTGTATAGTTTATCAACGATGTTTTTGTGTTACTCTTATTTCTTCCAAAAAAAATATGTGAATATCACGTTTTAATATTTGGCTACGTGGGAGTTAGCATCTTGATATATGCTCTTAACATTAAGGGTCTATCTGTGCGGCATGCATGTGATCCACGTGTATGAGCGAGGGGTCGCATGCAGGGCGTGACAAAGCGGTGACGTGGGCCCGGATGCTTACCGGAGTGCCAGGCGGTCCCTCCGTACAAAGGGCACTTACCGGCAGTCCTGGCGGGCCACGCGTCTCCTGACCTTGAGATGCCAGGAAGTCGTACGTGCCGATCTCCTGAAAGTATACAAAGCACGCTATAATCATGGCGACACAAGATCGAAAAGGCACTATAGACCGTTTCCGGAACTCGTGTTATCGCTGGCTACAAACAACTGTTACTTTTATATTCAGTTGTGACCTATGAATTTATTCACATTAATTAACAGATTTTTGATCACTTAAGATCGATTGTCAATACATTATACCACGGTTTTATTTCATTTTGCTTTCATATCATCTCACCTTAATTAGTTTTCACTGAATTCCGAACAAGGACTATAAGCACCAGTGCAGTCTTAAAATATGTTCTGTTGCGATAAGATAATAAATACAGATTTACATTTATTTAAAAAGTTAACTTATAATGGTTTGCTAATAAGCACTAGTTTCCATACGTGTAGAGCAGTAAATAAAGTCGGATGCCATTTTTTCATTTAATGGGTCATTCCTTCCTTAACACAATCATTTGCATTTCGTTCGAATGTACTAAATATCGATCTTTAGGACTCAAATTAGATTTTTTTTTTACAATTTTAAAATCATCTTCTGTAAAAGCGGGTGTTACTAAAAGCAATCTTTGTCTTCTCTACATTCTTCGAACGACACTCTTTCAAACAACAATGAATCAACTAGCGATTATGTATTTTGATCACTACCGGTATATCGTATAACAATTTATAAGACACATGGGATAATGTTTTAGACTGTGCACGAGTATGCTTAACATAGGCCGCTAGGTGTCATAAGGGGAGAGGGACACTTACAACGCCTTCTCCTTTCTGGCCCGCGGGGCCCGGTGGTCCCTGTAACAGACCCACAATTACTGCATTCATTTTAATTATTTTTTTTTAAATGGTAAAATTGTTTTTGAAGTAATTCAATGGTCTAAAATATGCTCGAACAAATATTATATTTGGAATAATATGATTTTGTTTTTACTTTCAGACAATATCTTATAAAAAAAACATTAGGACATTAATTACAACACAATATTTATAACATGTGGGTATAAAAAGAGACAACAACACGAATATAAACCAGCAGAATTTTACTAGGTATAACTCCTAACCCCATTTTACTAATGTAATTCTTTTCTATGCGTATATTATACGTACATCACTGTATTAAAATGTGATTTAAAATGACTTACATGCATTTGCTCATTTATAAAATTATGAATGTACCTATAGATTAAAGCAATTATTCAATTTATTGAATAATCTCTTTTCTTGTGTCTCTAAGAATAACCTTTCTTAAGTTGAATTATGTGAATAAATGACCATTACATGCGGAATGGACGTCTATTTTGTTTCAGACAGTCATTCAACCAGGAGCCCCAGGTAAGGCGTGGTGGCAGTGTATCTTACCGGTGGTCCCGGGGGTCCCGGCTGTCCCAGCATTCCCATTGGCCCGGATGGTCCGGCCTGACCTACAGGTCCCTGTCGTCATGAGAACAAGCATGCAACACGCGCTCACAACCATGGCACCAGTAGTAACGTTTACAATCTCGGTTATACGATACATTTATAGGTGATTTATTAGAATAGAAATATGAAAGATAAAACTTATTTGGAAAAAAGGTTTATGCAGCTGTCAGCCGGATATGAAAAAAAATGTATTTTTTACATAACTACCAATATAACAATTAATGTACCAATTGAGAAAAAAAGGCATTACTCTTTTAAACAATCGAGTATTAGTACGTTTTTTTTTAAGACATGGATGAATATAGTCACTCATTTTGCACATTTGAACCAATTTGAGTTCGTACCACTAATTTTATCGCACAATCTGAACATATAACAGTGTAATAAGAAATACAAAGTATTTTCACTTCAAAAAGAAAAATTGCATATTGCAGCCGAGTGCCATAGTTGGGAGCAGTTTACCGGTCTTCCGTCGATGCCGGGCGGACCTCTCACCCCTGGCTCGCCCCTCTCGCCGTCGTTACCCTAGAGAACATCGGGGATCAACAATCACATGAGCAACAATCACATCACGTGACAAACATACACACCATAAAGCTGTCAGGTACCATGACTGAAAGCTTACTGAGTTAAAAGATGGCTTTACATTCCAAACATTATAATAAAAATATAACATCCCTATTTTCATGTGTTCATAGTGATACTTTTTTTTATATAAAAGTGATTTTTCCAAAGCCATTTTTCAATTCGTGAGCAATTCAATCTATTCACCGACAGAGTACACCATTCAACAAGCACGACTTACTGTAGAAGTGGCTTGTGGTACAACAAATTCCTTTAACTTGCGTTTTCCTTTCCTATCTCTTTTTTCAATTTCAGCTCCAAACACATCGATTGCTATCACAATCATTATCAATAAGCATATTTTATAAATGCCGTGTTCCATTGTCACTTAATACACGAGCACACAACTAAAACACACGTTAAGGGGCCGCTTCTTTAACCGACTTCTTCCAAGTAACAAGACTATTGCTAAGCAAAACGTTTTATAGGGCGTGTTTAATGATGTTTAATCTAATTTGTTAAATAATTTGGACATGAACGTCTGGCATTTGAAAGTCAAAGACCGCTACCGAAATAGTTCTAGATGCAGTATGATAAGGGTTAACAAAACGCCTTGTAGCTTACACAAAATTACATATGTAGAGCTCTTCATAAGAATTCATAAATAAATTAATAACAATAACTTTAAACGTTTTACGTATGATTTAACACATATTAAATTTCATCATCATCATTATCATCATCATCATCATCGTCGTCGTCGTCGTCGTCGTCGTCGTCGTCGTCGTCATCATCATCATCATCATCATCATCATCATCATCATCATCATCATCATCATCATCATCATCATCATCATCATGACAGTAAACAGCAGAAGCAACAGCATCAGTAGTATCAGCAACAACATCCCCACCATCATCATAATATACACATCATTATCAGAGACAGCAACATCTTTATTATATCTCTTATACAAGCGAGCAGTATAGCATCACCAAGTGCGTTGAGAGTTTTCAAACCGGACTTACCCTTGGCCCCATGGGTCCGGGCATGCCTGGTTTACCGTCATCGCCCCGCGCGCCCTGTAAAGGAGACAGGCGGAATGTCAGTATATCTGTACGATAAAACTGAGGGGCAGTACAGATTTTAACCCAAATACGCCGTGTATAGTCATGGTGTATTTTTCGATATTGTATGCATTGTGTCAGTATTGTCTTCTATGTTCTTACACAACTTAGTATATAAACTAAGTTTACTCGGAAACATATACCATCAAAACGCACATGTTAAGCAGCTTAAACCAAACCCATTAATTACTTAATGTATCTGGGTTACATACATTTCAGAGAATCATAAGAACAGAAACCAGTAGCCCTGATCCCTTCGTACGGCCGTGTTCTCACATATTTCCAAGCGCGATTCAAAGTTATCGGGCGGATCAGAAACCAACTTTAATTAGTTTAAGTGGTTTTAAGTGCTTCCACACGGCGCCTGTGCGCTTTGAAGCGGTGGTTGGGGCCGCGAGGGTCGCTTCACAAACGATGTACATTCCTGGTGGCTTATATATGAATGTAATCTTTAATTGACACAATTACATAATCAAAGGCATTCCCTAAATTGCCTACTCAAAGGCATTTGCTGGAATTTTCGAATCTGGATTAACATTCGAGATTGTTTAAAACGTGTAATTGTCTAGTTCCGTTGTTAAAATCATTTCGGAATTTCTCACATTCGAAATAATCGTGACTCGAACTACCGAATTGTTAAGCATTCCCGTGTGATTGTTCATATATCAAAGCGTTAGGGTGATTGTTCATATATCATATCGTCAGTGTGATTGTTAATATGTAATTCCTGTGTGATTGTTCATTTATTATTCCCGTGTGATTGTTCATATATCAAATTGTCAGTGTGATTGTTCATATATCATTCCCGTGTGCTTGTTCATATATTATTCCCGTGTGATTGTTCATACATTATTTCCGTGTGAGAATTCATATATCATTCCCGTGTGATTGTTCATATATTATTCCCGTTTGATTGTTCACACATCATTTCCGTGTGATTGTTCATATATCAAATTATCAGTGTGATTGTTCATATATCATTCCCGTGTGATTGTTCATATATCATTCCCATGTGATTGTTCATATATCATTCCCGTGTGATTGTTGATATGTCATTCCCGTGTGATTGTTCATATATTATTCTCGTTTGTTTGTTCATACATCATTCCCGTGTGATAGTTCATATATTATTCCCGTTTGTTTGTTCATACATCGTTTCCGTGTGATTGTTCATATATCAAAACGTTAGTGTGATTATATAAATATCATTCCCGTGTGATTGTTCATATATCATTTCCGTGTGAGTGTTCATTATTATGCAACGTTAAATTCTTAATATATAATTGCCAACATGATAAATCTGATTTTGTATATGTCTTTCCGCGCCTGCGGCTTCATTATGTGTGGACCCCGGAGAGCATACAAGCACTCCTACCGAAGTAACTTACTAGCGTCACGAAATTTGCCAGCTATTCAGTTGTTACTGAAATATTTTCAATTCTGATGTGGTCTTATGTGTGTGTAGGAGGGGGGGGGGCCGGAGTACCCTTATGTTTCTCCACCTGTCCGGTATGGTGACCACCAACCAAACTCATATGCTTCCGATAACGGGTATTGAACCCGGGTCGACTAGGTGAGAAGCGCGTGTACCAAATACTGCGCACACCAAACAGCCAAGCAATGATTGTTCATATATAAAGCCCCGTGTTCAAATAGCCAAAGAGCCTGTGTGATGTCTTACCGGAGTTCCACGCTGGCCCGTCTCCCCTGGACGTCCAGGCTCGCCCGGGGCTCCCTGAAACAGCGTGAAAATCGATATAGACATACATCTGACGACATATACTAGTAACAGATACACAACTGACCACATATACTAGTAACAGATACACAACTGTTCTTTGTATGGTTCTGATGTCAAGTTTATCCCTCCCCCCGTTATATAGCTGTTGACGATTAACTGAAACTATATGTTTGTAACATTTCGATAATTATCCAAATGTTCTTTTGAGAAGCGTGATTCATTTGTGATGTATGTGACTGTTGATGCCACCATTGATATATGTATAGACATGCATTTGAGTCTCACCGCGTCTCCTTGCTCGCCTTGCAGCCCGTCTCTACCCGGGGGACCCTGCAAGCAACAGATACACATGAAACCAGTGCAAACAGCAATGATAATGCTATACTAATATAGCTATTGAATGATGAGATAATATATCCACATTGCACTGTGAATGCTGGAACAAAATACATACACATACATACATACTATTTATCATGCCCAAAAGTCCGTTTAGACAATTTTGGTACCAATTTAGCACAACGTTTTGAAATCGAATGTTGTCCATAATGTACACATACGTTCAGATAAAAGTATTGATTTAAGACGTTAAGACATCATTTGACATTCACGTGTCCACTACTGATATGTCACGTGTCCACTACTGATATGTCACGTGTCCACTACTGATATGTCACGTGTCCACTACCGATATGTCACGTGTCCACTACTGATATGTCACGTGTCCACTACTGATAAGTTTAACGGCCGGTCTTGGCGACCCTGTATCAGGCTGACGGTGTGCCTACTCACTGGCTCTCCTGGCTTCCCTTCAGCCCCCGGACCTCCTGGCATCCCTGGCGCGCCCTGCAACATTCAGCCAGGAGTGTAGACGTATGTCGTATATACAGTGCTCATACGAAGATGACACGTTATTTGGTTATACAAACGATTTCTATTTATATCGAAATATATTTAACTGTGAATGATTTGCTTGCCTATACATCGCGGGTAAAGCTCATTTAGAAAAAGGTACGCGGGTCTCAATTAAACAGCCACACTTAATATATGTCTTCATGTATTAAAATACATTCATACATTTATAATCTATTCTATTAGTATTAAAAGCCCCCTTACTGATTCTCCTCGTGTCCCTTGTTCCCCACGCGGTCCTGGCGTTCCCGGCGGTCCCTACAGGAAGTAGAGCAGACATTGAGCACAGAACAGCACGGCTATTACACGTCGAATATGAAGTATTGCAAACAGACAAACCGCATATGAAGCTGTTAATACAATTATATATAAAGTGCAATTCTTTATAAATGTACTAGACATAGCGTGACATAAAATTACACGAAACTTGAAAATCTTATTATCGAAAAATAGTTATAATTAATGTGTTTGTATTTGTTAAAAAAAAATACACATAGAGCAGAAAATAAAATAGAACAACACAAACAACATTGTACGTCTTAAAGCAAACATGCTCGCATGCAAAGGGTGTCCGAACATGCGCCAGTCTAAGTGCGTCTGAATGTAAGAGCTTGCTTGCGACATGATGGTTTAAGACGCAAATGCAGTACCGAATACTACTTCATGGAATTCCTTGCGCACACTACACTACAAGCCTGCACAGGTCCACACACGCTGATACGCATGCCAGACCAATGTCAACTGCTCATCTAGTTAAGAGGAAATAATTAAGCATACTCTGACCACGAAATATCAATGTTAATATAGCAGCCTACGCCAAGGATACGTTGCCCAATGCGTTATTTGTAATTTAGATACCCGACTGTTTAAGATACCATATTGGTCTGTCAAAGAGCAGGCAAACAATTGAGAAAGACGACTGGATATAAAGCGCTAGACGCACATAACATGTCCAATACAGTCGCAAGCAATTGCGCGCGGGGCTCATACGGCAAATAATAGCGTGTAGCCATACGTCACATACCTTGAAAGAGGTGAAAGGATGCAAAATATGGTTAATGGCGAGCAATGTTGTCTTGGATACATATTATACATTACAAAGATGGTGTTGTATCACATACAACTATTTTCAATAATAAAATGGATGTAACAAAAGTCAAAGACATTATCAAATATATAGTCATAACATTTATGTACATATACGAATTGAATTTTTAAATAAGTGTATCACTATGTTAAATTTTCCACATTCGTCAAAAGACTGTGTAGGAAGAAGTTCAGTGTACAGTAAATGTGATGAAATATGATGGGATTTAGTTTTGGGTACAGGTTGAAATGTGTAAAGAAGCATAATGTGCCATGCAAGAATTACAATGAGGTAGTACTCGGAACTGTTCGACGTATTCTTCCAATACCCCTTCATCGTCGAAGTCTCGCAGCGACCTCATCTCGGCCGGGGGTCCGGGCGGCCCAACGGGCCCCTGCAATTCACACAGATATCGATGGTAACATTAATGAGGCTGTAGACCACAGTAGACCACACCTCCAAGCGTGTTTTATGAATACGGCATAATTACGTGTGCAAGGAGGCAACCACTTCTTTAAAACATTATGGTAAATAGCTTGTACATTTTACATTAATTATTGTCATTGAAATACAATAACTAACTGTTTACGATTTCGTTAAATCTATTACTATTTTGAATCAAAATATATTAATGTATCGGTGTATATTCTTCTACTGACCACGTCCCCGCGATCGCCCTTCTGCCCGTCCTGGCCTGGAAGTCCTCGCTCGCCCCTCGTGCCCTGCAGATACAGAAATACCAAACTGTACACTCACGCCATACGAATTACTCACATTCGGCATATTACAACACTAGAATGGATAGCATTTACCCATACAACTACACAGTTCATAATGTGATTGTGGAGTGACTTACTGGTTCGCCCGGCATCCCTGGAATTCCGTCTTTGCCCTGAAATACACAAATTGCAAAGACACACGAGTTGACCTGCATTGTTAAGCCGGTCAATGTTTAAACCCAAAATACGCGAGTTACTTAAATCATATCGCGGATTAATACTGCTTGTTCTAAATACAAAAATAAAACGATATATATAAAATTAAAAATAACCAATCATTGACATCACAATTTAAAAATATGCTGCAGCTGTACCGGATCACCCCTCGGTCCCACGGCCCCTTCCGATCCCCTCTCACCGGGCTTGCCCTGCAATTAGGGAGCAGTCCAATAACACACATCGGGTAACTTTATATCGGGTCACTGAGCGGGTCTTGAATGGCTTTTTAGTTTAAACAATCGATATAGTTTAGGTTTGAATACATGTTTGTGTCTGCAGAAATTAATAAAAAATCGTGTCACGTTAGTTTTGCGTAGCTGTTATTCATAAATTGCTCATTATATGAACTATAATTTGGGTCACAGATAAAGTTGTTCTCTTTGCCAAATTAACAATTACAATGTTCGTTTGTTTTGTTGTTTTTGTGGTGAAAAATTACTTCGGAAAAAGTTGATATGCGGAATTTTAAATAGTCAAATTAATTTACCGGAAGTCCGTCCACCCCATCATGGCCTTGTTTGCCCGTCTCCCCTGGGGCTCCCTGCACGGTAAACGACATAATTGACAGACATGTACCGTTCACAGGTGGAAGAGCGTGTGGCTTTGATATTAATTAGAAAACACATAATTTTGAATGAAAAATAATCAAATTAAAACGAAAAATCGACTTCTCTAAAAAAAAGTCACTATCAAATATATATATGTACAATATATATTTAACAAGGTATTCAACTCAAAATGACCCGAATATAGGGTGCATCGCTTTGAACAGCCATTTCTTCATCAATTGTGCAGCGGTTTTCATGAACTCGGTCTTATTAAACGTAGATATGAATTTCCTTTCTTAAGAAATAACACGATACACAACACGATGTAACCAATACACACATTTATCGTGTCAAAAAGTCAACAACAAACGGCAAAACCAAACTACTCTGAGGTGTAAATTGATTGTTAATTAATTGTTATGTTCCTGACATTTCCATATCAGAACGACTGGGTATTGACCGATGATTGCAATATGGTCGCTTTTTATTTAGAAGACCGACGTTGGGTTCAGACCAAATACAAGAATGCATAAATATACTCTTCCGCGATAAATATAAATCATAATTTGTTTATTGACGGTTTTGCTATTTAATTAAATATAATTTAAATTGTCCCATTTAACATACTATTCACATTGTGTGTCAATTTGCGAATGAATGTAGCTGAAGAACTGAAATCTCTGATATAAATGATTCAACGGTACTACTTTCTTCGGTGAATCTTTATGATTTCTCCCTACGGCCAAATATCTGGTAACTATAGTTATCGTGAAACTAAGATTGGAAAATATTGGAACGTAAATATTCCCAAAGGTAATGAACGAAAATGTAATTTATGCAATTAAAAGGACATTGGTGATGAATATCATTACCTTTTCAAATGCACATCATGTAATGTACCAAGAAACAAATATTTCCGAAAAATATCGAAAACGCGTTAACTGTGTTAAATTTGACTAACTTATGAATGGGAAAAACGAAATTGTTCTTTGCAATATTGAATGATTAGTTAAAATCATTAACAAATGTTAAAAATATTCATCTTGCTAGCTCTTGAAAATGAGATTAAATAAAAGTGCATATTTTATCTATCTATTGTCTACATGTTTCACTTATATGAATATCACATGATCCATGGCATGGGCATTTTTGTGTGTAAACTTTTTTTTAACTTGTAAACTTTTTGATAAGTATTTATGAATTTTAAGATTAAGCCACTGCTTTCGCAAGTAATTCCATCCTAACAGGACTGTCGGTTTTTATATTATTATAATATTAATGAAAATCGGTGCAATTTTCAACTACAGTGGCCATTGTATATATCGTATACAATCAACATTCAGTAACTAAAACTCATATTATTGCACTAAAACATTAGTATTTGAATCGACCATCACGTGGTGTGTGTTGGCGGCAGGTATTTGATACGAGCTACGCTCGGAACGAGTCCAGCGGCTGCGCGGAGGATTTGAAAACTGCAAGAACTTCTGCAGTTCATGTACTGCAGAATGCCACAGTTGTCTCCCTTAAACGACTTGCTATGTTACGTGGCAACTCTTGCTATGGTAACCTACCGGTTCACCGTGCCTTCCCGGTTCGCCCTGTCTTCCCGTCTCGCCCTACAACACACATACAGTGCCGTCAGTTACTCCTGGTCAACTGCTGAAGCGACATGATTTCAATTACAAATATTTCGTGTAGAAGTTTTTAAATGAGAACTGATGATACTTTTTAGTGCAGGTTAATGCGTCCACTATGTACAGGTTACAGTATTTTGCAGACGTGGTCCGCCTACTTACCGCCATTCCCCGGGATCCTTCCGGTCCCTGTGGCCCCGCTGGTCCCATCGGCCCCTGAATCACGACCAATAATATATCAACTTGTCTGCAACATAACGCGGCAAGATCTAACGGGTATAATGAAACTTCGGCATATATATTGTATGTTTTATAAACAGTTCTTAAATTACAAATGTTCATGTAAATGCTATATAAAAAATGTATTAACATGTTACATTTACATTACAGAAAAATCCCGCCGACACTGCGTATACTCACAGGAACCTGCTGTATTTCTTGTTGAATGTCGTTAGATGTAACACTCTGAAAATGGTAATATCACACTATGAAAGTTGCGGACAAAATATGACACATGTGTTGGTTATAACTTCATTTATAGCAAAGACCGTATACTTTATAGTGGTAATGTTCTCAGACAACTGAATATATACAAACCGCTGGCCCGGGGGGTCCGGGCGGGCCTTGAATCCCCTGTATGCCCGGCGAGCCGTTCCGTCCCTGCAAGAGAACAAGTACAACTGCATCTACCCAAACGAAAGTAGTCATCTAAACAACATAAAACATGAAATCACATAGCAACAATATCAATACTCTTTATCTTATCGCTGTTCACAAATTGCAAGTACGTCACATCCGGCTGATCGCGTATACAAGAGCAGATGGCCAAGCAGGTCGAAGACTTGAACACATAACATTAGCGAGATCATTGGCACGTGCACCGGAGATAAATCGTCAAGTCTCGTTTGGGCAACATATGTGATCAATTGTCAATGGCACACTTAATGCTATCAACTGGGGATACCGCATGGGGACGCTCAATACAAGACATCGATTTTCACCCGGTTAAACGACTTACAGCCGGTCCTTCCGGTCCGCGCTCGCCTCTCTCTCCCGGGTCGCCTTTATCTCCCTACAAGAAAATACTCGGTATAAATATATATGTGGAAACAACAGCACGCGTGTACAACAGGGTAAACTAATAAGGAGAACATACCAGCAGAAGCAATACATTATACACAAATATATGCCAAATATGTTTATGCCCTTGGGTGACGATACGTTGGTCTACGGTTTATGCTATTGTGTGATTTACGACTTCACCATTATATAGTTGATTTTGATCCACTGATCTTATGAGAGGGCCTCCAATGATAAACATGACTTACCCTCGTTCCGGGTGTGCCATCCACGCCACTTGCACCTGGTTTACCCTAAAGCCAAATGTTCATAAATATTTTATGTATTTTTTTTATCTGACGTCTTTCTTTACAAATTTGTGAAATAACCATGAAACGTATCTAACCAATAAAAACAAAATCATTTCACATTATACCAAATAACAAATGGGTGACTTGCCAATACATGCACTTACGTCATATCCGGGCAATCCTGATTCTCCTGGGGGACCCCTCTGGCCGGGCGGTCCGACAATCTACAGCCAGACACATTAAAATCAAACACATCTGCCAACATAAACGTGTGTACATACATGATCGTGAAAATAGCCAAATAATGTTGATCAATTGTACCCTTTTCGTATAATGTACAATTACACGTTGATAATTAATGCAATCTAACCTCATGAATACTCATTTATATTTCTAAGCCACGCTTTGTGCGGCACTGGTGTGCTACTCACCGACTCGCCGGGGATTCCTGGCAGACCTGGCTCACCGGAAACACCGACATCACCTCGGTCACCCTGAAATACAACGCAGTGCGCATGTCATAAAGAAGATACTGAAATCGACGCACAATTAACTATGAACTAACTATAGTTAAAGGCGTAATTGGGTAGACATTTTGGTTTTAAGTAATTAATACAGTAGTTAATTTAGTTTGTTAGTCTACTCTGACTAGTATATAACTAGTAACCTCAGAAGACTGTCAACTTAATGCTATACTGATAAAGTATAGTCCCAGAACACGGAAAATGTATCGGTAGCATTTGTTTGGCCGCTTAGACAGCTTGCTCAATAGACTAATGCAAACTGACGGTAAAGGCGCAGTTGGACATTGAAATACACACTTCCTGCATTCAATAATAATAATAATAATATAATAATAATAATAATAATAACTTTATTTCATGAAGAATTCACATTAAGAAATAATTTATTTTTTACAATGTGGTCTTCATTAACATAACACATGTATATATTTTATATACATTAACATGCATACGAACATACATGGGAACTAGAAATGGCGCGGCAGAGGCCGATGCGTATCCCCACACCGAATGTTTGACCTAGGTGTGCCCCAGGGTTGGTAATGGGGCCATGCATAGTCGAGATTGACCGTATTGTCATAGAGAAGTTCAGTATCAATTAGAAGTGAATTGGTGTAGAAATGAAGAAGTTATAGTAAAGGCAATTTTGGGTGGGTGTGACCTATGTGGGCAGGGCGCCCCAGGGTTGGTAATGAAGCCATGCATAGTTGAGATTGACCGTATTGTCATAAGAGAAGTTCAGTATCAATTTGAAGTGAATCGGTGTAGAAATGAAGAAATTATAGTAAATGGCAATTTTTGGTGGGTGTGGCCTATGTGGGCGGGGCGCCCCAGGGTTGGGAATGGGGCCATGCATGGTTGAGATTGACCGTATTGTCATAAGAGAGGTCCAGTATCAATTTGAAGTGAATCGGTGAAGAAATGAAGAAATATATTATAGTAAAAGGCAATTT
>VMBQ01000740.1:149699-198374 GCA_007657795.1 Dreissena rostriformis | reverse complement strand
TTTTTTTTTACTGGGGCTTTTTAGTTCCAATGCTTACCTTTATCAATTTAAAGAATTAAATGACACACTTTACTACATGCCAAAATCTGTGAAAAGGTCCCTTTAATGGAAGTTTTTATCATGAATTGTTGTACATATGACACATTTATGTCCTAAAATTCCTTTTTTTCAAGAGGGCTTGTAGAAGTGACTTTAAACATGTTTAAAATGTTTATAGCTTGTTAGAATTTCATCATGTGCACTATTGGAGAGTAGTAAATCTAAATTACCTATGTGTAACTCGTTAAATTTTTCAGAACCATCAATACCAAAATTATTTTTTAGATTTGCATTACTTCTTTCTCTGACATTTTAAGCATGTTCTTTACGTAAATCGCCACCAACAACGTTAAAAGCGAATGTGTCTTCGGTCATTTCACCTTAATTTATTCAATCCACTGTCGTTATTTTCGTTTGAATTTAATAACTTTGATGCAGGATACTTATGTATTGCCTGTCCAATTTTAAACATTTCTTCTCCACATACATATTAAATATGAATTAAATTGAATGCCTACATGTATTTCTGTAAAATATATTGAAAACGACCACTCTACCTTCTTTCCGGCCGCTCCAGGCTCGCCCTGTGGTCCCGGCTCCCCCGGGTTACCCTGAATACAGGAAGAGAACGAGAGCGTCAATTGCAACCAATATAACTTCTGAACAACGGACTTTTTACTTGTAAACGAGTATTATTATTTCACCGTCATCGTACACATTTTATTTATTCACTTGAAACCATATTTATTTAGAACCTTTTCATTATCAATCTAGAAAAAAGCAATACACGGTCTAATGAATGAACACATTTCGATTACACGACTGCAAGTGTACCTCAGAAGACACACAGACTATATTGCAGTGTGCCAGTGCTGTACCTGTTTTCCTAGTTTGCCTGCCAGCCCTGGGATGCCGTCCTCGCCAGAGAAACCCTACAACCGTTACTATAGTTACAAGTGAAACTGTAATTTTGTCTCTGTCTTTATTGAATTTACATAGTTTAAAAACATACGTTAATCTCGGCTTTGTGTGTAAAAATAAAACATTTATTTTCATATACATTAAAGACGGGATACATTTTATACATAGCCATTCCATTAACACGGGGCGTGGTTGCTATGGAAACATACGTACCCGTTCTCCTTGCGCACCTGGAAGTCCCGGAGCTCCCGGCTCCCCAGTAGCGCCCTTGGGTGAAACAGACAGTGGGATGATAGAATCAGCAGCAGTAAGACAACTCAACTTAGAGTCGATTTAAATCAAGATAATTTGTTAATAATATGACTTCTATTTTTGAAACAGGAAATATCTATATGGTTTCATAAATAAATCCCATCATGTCGCAATTATTTTACTGTATAAATTGATCACATTTTTAAACGGTTCTCACTTGTACTATATTGACAATTATGCAACATTCTTTTGTATACTTTTTGATAAACTTTGCTAAACTGTTAAATATCTGTAACAAGGCGTATTTCCATATAATGATTTTGGCTTGTTAGACTCACATCTCTGCCAGGTTTTCCCGGTGTGCCTTGCTCCCCCTTGTCGCCATCTTCTCCTTGTGGTCCTCGCGGTCCCGGGGGTCCATTCACACCTGGAAGGCCCGGTGGGCCCTAAAATAAGAATGCATGTCGGTGAATTGTTCAGAGTCACACAATGCGCTAGGATGTCATTAGGTATTGCGATACAGAGATGACTCTCTATATTCAGTTGATAACGACACGTGGTCCGTACCTGCTCTCCCTTCTCCCCATCCCTGCCGGGGGGACACGTTACTGACTCACATAAGCTGCTGGTCGGCTGGTCACCTCGGCTCTTGCCCACCTGAAACAACACATGCGTCAGGTCACAATGAACGCTCTACTCGGACTAAACATCACACAGATAGGACGGTGATAAATATATAAATCGTAATAACTGTATGAGGGAGTTCAACATTGACTTTCATAATTTAATATGTTCGTGTGTTCATTCATCCGTTTTATTTCTTTCAATAAATTAAATATCGTCTTTAATAATTCAAACTATTAACAAGAGGACCATGATGTCCCCAAAGCGCTCACATGAATTCAAGGTTAAAACAATGTCAAAGATTTTACCTCGTGACCTCGTATTTATCTTCGTGTGGCCCAGTTTTACATTTTTGCCTAGCTATGGTCATGATAAACAATAAGGCTAATTTTTATCGTAATAAGTGTATATATATTTTTCCCTATAGTTTCATCCATTCCTTTAAGCCACATCTATATTTGGGAATTCAGGAAATATTCTGATAAAAAATTGGGTTATCCATCTTTACTTTGTAACGTCTCTCACATTTATGTTCTTATCGGTTAAAATATATTCATTTTATTTTTTTTCTGGAATAAATAAATGTTTGGTAAAAAATTAGCAAAATTGATATACATGTTGTGTAAATGCCTATAATTTTGAAAATATGCACTTTAAAACAGTTATCTGTGTTAGTTTGGGATTTATTTAATTACTTATATTAAAACTAATACAACAATTTAGTGCTTTAATATCAAAATGATAACTGAGCAGATTTATATGTAATATATTAACAAATCAAGGTTACCAATGAGCCTTCCTAGAATTCGTCTGTTACTAAGGAAATATCTGATATGTGAATTGTTTTGCCTCTATTCTGTTTGACGGACATACAATTTTCAGTAAAACGAGGTGACCGAGTTGTTAAACCCATCCTTCCGAAATTTAAATTTAATCAAGATTATATTACAAATGTGGCTTCTAGAGCGGTAACAAAGGTTTCATAAGATTTTTATCCGATGCCATAGTTGTTTACCCAACTTTACCCAGATTCTGGTACAGCCTTGGTGCTGTCAAAATAAACATCCTAAATGAGATTCGTCGAAATCGATCAAACGCTCATTGTTAACGAGCTAAATGTTGACGACGAAGGACGAAGGGCGCAGGACATAGACCGATCACAAAAGCTCTCAAATTTCAAATTAAAAATCTAACTTCTAACGATTGTTAAAATTCTACCATTCTGCAGATATATATTTAAATTGTAAAAAAAAATAATAAAAAAAATAAAAATATGCCAATGCAAAACAACACAAAATACTGTACATAAAAACACGTGCATAACTTTTGCGTGTATGTACCGTGAGATTTTCGCAGAATGTGCGGTGTGCATTAACATCAAAGTAATTGAAGCAAGCAAGCAAGCAAGCAAGTGCGTATTTAAGTGTTAAACACAATCGAAAGTATTGCAGCAAACAGAAGTGGTTATCATTACGAACGAGAAGATTACTATCTCAGTCGATATTCTTTAACATTTTATGGAAATCCATGTTGTAAGTCTATGTTATACCAAACGTCGTCAGCTATGAAAATTTACTGGTAATACAGTTGTATTTAGTTGGTTTTATTCAAAACAATGAGTTTTGTTCACTGTGCATTGGATCATGTTCTATGAAAAAGTTACTACTCAGAAGTGGCAATGAATGAGAGCTATTGTTAGTGCGTGTAACTTCTCTAAAATACCGATACATCAGAGAGGATCTGTGTAATAAAGTCAAAATTGAAGACAATACATGCAATGTGCTTTCGAAAGCGATAACAAAACAATGCCACAAAACACGGTTCTGAACGTTTTACTGATTAATTTATTTAACTTGTGAAATACCAAGATATGTCTTCACATAAGGTACCTACCTATGTCAACACAAAACCTTCATCATAACTAAAGTTTTTGAAAAAAACAACAACTGTTTTTATGTTTAATTACAATGACCTTGAACTTAATTCGGCCTGGCCCAAATACAATACCAAGCTCGTTCTACATAAAAGCTTCCGACACACACAATGTCAATGCAATAACTATCTCCAAACTAAAGGGTAGTGAGCGAAAACTGTCTTTTTTTAGAAACAGTTACCTCTCCCTTACCCGACTGGCCATAAATACAATCCCAAGGGAGGTATGCATGTAGGCTACCTACACACACAATTTCAGTAAAATACCTCCTTCCAAAGTCAAGTTACTGAGCGGAAACCATTTTTATGAAACAGTGACCTTGACTTGATCTTGACCCGACTAGCCCTAAATACAATCCAAGGGTATGTCTTCATGCAAGCAAGAACTGTTAATTCAAACTTAAGTCATCGATCGAAAACCATCTCTTTGTCATTTTATTATTTTTAACAACAGTGAATATGACCTTGACAAGACTGACCCAAAATGCAATCCCAAGCTATGTTTGCATGTCAGATACATACATACACAATTTCAGTGAACACATGCATCTGAAGTTTTTGAGCTGATTCCGTTTATTTTTTATTTATGTTTAGTTGCATTAAGCGTGTATCCAAATCGTCATCAAAATTGTTAAATGCAAGCTTAAGTTATTGACCAAAAACCATCTAGTTTACGCCTACCGACCGACTTTCTGCTAGTCCGCCATAATCGTATTTACAAATTCGTTGAACACCTGGTTAGCATGCATAATGGGAATGCCTATTTTCACATGCTAGTAGTAGATAACAATTATTAAAAGATACATATCTAAACATACACTTTAAATACAAAATGTCCTTCAATCAACTGAACTGTTAAAACAAACAAAACCAAATGCAACACAATCGGTATAACACGAATACGAGTATATAGAAATAACATTGTGAACAATAAAAATACCGTGTCTTGAGCTGGGAGATCCTTTTCCTTAATATGAGGTTAGTTTTAAACAAACATATACAGAAAAAAACACCAACACCACGTAATAACAAACTCATAACTACAATAGTAATGGTAAGAGTCATGTGGAATGGAAAATGTTTATACGTGATGGAGATTAACCGATTAAAGTATACAGATACACACACAAATTCATATAAAACTAAGAGAAAAATATGTACAATAACATAGATGATAGTATCGAAATGTAAATAGATGGGTAAATAAAGATCTTATCATGTGCAATAAATGTCTGTTGGGAAAATGCTTCCACAGCAGGAAGTGATTCAGCGCGATCTGATAACACTCAGTTTTAAATAGTGAGTAAATGAACTGCAAACAACATCAACATACCAGCTCTTTCAAGTTCTTGAATCGATTTACCTAGAACAAAAAAGCAGACACATCAACATCTCGCTGTGTAAAACCTTGTTCAGATTTAGCTGGCATTTTGTTAAATGCTTGTAGTATAAAGTATGATACATCCGACAACATACATATTGTGTTTCGTAAATAAAAACAAATAATTATCACAAAACAGCTTGATTTAATTTATTAGCGTGTCGTCAGTTAATATGATTGTTGAATATAAATGTACATATGGATTCAATTTAAAATGACTTTATTGTGAGATCACATCGTGTGTTTTCTTGTAATTGCTAATACCCAATCATCCAATTTGAGTACATATGGTATGGTTCGTATACACAGAGTGAGCAATGTGATAGCAGCATCACAAGGTGAAGAAGTGCTATGGACGCTTGCGGGTAGCGTAGCGTACGCTGGCAAACCGCTTTAACAGTTGTCGGCAAATAGCAGGCGTGAATGCGATGCAATAGCAAGTGATTCTTTAAGTATAAGTGTGCGCATAAATACAATCAATTTTGGCAAATCAAGTTGAAATAATTTTATTGTCACGATATTCGATCGAAATTTGCGTTTTTTGGATTGAATAGTATAGTGTTTGCTTTTAATACCTTTATGCGCCGTTATGCTTTGGTCTTGATTATACATAAACGTTAGAGATATCAATGATGATAATACCCTTTCTATTTCGCTACAGTCTTTCTCCATATGGGGATTACAATGTTAGAGATATCAATGATCATAATACCCTTTCTATTTCGCTACAGTCTTTCTCCATATGGGGATTAGTTAGAGATATCAATGATCATAATACCCTTTCTATTTCGCTACAGTCTTTCTCCATATGGGGATTAGTTAGAGATATCAATGATCATAATACCCTTTCTATTTCGCTACAGTCTTTCTCCATATGGGGATTACAATGGAACTGCATCCACGACAACTTCGCCTGAAACAAAGAAGGTATATGGGCTCGTTAATGTGTACGTTATATGGCCGTATTTCCCTGGTCGAATACAACATTTTAACACTCGGAGAAACCATTCCGTTCACAAACATGAAGATAATAAAAGGAACTACAATATTTATGAACACGATTGAAATGTTTTTACCTTGTTCCTTACATTTATAGCAAATAAAAATACAACGTTTCCGATTGATGTACAGATATCATGTAGAGAGAATAATAGAAGTAAAATGTTGGAGTAGCCGCTTTATTACTCGGTTAAGCCATGTATACCTGGTAGGTTTTACCGGCCATATCTCTGGAGACGGCTGTTAATCCGCTGGGGTCCACGTACTCCTCTCGACGCTTGTTCAGGGCCTTCTTTTCCGTGACGCGGCAGTCCACGTCGATAGTGACGACGTCAATGTACTCTAGGACACCATCGCTGTTCTTCTGTTCCGTCCGCATCAGGCGCACGTATATCTTGTGCCACTCTTTAATCCGGGTTGCCTGTGCAATTTGACACAGCAATCATGTAAAGATTAATTAACAAGAGGGCAATGAATGCACTTCCTGAAGCGCTCAACTGAGTTCACAGAAACCAATTTTTGATGACTTAAATTGGTTTCTAGTTTTTGACCCAACTTGATCCAGATTCAAACATGGTCTTCATATTTTCAAGGGAAATTCTGACCAAGTTTAATCAAGATTAATTCGTAGATGTGGGCTCTACAGAGGTAATAAGTTTTTTTTTTTTTTTTTTTTAAAGATTTGACCTGATGACCTAGTGTTTGACACACGTGGCCTAGATATTGCCAAGGTAGGAATTGTGATCAAGTTTAATCAGTATTGAATAATAAATGTGGCCTTTAGAGTTGTAACAATTTTTTCTTCTTCCGAGAATCGATATTGTGGTCTTGTTTTTGGACGCACGTGACCCAGATTCCACATTGGCCTCGACATCGATAACAAATTGTGGCTTCTAGAGTGGTAACAAGGTTTTTATAAGATTTAACCTGGTGACCCGATGTTTGGACACAAGTGGCCCAAATTCGAGTTCGGCCTAGATATTGTATAAAAATGTGGCCGTAAGTAAGAACGAGCTAAAAGACGACGACGCCACACACCGCAAAACAACGGACCCCGGACATACGGTGATTTCAATAACTCACCTTGAGCACTTCGTGCGCAGGTACGCGAAATAAGGTGTCTTTTGGGTTTCTTCGTTCAAACTATCTCAACGCGTGCAAACAGTAAAGCTCGTAACAATTATGCAGTTCCAGCGGTAAGACAAGTCCAAAAATCCAAAATAACAATCCTATAGATTTATCCTTCAATTAACCGTGTATCTTACTGTTTTGTCACGGTAGTACATCTACATGTTAAACCGACAAACTCATGCATCTGTGTAATATATAATCAAACGTCAATTACAATTTTTATGATGTTAAATCGTGTTAAGAAAGATTTTGTATGTTTCATTTTTTTATGAACAGTGTAATATGGTCATGCACCTGTTATCGGATGTAAAGAAAAGAAAACAAATGCAGATAATAAAATCGCCTCGATGCCAACGCGGTCACCGATGGTTCCCTATTGCGGAGTTTTTTTAAGATTCGTGATAATAATACCCGAAAACTACGCGTGCTCTTTCAGACCGTCCACTATCCCTGGCTTACCATTCGCCCAACTTTCCCGTCGAACACTACACGTTGCTCCTGTCTGTTTTCATTCTTATAGATGAGCGTCACTGTGTGATGGCCGCTATTGGCATTGAACTGCAGGGCCAGGTGCGAGTTTCCTGAGCTGTCCTTGATGTCAAAGAGGTTCCAGATTGGTTTACGCTGTACCATCTGATATATGGCAACAAATACGAAGCTATTCGGTAACTTCTGATCAAACAGGTTCCTGAAAGTACGGAAACATTTGCAGATTTACAGAAGAAAAAGTCGTGACTGAACAGCGGTAACGAAGTATTTTTCATTAATAATTTCAACATACGATCAATTTAAATAATTGAACGTTTTTGTTTCTTTTATACGATTATGTAACTAAGCAGTTATTATAACAAAACTAATAGTAATCATATTCACATTTTTCGTATCATCTTAACACAATTAAGCGTTTTAAACATTAAACAAGATATTTTTTTAATCGACACAATTTGAGAAGTATTGTTTATTGCGTGTACGATACTTTTGCTAGATACACGTTTTGTTCATAACTAATGAACGCACAATATTCACTGTATGCTACAGCAGTTATTGTGCTAATAATTATGTATATTTGCATACCAGTTGACTTCGTCGGTGACCACTTTGTCCTTGACCGTGATCGATGTTCCATACTGACCATATCCTTTCTCTGGCTTAAGCTTGTTGAAATTAAACTTTGTTAAGAAGTCGAACTCTATAAGAAAAATAGAATGGCAGAACGTTAGCATATCACCATGGATCCTTCTGTTATTTTATGACATGTTAAAAGCTTTCAGGATAATATTTTCTTTATTGAGCCATTATTGTTGTCAAATCATGATGCTCTATGCCTAACTCAAATTATAACATCAAATGCACCAACTAGTAGTACGAAACAATCTTTCTTAACTGGCGAATTAACATTCATCAAATTATGTTTATCTGCTGAGATTTATAAAATGGCCAACACATGCCAGAGTAGACTCACTGAGTGTGTAACCCTATACATATTTTGTATAATTATCATCAAATGCACGTGCTAATTTGTAGAGAGATAGCATATTTACTGCACATCTTAATTTATCGTCCCCGGTGGCTTAAAGTTGGTGCCAACATGCAGGATATTCGCATTATCACGGGAAAACATAAAAATGGTTCTTTAAACGATAGTGAACGCAGGAGATACTGTCGGTCGTACAGTCATTGGAATTAACATGCACAGTTGCATGACAAATGTCGGCAAGCGTGTTTAGACCAAAATAACATGAATTTCACGAATAGACACAAATACATAAAATACAACTTGGTATATACCTTATGTTTAAGGTGAATACGTGTTTGATTTAAGGTTTATTAAGCAAACAAAATGTATCAGTGGCATATATGTAGTTTCTTATTTTTATTTAAAATTACAAAAAATAATCTTGCCAAACTGGCCAAACAAAACATACCAAACCAAAACCATCGCCATACCTTTTACATCATTGCTGAAGATTTCTAAATTTCCCTCTGGGCAGGTGAACTTTCCCTCTGAAACAAAGATAAGAAACGTTTTAAAACAAGAGCTTCGTCACAGACAAAACAACATTCCCCTGCCGGGATAATATTAACGAAGCTTAAGAACTAATTAAAATGTCGCAAGATTAAGAATTTAGTTTTCTCTAATTTCTGTAACCATGGTAACCACATTTTTGTCGTAGGAAAAAAGGTGAATATTCCTAATACGGCCCTCTATCAACATTGCGAGTTTCATCAACGTAGTTTGAACATTTAGAGATGTCGAAGTATACATATTTAAGTTTTTACTTATTTCTATAGTCATAGAAACCACGATTTTTGCCAGACGCAACAAAATGAAGTCACGTGCATATTCCCCATAAGGCCTTCTATTAACAACCGAGTCTCATCAGCATTGCTGAAGTACTTTTTGAGTTGTCGCAGGATCCACATTTTTCAGACAGTTTTCACTTATTTCTGTAACCATAGCAACCATTCTTTGTTTAGCAAAACATCGGATATTATATGTATATACACCATATCGCTATCTTTCCCAATACCCTTTTTCATGAACCTAAATTAAGTGCTTTTTGATTTTCAGACAGCTTTCATAAATTTATGTTACCGCAATTTTTATCTAACGAAAACTCTAACATATTAACGTGCATATTCCAGATATGGCCCATTATCCTCATACCGAGTTTCAACAACCTAGTACTTAAGGTTTGTTTTCATCCCAGGATCAAGATTTTCCGGGAAGTTGCACTAATTTCTGCAACAATAGCAGTCATAATTTGTTTCCAAACGAACCATTTGTAATCACGTGGACATTCCCAATATGCTTTTTCCAGATTGTTAGGTAGTTTTCACTTATTTCTTTAACCAGAGCAATCACACTTTTTGTCTGGTAAACAATATTAAATGACTTGAATTTTACCAAACGGCCCTCTATCCACATACCGAGATTCATCAACCTGAAGAACTTCGAGTACTTCGAGTTTTCGAAGGATCACGAGCGGAAAAACGGACAGACGAACACGCAGAAAGACGGATGGACTGGGGGTAAACCTACAGCCCCCCCCCCAGGTTTGAACAGTAAAGGACTATTTTTAGCATTGCCTTTACTTTACCCTTGAATGTTGCCGACAAAAGATAATGGATGGATTTTCGTCACTGGGATTGTTTTTATTTACAGGCGTGAACTGATTGAACGTTGTCTGGCAGTTAAACAATTCTTACTCTGCAAATATTACTTGATGCGATTCTAATATGTTGTCAAGGACTGTCGGTGAAGTGAACCCCATTTAGTTTCAGAGACCCAGTACTTTATGAACACCAATTTTATCGATGTGTACAATTATCTTCTACAGCCTTGGAAGTCTTATACTCGCAGACAAGTTTGTGTTTAATGATATTAATTTGCTCCAAACATTCATACATTCGCCTACCTTTAATGCGTGCATATTGTATTATTGATCAAAAGACAACTAATTAAGCTAGTTTTATATATCTTTTGATTATCTTTTTTTCATAATTAAAATATATGTTGAGAAAGCAATTAATATTGCACTGGTGGAGTCGATAATTGCACCCATAGGACAGGTTCGTACTTACAACTACCCAATAACGTTAGTGGTTAATAAGTGGTATATAAAACATTAACACTCATATCGTCTTATGTTTTACGACGATACCACATAACATTCATAGAATTACAACATCTAAGGAGATACGAACACATACGGACCACGTGTACTACATTATTATCAAACGTAAATCGCTCAATAATCCCAGACTAGTTGAGGTTAAGCGGTGTAGGCGGTTTATTTAGTACGTTGCTCTTCGCATGAGACTCAATCTGTAGGTGTTTGCAGCCTGGAACAACATACTACGCATGATTGAATCATTCAGGAGTAATAATAATTCTGATATAAACTCGGTTTAGTCCTGATATAAACTCGGTTCAGTACTGATATAAACTCGGTTCAGTCCTGATATAAACTCGGTTCAGACCTGATATAAACTCGGTTCAGTCCTGATATAAACTCGGCTCAGTCATGATATAAACTCGGTTCAGTCCTGATATAAACTCGGCTCAGTCCTGCTCAGTCATGATATAAACTCGGTTCAGTCCTGATATATACTCGGTTCAGTCCTGATATAAACTCGGCTCAGTCCTGATATAAACTCTGTTCAGTCCTGATTTAAACTCGGTTCAGTTCTGATATAAACTCGGTTCAGTTCTGATATAAACTCGGTTCAGTCCTGATATAAACTCGGTTAACTCCTGATATAAACTCGGTTCAGTCCTGATATAAACTCGGTTCACTCCTGATATAAACTCGGTTCAGTCGTGATATAAACTCGGTTCAGTCCTGATATAAACTCGGCTCAGTCGTGATATAAACTCGGTTCAGTCCTGATATAAACTCGGTTTACTCCTGATATAAAATCGGTTCAGTCCTAATATAAACTCGGTTCAGTCATGATATAAACTCGGTTCACTCTTGATATAAACTTGGTTCAGTCCTGATATAAACTCGGTTCACTCCTGACATAAACTCGGTTCACTCCTGATATAAAATCGGTTCAGTCGTGATATAAACTCGCTTCAGTCCTGATATAAACTCGGTTTACTCCTGATATAAACTCGGTTCACTCCTGATATAAACTCGGTTTACTCCTGATATAAACTCGGTTCAGTCGTGATATAAACTCGGTTCAGTCCTGATATAAACTCGGTTAACTCCTGATATAAACTCGGTTCAGTCGTGATATAAACTCGGTTTACTCCTGATATAAACTCGGTTCACTCCTGATATAAACTCGGTTTACTCCTGATATAAACTCGGTTTACTCCTGATATAAACTCGGTTCACTCCTGATATAAACTCGGTTCAGTCCTGATATAAACTCGGTTTACTCCTGATATAAACTCGGTTCAGTCCTGATATAAACTCGGTTTTCTCCTGATATAAACTCGGTCCAGTAATGATATAAACTCGGTTCAGTCCTGATATAAACTCGCTTTACTCCTGAAATAAATTCGGTTTACTCCTGATATAAACTCGGTTCAGTCGTGATATAAACTCGGTTTACTCCTGATATAAAATCGGTTCAGTCCTAATATAAACTCAGTTCAGTCGTGATATAAACTCGGTTCACTCCTGATATAAACTCGGTTCAGTCGTGATATAAACTCGGTTTACTCCTGATATAAACTCGGTTCACTCCTGATATAAACTCGGTTAACTCCTGATATAAACTCGGTTTACTCCTGATATAAACTCGGTTCAGTCCTGATATAAACTCGGTTTACTCCTGATATAAACTCGGTTCAGTCCGTGGTCGCGTGTCACTAGTTCCAGACTGCAATAACATTTTATTTTTCCCAGGGAAACTCTAACGGAAAACTATGCAAGCATATTAACAATCTTGCATAATTGTTTAGATCAGATTTTGGATTGCTGTTTAACGCCTGCTTTACTCTTTAAATAACAGTAGCTTTACCATGAATATACGGGTGTGATGTATTCACTCAGAAATAAAAAACAGAAAAACAATATCATTACACAATACAAAATAAAAAAAAATCGAGCTGTAACCATATGGCTGGTGAAAAAGTTGTATACGATGAAATGCAACCGTAAACAATGCGGAGCTATGTTCCGATTCGAATATTGTGTGTAATATGATGTTAACACTGAATTGTAACACTTCGCAAAAACGATAGACGTATCGACACAAGAAATTAGTTTACAAAAATTAATTCCAAAATTATTTATTGTATGCAGTACTTTATATTGAAAGCTGGTTTGCTTCACTTATCTGTTGTCAGCCCCAACGGCAACCCCAACCCAATAACTTTCAAGAGCCACGACTGGGTTCGATTGCGTTTTGTAAAAAAATCATTTTATCTGACACAAGTTTACTCTGGCTATTTATGTGTAAATAATTATCTTAATTGAGAGTGTTAAACAGATCTTTCTTTCTACGTGACCACCCGAACTAGAAAGACTCGCTTAATTGGACAGGTATCTTTGAAATCAACACTGCCGTTGAAACCTAACAGTGACGAGTACTAGACAAAGAAAATGACAAGAACAATCAATGAGCGATAACATCACATAGAACTTGGCAAATAAGGCGTAAACAGACATTTGACGGGTTTAATTGGAAACGTACGTTTTGAATACAAAGAATGCTGGTGAAACTAACTGATTTATGAACGACAGTAGAATGTATTGAATGAACAGTCAGTCAAATAGTTAGGGTAGCGAATCTGTACTTCCATGTTGGTTTTATATCCTTCTTACAATGTTCATACCAGGACGCTGTCCACGACAGGAATAGACAGCTGAGTAAATGAAATCTAAGAAACTAGTTTTATTGTATGGAATATAAATACAACGGTGCTTTACAGCTTTAATGAAAATCTACTCATTGTAACCCAAATATAGACCCGGTATTAAATATAATCTTTAACAATCATCTTATACAATTATTGACAAAACATTCTGTTAAATAAAGCAACTTTCCATTTCTTCATCGTTCTTTGTTATCGGATTTGCATTATGACTCAACGCTTATATTCACAGTACTGTCATACTTGATACCAATAGTCATCATAGGTATATTACTTACGAGAGAGGACGCACGGAACGTACAAGAGAACGGCTATACATATAGACTTCAACATCGTGCCTGAAAACAGAGAATATTTGGTACATGAATAATCACATACTAACGCGTTAGTTCTACAAGGAAGTAGATGGTAAAACGGTGCTGAGCGTCCACAGTCGCTTGCCATTATTTATCTGTGATAACAGAGCGTCCACGTTCGCGTGTACTTATTTATCTGTGATAACAGAGCGTACACAGTCACGTTCAGTTATTTATCTGTGATAACAGAGTGTCCACAGTCACATGCACTTATTTATCTGTGATAACAGAGTGTCCTCAGTCGCGTGCAATTATTTATCTGTGATAACAGAGCGTCCACAATCACATGCAATTATTTATCTGTGATAACAGAGCGTCCTCAGTCACGTGCAATTATTTATCTGTGATAACAGAGTGTCCACAGTCACATGCACTTATTTATCTGTGATATCAGAGCGTCCTCAGTCGCGTGCAATTATTTATCTGTGATAACAGAGTGTCCACAGTCACATGCACTTATTTATCAGTGATACCAGAGCGTCCACAGTCGCGTGCAATTATTTATCTGTGATAACAGAGCGTCCTCAGTCGCGTGAAATTATTTATCTGTGATAACAGAGCGTCCACAGTCACATGCACTTATTTATATGTGATAAAAGAGCGTCCACAGTCGTGTGAAATTATTTATCTGTGATAACAGAGCGTCCACAGTCACATGCAGTTATTTATCGGTGATGAAAGAGCGTCCACCGTTACATGCAATTATTTATCTGTAAAAGCAGAGCGTCCATAGTCACATGCGATCATTTATCGATGATAACAGAGCGTCCACAGTCGCACGCATTTATTTATCTGTGATAACAGATCGTCAATAGTCCCATGCAATCATTTATCTGTGATAACAGAGCGTCCACCGTTACATGCAATTTTCTATTAGTGATAACAGAGATTATGTCGATTATGGTAATAATGCCATAAACAGCAATCTTAAAAGTCGATAAAACACGAACTTGCTTGTTTTTCCACATACTTCATATAAGCTGTGTGACAACTACTGCAAGATTGCTCATTGTTATATTGCACGAGTATATATGTCGCTATGTGAGGACTTCCGCATGTGCATGTGTCTCCTCAAGTGAAAGCCCCGGCAAGGCACGACCCAGACCTGCTCACCTCTGACACGAGCCGTCAGCTAGTGACGATTGGGAATTGAAATCTTTACCACACATATTCACAAACCTATTTTTATGAAGCGTAGCGAAATTTTAGGCTTCTTTCCGACATAGCAGTGAAACCTGGTGTAGGCGTGTACATGAATGAATGGTAAAGAACTTGCCAACAAATCAGCGAATTAAGTCAAGCACGCGTTTTTGTCTTACGATTATATAACAATTAGGAAAATGAATATTCAATTTGTAAAACTTCCAATAGCATTATACTAGTCAGTTAATACGCTCATATCATCAAGGGAGGAAACAACTAAGCAACTTATAACATCAGCTTATTACACCATTGTACGTGATTCATATCAACCATCAGAGCATTGTCATCACTTGACTCATGTAGCAGCTCTTGAATGAAGATTGCTCATTGAGAAAATATACACGTGAACAAGAATCGTTATTACATGACCAGACTGGTGTTAAGTTCAGATAGGAATTCATCTGATTTGTGTAAAAGGAAAACTTCATGAACCATATTCCACCGCGGAGTAAGAATCACAACAGTTATCAACAGAATGCGTTACGGGATACATATACTGCGATTCAAAGATGTTTAAATAAAAACACATAACATTATCTCATGATATAATCTGCTACATAAATCATGCTTTTTGTTTTGGAATGAACGCAGTTCTTGACACGCTGTTTATTTATAGTCTTCAATTTAGAAAAGAAGATTGCTTTTATCCTCACGAATTTCGGTCGGGATTTTTGGCAAGAGTGTTCTTTAATTACGAAATCTATAAATATGTCTGTTTGCATTCAATGACTTTGAACAAAACTACATTTAAGTCATTTTCAAAAGATAAACATATAATGATTCTATTAAATTTATCGGTTCATATCATAATTTTAATTATAAATATATGTATATGACGCAAATATTCGAAAGCTTATCCGTTTTGCGCTTTAGTCGAAAGGACTGTGAATAACTTTATATTTCTCATTGATGCCCCAGATCTTACACGTGTACAATGTGGTGAGACGAAGCCTTGAAGGGATGCACGCGTCGCACAGACTCACAAGAATTCAGCTATTAACAAAATAACGAAGTTAGAGTTGCCGGAGGCCTCATTTATCTTTTCTCAGAACAAACACAAGAATTATCACTGACACGTCCTCATTTCATTCTCTATTTTTTGCAATTTGTAAATGACAGGTAGGATGGAGTGGTTGTTAAAGAACTTTTTGTCATTTTGTTGGCGTGCCACAAGTAAGTGGTTTATTATTCACCTCTTGCAAGTCCGATACGATAGTACTTTAGCTTTGTTGCATAGAATTGTTAAGTTGCTTTGGAATGTTCAGATATGCATGGTGTTATTTTCTCAACAGCGATTGTTGTTTTACAAACATAACGTTTTCGCCGCACATTTAATATGATTGGTGTTCTGTGTTAAACATTTATATCGAAATCAAGCTCAATATTCAACTTTGAAACAATGATGGTAACTACTAGAGAGAAAGTGATCTCTTTCAATACAACATTTATAATAAATCAACAATGCGAATAGCAGGCGTGTTTTCACAGAAGAGGTTTATTAACTGAACGAAGGCAATACAAACTATATATATGGCAGTTAAGTGCGTGTTTTTGATAATCCTACTATGACATTATAACGAATTGGTCTAATTACCTTCATCCATTTGCGAAACGCAACGATTTTTAAACAGCGTTCAAACAGGCTGCTGCTAATGCACACTATGTTTGAGCTTTAGATTATTAAGTTTCTGACCCTTATTCTTTAGATCTAGGTCGAGGGCACTGAACATTTTGAATGTAGGCCTATCGACTAGACTGCAGCCGTATCAGATCAAAGATAGATTTATAACCCATTAGCAGAAGGCATAAAGTGATTACTAGTTGAATACAAGCCAGATATAATTTGTATTATATGTACATGTCGATGAACACACGCGTGACTAGCATTATCAAAGACTCTTACCTATGCCAAACTACAGGTTGAACTTTTTTTAACAAGAATGTTGTTTTACCCACAGCCATTGCAAAATAAGAATGAACTTCGTTATACCTTTGGAAAGGAAATGACAATTTAATAACTATTTAATTGTTTACCGGGATTTCTAGAAAAGCATTAAGTACATCGCACTCTTACATTTACTCATTAAAAGAGCAATGAAAAGAACCGAATTATTTCAGAGCTTCCACGACTTGTTATTGTGAACATCGGACACTTCATAGGTTTATAACTGTTTCACTTTCAAGTTAATTGAGAGCGGGATAGCATACCGCCAGTTCCAACCTTTACCCTTAAGCCACTCCATGTTTAAGCTGAGTCACATTATACTCGAGAAGAGCTTTTACAACCGAACAGAAGTGCTCAATATTTTCTTCTAAAGAAATATAAATGGTAACTTGTAATTTCAGTATAGGTTTCAATTATTTAAATATTTAATTAATGCTTCAGACTAACAGGATAAACTCGAAATGTCACAGCCACTGCATCTTGCAACATAATTATCGCAACTTAACCTTTATTGGAACATCTGTTATTCTAATAACGGCAATAAAATTCAACATTATACCGTCTGGATTTTAAATTAAGACGTCCAGGTCGCTCTGTTCAAAACTCAAAGAGATTTAATTTCCGATTTATGGCAAACTTATATTCATGGGGTATGATATATAGGTTTGAATAAATTGTACAGTCTATATCAGAAATAGGCAGGTTTTATCAAGGAATCCCCAGCGGTTCCATCCTATCAACTAACATATTTGCTTGTTCCTACCTACCAATATTTATATAATCTGTGTATGTTTTCTTCAATAACTCTGATATAATGTATATTATGTACATGATGTTTTCACGGTATTTATGTGTATACATCATATAACGAATACTTTACTCAGCGAATATTATGCAATGTATATATATCACGTACATAAGACCATTATATAACATAATAATAAGTTGCAAACGCCATATTATATATTATTTTATATTTATATGGTTTATACTGATGAGTAAACCATAGTTGTCCACCGATTGGGCGGTGTTATTTTTTACTTTAGAACAGGTGTTATATGTTGGCTTTTGTTTTGGTTCGATTCGATTCAGTTGTATCCATCTACAGTGTTCTGACTCCGGTATTAAAATAAATTTGACACCTTTTACATTTTATTTTCTCATTATTAAACCAATACATAAATATTAACGAGTAAAGTTAAATTAAATATATAAATTTCAATTAATGGTACCATTACCGGTAATTAAATAATGTCCTCTTTCATAAAATTCATAACGAAAAAAATACAGTCTCTAAACCGATACCGACACATTAACTCGTATTTGTGCAGAACGCCAACTGATGGCGTATAAAAACATTTTCACAGAATAGTGGGAATTTCCCAACAGCGCACATGTCTTTGATACATGAATGAGTTTTCGACTGATCAAAAACAAATAAGTGTCCATGTCTAAAAGTCGATTTTCGTTGATCTTTTGGTATATTTCTTCTGAACTGGTATTTTTGTTTGTTATTTATTAACGTACCGGTATTATATATGTTGATTTAAAAACTCGTATACAATCGCATTTAATTCTACCCGATCTGCTAAAATGCGTGTCTAACTGGCAAACATACAGCCCTGAAGTCGTCCGAAAGGTTGATAATACGTACAATGTAGTTACGCTGGGCTGAGCGCGTGAAATGTTGCGTTAAGTTTAATAACAATTCATTTTATAATACCGTATTTAAAAAAAAAAGAAGACAAACTTAAAAAAAAATCTGAAATAACACATTCTTCCAAATGTTTTAAGTCTTTTATTTCTAACTCAAGACAGGTTTTACGTTTTGCGGTATGAACTGAATGTTCCTATAGCAGGTCACAATAATCTAGCGTACCCGGTACTCTATCAGACAATACTTTGATAAGAAATGCTAACATACGCGTGTCAAATATCAAATAAGAACACACAGTGAATGCATCGAAGGGATCGCGTTATTTTCTTCTTAGTCATATTCTCCGTCTCACAAACAATTTTTTTTTGATCTTCTTGTCTAAAATATATCTATTTCCAGATTCTGGCACACATTCTATTGTTGTGAAATTTTGTTAATTAAGTTACCACGAGCATTTCGGTTATCTATTGTGCCGTTAACGGGTCGTGACAGAAGCAGCATTCCGACATATTGTACCGATTGCGCTTGTTGGCGTTGTTAACGCAGCCTTAGCGGCAGACGCTGCAGGTCCTAGACCAGAGTCTCAATGCGCAATGTTTATCAACATTTATCGGATGTGTAAATAATCATCAAACATTTTAGCAAGGCAATACTTAACTGATACGTGCTCCATGCGCACATTACATAAACAATGTTATCTGTATGAATCACAATGAATACATATGCACGAATAGCATTTTTTTTACAATGATATCGCAGCACATCGACGCTTTGAACTTATAATTTATATCTACAGTTGGCTGCAGTTTTAAAACATAATTTATGACTTTACATTACTGTTATCAAAAAACTATTTTAAGTGTGCAGCTTGATAACACTAGTATATGTTTCACTTCAAACATAGTGTTTCAAACAACAAGCTATATTAATTGATAAATTTATGATAATACTACACACTTACAGTTGATTTGATATTAAGCTATGAAATCTATTAACATACCTTGATTTCCTGTTTACTCCTACGATGCCAAATGTATTATATGCCGTAATCGCACGTGTGATGCTTGGACCAGCTGGTAAATAGTTAAAACAAAAACTGCGTACACAATTATTTGTATAAGAAAAGAATATCCCCTCTAGTATCCGTTGTTGTGTTAATAATTCTGCTGTATTATGATGGTTAAATAAACGAATTGTCACAGTTTGCACCCTGGTATGACTTCTTTAGCTGGAACTGCTTTTGAGCCTTCGTGCTCAGACCGTCATTCAGTGGCCGCTTGCTACATATGCACTATATGTCCAAAGCTGGAGCCACGGTTGCCGTGTTGACAGTCGGGTACCCGAGTCCTATAGCACTCGTTCGTCTCCTTGCTTACAGTATTGGTCCGTCTCTCGAAGCAGTGCAGTCGGCGCTGTCTGAGACAGTAGTGCCGCCGAGTAGACGAGTTAACGCTACCTGGATCTACCCGCCTACCGGAATGCCACTTGTCAGCTTCAAAACAATGTGCTTACCAGTAATTGACATTCGGATTAGCAAATCATTTGCCGTTCGTATTTAAGGCCGTTTTAAGGTGTTTCCCATTGGCTATGTAGCCTGATACATCGGTGACAGCTCAAAATCTAATAATCTTAGATCTTTAAATAATTAGACACAATGGTTTTAACGTATCGTGTTCGACACACTGAAATCCGATAACGTACAAACTTCAGAAGCACTCGCTCTAAACGATATCCAATAGACGACTACGGTAAATAACATACTCCACATAGTAGTATAGAGATGTCGCATCTGAAAAAGGATTTTGAATTTCTATTTAAGTGACTTAAATTAGTTTAAATAACTATTTTAAAGAACTATGAATGTAACCTCTCACTGTTGAAAAATATAGTTCGATGTCATTTAAAAAAAGCAATTATTTATTATAATGATTAATCAATTTAAGTCAAATTTCGTTGTCATGAGAAATGGAATCTCATAGGTATCCTGAACTATTCTGCATGTAAATTCAATCAATCTTACAACGCGTCTTTCAAAACAGTTACAATACTCGCTTCGCCATATTTACCGTTACCTGTTCGCTTAAGTAATATTTACCGTTTATATTTGCTTTATTCATATGACCGTTGCTTCCCAGACTTCATTTGAAGAATATCTAAAAGTGAATGATCATTTGTTAGTTCAACTATATTTTTGAAAACGAAACTTTGCGAGCCAGTTTCCCCACGGTATATACTACATTGAATATAGTAATGTATTGACAACGGAATATAATCGTAGATGCCGACGATGTTTAGATATTGGCACAGAATGTTATTCGAAAATATTCTGTCTTGTAAAATATCTCTTGGTGAACAGTGTGTAATGCTGACAAAACAGTTTTCAAACAAGCGAGCGACCATTTTGCTTTAAAAACCTCTGGCGTAAGATGTTTTGTGCCACTTGGGTCTGTAGTTATAGTTTGCCACGAGTCATTCATTCATCATCACGAGTCAATCATTCATCATCACGAGTCAATCACTCATTATCACGTGTCAATCACTCATTACCATGAGTCAATCACTCATCGTCATGAGTCAATCACTCATCGTCATGAGTCAATCACAGATCATCATGAGTCAATCACTCATCATCACGAGTCAATCACTCATCACCATGAGTCAATCACTCATCATCACGAGTCAATCACTCATCACTATAATTCAATCACTCATCGTCATGAGTCAATCACTCATCACCATGAGTCAATCACTCATCGTCACGAGTCAATCACTCAACATCACGAGTCAATCACTCATCATCATGAAACAATCACTCATCACCATGAGTCAATCACTCATTACCATGAGTTAATCACTCATCATCACGAGTCAATCACTCATTACTTTGAGTCAATCACTCATCGTCATGAGTCAATCACTCATCATCATGAGTCAATCACTCATCATCACGAGTCAATCACTCTTCACCATGAAACAATCACTAATCACTATGAGTCAATCACTCATAACCATGAGTTAATCACTCATCATCACGAGTCAATCACTCATCGTCATGAGTCAATCACTAATCATCATGAGTCAATCACTCATCATCACGAGTCAATCACTCTTCACCATGAAACAATCACTCATCACCATGAGTCAATCACTCATGACCATGAGTTAATCACTCATCATCACGAGTCAATCACTCATTACCATGAGTCAATCACTCATCATCATGAGTCAATCACTCATCATCATGAGTCAATCACTCATCATCACGAGTCAATCACTCATCACCATGAGACACTCACTCATAACCATGAGTCAATCACTCATCATCACGAGTCAATCACCCATCACCATGAGTCAATCACTCATCGTCATGAGTCAATCACTCATCATCACGAGTCAATCACTCATAACCATGAGTCAATCACTCATCGTCACGAGTCAAACACTCATCATCACGAGTCAATCACTCATTACCATGAGTCAATCACTCATCGTCATGAGTCAATCACTCATCATCATGAGTCAATCACACATCATCACGAGTCAATCACTCATCACCATGAGTCAATCACTCATCGACATGAGTCAATCACTCATCATCATGAGTCAAAATACTCATCATCACGGGTCAATCACTCATCATCACGAGTCAATCACTCATCATCACGAGATAATCACCCATCATCACGAGTCAATCACTCATCATCACGAGTCAATCACCTATCACCATGAGTCAATCACTCATCGTCATGAGTCAATCACTCATCATCATGAGTCAATCACTCATTATCACGGGTCAATCACTCATTACCATGAGTCAATCACTCATCATCATGAGTCAATCACTCATCATCATGGGTTAATTACTCATCATCACGAGTCAATCACTCATCATCATGAGTCAATCACTCATCATCACGAGTCAATCACTCATCATCACGAGTCAATCAGTCCTCATCACGAGTCAATCATTCATCATCACGAGTCAATCACTCATCATCACGAGTCAAACACTCATCATAACGAGTCAATCACTTATCATCACGAGTCAATCACTCATCATCACGAGTCAATCAGTCCTCATCACGAGTCAATCACTCATCATCATGAGTCAAACACTCATCATCATGCGACAATCACTTATCATCACGAGTCAATCACTCATCATCACGAGTCAATCTATCATCATCACGAGTCAATCACTCATCATCATGCGACAATCACTCATCATCACGAGTTAATCACTCATCATCACGAGTCAATCTATCATCATCATGCGTCAATCACTCATCATCACGAGTCAATCACTCATCATCACGAGTCAATCACTCATGATCACGAGACAATTACTCATCATCACGAGTCAATCACTCATCATCATGCGTCAATCACTCATCATCACGAGTCAATCACTCATCATCACGAGTCAATCACTCATCATCACGAGTTAATCACTCATCATCACGAGTCAATCTATCCTCATCATGCGTCAATCACTCATTACCATGAGTCAATCAACCATCATCACGAGTCAATCACTCATCATCACGAGTCAATCACTCATCATCACGAGTCAATCACTCATCATCACGAGTCATTCATTCATCATCACGTGTCAATCACTCATCATCACGAGTCAATCACTCAGCATCATGAGTCAATTACTCATAGTCATGAGTCAATTACTCATCATCAATTGTAAATCACTCATCATCACGAGTCAATCATAAAATCGTAGATCTGCAATTAAATTTACACTAGCAGAATAAACTATTATTTGCAATAGCTTTTTCGTTCGTTCAATGTCTGCGATATAATTAACTGTACGCATATTCATCTTTCAAATAAAAACTTTTTGAGTGAATATGTTAATTACTGATTATCTCAAATATTCAACAGGCTTATCAGATTTGGCATCATTTCCACTCGACTATTTATTACCTGTCTTACAAAAGTTGCTTGAGTTATGTTTGTGATAAAATTCGAGACGGCAAGTTTTCAAGCTGTGAATAGCAATACATTAAAATATATCAGTAGAATGAAACTTTATTTTCTGACCTGTGATTTCTGTTACCCAAAATTTAACAGACTTACGACTTTGCACTACTTACGCGGTTAAATTAGATTAAATTATCAAATATCTGGAAAGAAGTTAAATAACAACTCAGAACGTCTATATTTAAATATATTTCACCGATAATAAAACATTCCATAACCTACCCTTTAAAAGACACTATGCATTTCGATGTTAATACTGCATTAAAATTTGGAACGAGTTTCCAAAATTCAATAAATTAATGCTCAAAAATTTAAACTATGTTTTTATTTTGCATTGCCTCTTTTTCCTCGCATTTATTTCCCGTATGAAATGATTTTTTGAGTATTCGATACTTTTCGCTGTTAATTTTCACTGTTTGAAACAGTGAATTATCAGTTTTAATTCACTGATATTTCTCTATAAACCACGGGAAAGCATACAAATAATATACAACAATATAACAAATATTTGTAATTTGGCAAAGACATACTGTAGTTGATATGTTTTGTCCATTTCTTATAAGAAGATATTTTCAAATAGTCTGACCCCGTTGGGAGGGGTATTGTTAACTGTATGCCCTGATATGATCGCCCTAGAGTCCTTAGGATCACATACGAATGCTTTCCCATCTGATGGACACTCACGGCCGAACACAGACTGATAACACACGAGCAGAACGCACGAAAACAGCAGCATTAACAACCCTCTGTTAGAATGATCGTGTACAGGAAGCCGGTTGGTGCGGTAAAATACTGAATTTTATTTAGATTTCTTTATAACGAAACATATTTTAATCTCTCTGATTATAAATATATAAACATTCTCTGAAAGTGAGGAAGCATCTGCATTAAAGCAACCACAAACAAATGATACATTTTACGATATAAAAACAATACAATATTATTAATATTTTTTTGTTTCCATGTCTTTATAAATGGCTGTGATTTTTGTCACTCAAAGTTTATGCCATTATGAAATGTAAACGCTATGTATAAATACTATTACCTAATACCTTAAAAAACACATTTTGTTTATGCATGTGTTTGATCCCATCAATAGTGAAGCCAGTACGTCCTTTTTGTAACCTGATACATTTGCAAAAACATGTAAATGTCTGCTGTTTGATAAGACTACTAATTAGTTAACTCCTCTATAAGTAACCATCACGGCTTGTTAACCCTGTTATTCGGGCTTAAATGGGATGTACGGACATGGATTACAGTACATTAGACAAGCTGTTTAACAAGGTCTTCGTGACAAAAAGTATCAAATGAATCCACATCGAACACCTCGGGTAAAGGTTCAGTACCTTTTTTCAAAAGGCCAAAAGACCAACGTGCAATCTCCTCACCTGGCTCACCTGGCGACCATACAGCTATTGTGCTCCAGGCTTATCAAAAACTCATTAAGGAATCAGTAACGAAACTATCCATTCACGGTTATCCGATTAGATCGGTATCTCAAAGACATATGTGGCAATACTGAGGTCACATTACGATTAAATTGATTGATTTATTGACTCTATACTCTTGATATGTTAAAGCATGGGCTCAAGATAAGCAAACACATCAGCTTCTATACAAGCACCTTTAAATGGATTACAATATGTTATTTAAGAAATGAGATATTTTTCAAAGATTTAAAAGAATGCCCGAAATACATATTATTGAACAAATTGCAATTTGATTTAGCCAAAAAAAAATGCAAAGGTCGTTCGTGTCACGGGAAACGATTTACAATCTCAATTCCTCAATTCACACTATTTGAACAAACCTCTGACATCGCACAGTAACGCTCAACTGAAAAATTCGGGACCAATTTGCAGCTGAAGCGTACAGACAAAAAATGCCGAGATCACACTACAGTACCAACATGCTCAAAACAGAATAAAAAGAAAGAGATACCTGCATGAATAAATTAGTGATGCATACAGATGAAAGCCATGTAAACAATGATATATTAAATGAGTCAAATGATGCTATGTAGTGATACAGCTGAAATAAATGGAAAGAAAAATACATTTAAATGAGTCAACTAACCAGGTATGCCGTTCACGAGATCTTCAAAAACTTCTCGATCCATGCTAGTCAAAGGTTGATATTGTGTGTTATCCAATACAACAGGCAGGGGAATCATGAGCACAATTAGGCACCTGTTTAACTCAGGGAAATCGCAACCCTGCATTCCTGTGCAAACTGATCAAAGGAAAATATGATGTACCTACGCATTTCGATTTCGAGAAGAGTGACCGACTCAATTTCTATAATGCACGATTCTGGAAACGTCGGTGAATCACATACCATTCCCTGGTTAGCACGTTGTAAGAAAGCGAGCGGGTTACATTTGCTTGAGTATTTCGATGTACAAATTTTGTGCAGACGATATTGACTACAAATGCGAATTTGTGAACATACATTTCAGTCCCGAATATCAGGTTTCTCGTTCAATGTATCCGACTCCAATTAAAAATCTCCAAATATTTATTACGTTTCACAAGTTTAGTAACACGTAACCTTAATGGCCGTGAGAAGTGGATACTTGATTCAAAAAAGTCAACTTCAAGAGTATACGATGTATAGACCTGGGGCTAATTTATTACTATAGAGACGAAGGTACCTCACACAGATTACGAGGTATTCAATGATTAAGGATTAATTTCTCACCAACCATTCGTTATTTGTGGAGGCGATAGTAAAACAGGGCGGGTTCGTCTGCGGAGAAATGCAATGTTCAGACAGGTCAGGTCGTTCTGTATATGAGGCACACGTGTGCTCATTTGCTTTATAAACAGGTCCAGCTTTAAGGTTTCATCAAACATCTCAACATCTCACAACTCCACCAATCATGATCATAATGAGCACATGTATGGTATATCAACTCCTACAATCATGATCATAATGAGCACATGTATACTATCATAACTCCACCAATCATGATCATAATGAGCACATGTATACTATCACAACTCCACCAATCATGATCATAATGAGCATGACGAGGGTTTGGATGAAGCTGAGATGCAATTACAAATCTGTTATTTAATGATTTTGTGTACTTATTCATTGATCTCTCTTGACCGGCCATTCAAGAACTTCTTCTCGTTTTTAATCGGGGAACACGTAAAGCAATTTTATTGATTTTTTGATAAAATGTTCGTCTCCAAAACTGAAAAAAGATTATTGACTGGTGGGCTTTTTTATCCGATCTTTTTAAATTAAATATCTTCAGAATTATTGTTTCTTATATGTGTGGTCAAGTCCAAAGTCTGATCAATAAGGATGATTAACCAAGTCAACATGATAGAAATTTGTCAGAAATATATTGCCCCGTATATCTAATCTTTATAAAACTTGATTAAAATATTAATATGTATGATGTTTTTTTTGTTTTTGTTTTTTTTTTTAAACGAGGGAAATCGAGGTAAACAGCTAGGTAAACAAGTCGAATGATTTAATAATATTGTTAATAATATAAGCAATCTTTTTCTCCGGTCCAGATAGACTGATGAAAACATGTTTGTTCTTTTGATATCTAACGTTTTTCAAAAATAAACTTTAATTTTATTTCTGAAAAGAAATTGGATTATGATTTTTAACATCAAGCGAGCAGTTTCTAAAAACGCAATACAATCCACTGGACAAAACAATTGCTTCTTTGAAATGTCATTTTGTTTGGGTGATTTGTTTAAATTCTAGAATATTGGGTCTACAGAAATACAAGCGGATTATATGGTATCACACGCCTATGCGGTATCACGCGCCTATGAGGTATCACAGGACTATGTGGTATCACACGGCTATGTGGTATCACACGCCTATGCGGTATCACACGCCTATGCGGTATCACGCGCCTATGCGGTATCACAGGACTATGTGGTATCACAGGGCTATGTGGTATCACAGGACTATGTGGTATCACACGGCTATGTGGTATCACAGGACTATGCTGTATCACAGGACTATGTGGTTTCACGCGCCTATGCGGTATCACGGGACTATGCGGTATCCCAGGACTATGTGGTATCACACGGCTATGTGGTATCACACGCCTATGCGGTATCCCAGGACTATGTGGTATCCCAGGACTATGTGGTATCACACGGCTATGTGGTATCACACGCCTATGCAGTATCCCAGGACTATGTGGTATCACAGGACTATGTGGTATCACAGGACTATGCGGTTTTACACGCCTATGCGGTATCACACGCCTATGCGGTATCACAGACTATGTGGTATCACAGGACTTTTTGCTATCACATGACTATGTGGTATCACACGGCTATGTGGTATCACACGGCTATGTGGTATCACACGCCTATGCGGTATCACAGGACTATGCGGTATCCCAGGACTATGTGGTATCACACGGCTATGTGGTATCACACGCCTATGCGGTATCCCAGGGCTATGTGGTATCACAGGACTTTGTGGTATCACATGACTATGCGGTATCACAGGACTATGTGGTATCACAGGACTATGCGGTATCACACGCCTATGCGGTATCACAGGACTATGTGGAGTCACACGCCTATGCGGTATCACACGCCTATGCAGTATCACACGCCTATGTGGTATCACACGCCTATGCAGTATCACATGACTATTCGGCATCAAACACCTATGCGGTTTCACACGCCAATGCGGTATCACACGCCTATGCGGTATCACAGGACTATGCGGTATCACACGCCTATGCGGTATCACACGTCCATGCGGTATCACAGGACTATTTGGTTATTACATGACTATGCGGTATCACACGCCTATGCGGTATCACAGGACTATTCGGTATCACAGGAATATGTGGTATCACACGGCGATGTGGTATCACACGCCTATGCGGTATCACGCGCCAATGCGGTATCACGCGCCTATGCGGTATCCCAGGACTATGCGGTATCACACGCCTATGCGGTATCACAGGACTATGCGGTATCACGTGTCTATGCGGTATCACAGGACTATGTGGTTTCACGTGGCTATGCGGTATCACACGCCTATGCGGTATCACAGGACTATGTGGTATCACACGGCTATGTGTTATCCCACTTCTATGCGGTATCACACGCCTATGCGTATCACGCGCCTATGCGGTATCACACGCCAATGCGGTTTCACGCGGCTATGCGGTATCACACGCCTATATGGTATCACATTACTATGCGGCATCACACGCCTTTGCGGTATCACGGCCTATGCGGTATCATGCGCCTATGTGGTATCACACGCCTATGCGGTATCACGGCCTATGCGGTATCACACGCCTTTGCAGTATCACAGGACTATGCGGTATCCCACGCCTATGTGGTATCACGGCCTATGCGGTATCACACGCCTATGCAGTATCACAGGACTATGCGGTATCCCACGCTTATGTGGTATCACGGCCTATGCGGTATTAGAGTGCATATTAAAGTAGTCGACGGTTATATCCCGATTCTTGCTTACTAAAAACTTTAATACCTGATGATGCATAGCTTGTGGTGTGTTGACGCAGTATTTGCAAAGGTTGTAATAACTGTTGACATGATGAGTGATTAGTGAATGCTTCAATCTTATGAAGTGATAACTGATTAACCAAATGTTATAACAGCTGGTAAAGCGATTCAACCAAGCGTTCACGATACAAAGCTAGTTACAAGAGAAACAAATTTCGTTGACTCTTTCAACACAATAAATATATTTATTTACTCTACGCGCTTATTTACAAAAGTATTTCATCAAACATGCGCGTTGAATGTATGCATCAATTATGCATAGACTGCACCCTCTATATCGTCCTCACTTACAAACTCATTTAATGTGAATAAACATCCGACCAAGTATGGGTGCAAAAGAATTGAAACACTAGTTACAGGTGCAACATGTGGGCGATTGAAGAAAAAAGGCACACTGGTCCAATATGTTTTAAGACATTGGGTTTCAAATCGTTTTCTCCTCCCAAATTTACATCAGTTAATCGCATTCCATGCCAGAATGCCGAAGGCTTGGCCTATATTATGTTGAACCACAGAACTGACAGACAATACCATGCACAAGCATTCTACAGTAGATGGTGTCGATTGCAACTCAGTGGCGGAAAACTTAAGTGTAGCAATGCAATAAGAAACTATGATAACCACAATAAACTATTATTCTTATCATTATTGCATAGCTATTATGTTGATCATAAGTACAAACTATGCACTTCGTTTTTAAAGATATATTCCAACAAGATAATCTCGTGGCTCACTGGTTATACCGCAAATAAGGAATTAAATCGCTTATAACCAGCGATCAGATGGAATAATAATCATATAAATGTTCAATGACTGTGTACATGTTTTTGTTATATGTATAACTATGTATCGAAACAGTCAGTTTGCTACATTTTGTTCGAGTGAACGTTAAAGCACGTGTATTTAACGGCAACATTTCCGCGACTTCTTTTAAACTATTTTAAAAACATCATAATACACTACACTTGATTTCCTTCTTTGTATATGATGAACAAGTCGTGTCATGCCAGAAGCGTGTATACTAAAAACTCGTTAATCGTTCTCCTATAAAGTATGTTTCTCTGTTATGTCGAGAGTCATATTTTGTGTTGTGTATGCTCCAATAAAACACTGACTGTGTTGACAAGCAAACTTACTAATTTTTATTAAGTATAAGCATGTGGGTGCATTATTTATGGTTAACATGTTAAATGTCGAAAAAAAAGAAAAAAAATGAACACAACTTCTGTTGTTAAATCTTGTGAATAAACCTGAACTGAATGTTATATTCAGAATTTTCGTTTCAGAAATGATTGCACATGTCTATCAATAATTTAGGTTTTTATGAATCACATTGCTGACATTACTGCAGACAGAACAAAGGGTAGATCGGGCACGATACTGCCTGTACGACACCTGTAATTATGAGAAACCTAAGCTCGTTGGTGGATATGTTAGACGGGAGAAAAATAGCAAAGCCATTAACTTGTACACAGTCTGTCAATCAAATATACAAAAGAAGTAGTATGCCTTCTATCAGCGTTTTTTAAAAAATACGCTATTTGGCCGATTATACGTAATCGTTCTGAAGTTTTCTTACGGTTTGAGTACTATTTGGTTGCACTCAAGTCTTCTGTGCATAACAATCGAACAGATTTACGGAAGTTGTTGTTAAACTACTGAACATTAATTATGTTTAAACGCCAATTGAATAAACACGACACTTAACATCATTTCAGTCAAGTATTGTGTTGTATCAGAAATAAGCTATTAATGTTGCCACCCATCAATATTTCAGATTGAACAAATATAAACCAGTAAATCATTGACATATATATTTTACACATATAAGTTTAGACTGAAGAATCGGACAATATGCAGAATGCACTAGTGACGCTAATTTTGTGACCACAGTCCACTAAGGTTAAAGTATAGATAAGCATAACCAGCTTTGACTCAAGTCCTTGTCGCGGAATAATTATGAAAAATAGCGCCACAAAACGCTCTATCAGCCGCAATCTCCAGCATAATGGCCGAGCGGGTATCTTGCTCCGTGAGTGACTACGCGGACATGTCCTCTGACACTTAAGGTCTTTGATCACCTTAACGGGCATTGTTCTCAATTTGGAGAATGACCAAAGATAAGCCTAATGAGCTGATAGCTGAACTAATTAGTATCATCCATTCAATAGGTCAATCCTTGTGTGACATTCCAAAAGAAAATTTTGAAAACATACCTATACAGAATGAAATACGCTTTTTTAAAGAATAAATGACAACAATCATTATTAATATTTTCGCAGCCTAAATTCATTCTAATTTATAAAGAAACACGAAAGTAGCACACAACTAAAATATATACAAATAAAACACACAAAATGACTGTAAAATATTCAATTGTCATTATGAGATGTCAAATAAAAATACATTATCCAATGAACAGACACTGTTGTATTTGGTTTAAAATGTTCGCTTAGCGAAAAGTGCACAATTACATGTTCATAATTAACCACCTGTCAAACTGCGTTCTTACACAATGGACTTCTCCCGCCGACCAATGGCGTCTGACTAAGATAGGTCTTGAACACCGGTGTTGAACGAGCAACACGATATACCCATAGGAAGATAATCTTTCACGGAAAAAGTATATCGAACAGTTGTTAAATAGTCTCACACGCCAAGCGGCAATTTAATCTGATCCGACTATCTTTAGAGAGATCAACGAAGGTGAATATTATATACATTCTTAAAGTGGTCACGCAAAAACGTTGACTTATATTTATGACATAATATAATTTGACATATGGATTATGTAAAATTGAGAAGTGGATTACAGACATGATCGAAAATAATGGCGATAATTACCAGATCAATGGAATACATGCTTTGTGATAACATCAACGATATTCAATTTATCAAGCATGCAAGCTACTTGTCCCAATAGACGGTGGCGACATGGCCTATCTGTGGATATCAAATGTCACTTAGTGGATTAAATTCATACAACATACAGTAATAAACAAGCATTAGTTTTCATTATAAATTGCTGTATTTTACATTAGTCGGCAGTATTTAAGCCTACTTATGCCTCAAGTAACCGAAGACTATATACACCTGAGATTGATTATTTTGCTCATTAAGCAATCTTGTTCTCTCAGTAAGTGTTTTGTGAAAAAGGTTATATGGCAAAACGATACAACGCTCAGGTGCAACCGTAGTTAGGCTAATGTACGATTGATTGATAAATGCATGGGATAGGGTTTAAAGTCGTTAATTTGAAAACACAGATGTTCTTTAAATTGCGTACTAATGCATTTGTTCAATAGATAAGCATGTCGACGAACTTCACAATGTTGAGGCGTCCCATTCAGAATATAGATACGAAGACACTACTAGGTGCGATCCATTTTATCAATGGCAGTAATCTGTATGCCGTCATGTCAGCAAGCAAATGCGTGACTAACGTTTTGCGAAACCGAAATACCATCACGATATCTTATGATTCTTTGGCTATGCGACATGCAAGCAATGTGCACACTAGTACATCACGATATCTAATAGTTCTTTGGCTATGCGACATGCAAGCAATGTGCACATTAGTACATCACGATATATAATGGTTCTTTGGCTATGGCTAGTAAAACATTTTTACTAAAACTTTACACCGAAAGTTTTAAAATGTTACTTATTAGCCTGAACAGTTCTACCTACAAACTGCCTGAACAGTTCTTCATACAAACTGCCTGAACAGTTCTACAAACAAACTACCTGAACAGTTGTACATACAGACTGCTGAACAGTTCTACATACAAACTGCCTGAACAGTTCTACAAATAAACTGCCTGAACAGTTCTACATACAAACTGCATGAACAGTTCTACTTACAAACTATCTAAACAGTTCTACATACAAACTGCCTGAACAGTTCTACATGCAAACTGACTGAACAGTTCTACATACAAACTGCCTGAACAGTTCTACATACAAACTGCCTGAACAGTTCTACATACAAACTGCCTGAACAGTTCTACTTACAAACTGACTAAACAGTTCTACATACAAACTGACTGAACAGTCCTACATGCAAACTGCCTGAACAGTTCTACATACAAACTGCCTGAACAGTTCTACATACAAACTGACTGAACAGTTCTACATACAAACTGACTGAACAGTTCTACATGCAAACTGACTGAACGGTTCTAAATACAAACTCCACATTGTGCTCAGTTTGAACAGGCGAAGACCGTTACTCCTGGAATAACTGCTAAGGTGTGAACAGCTTAGTGAGGTAACATATATAGCATGAGAGCGCAATTAAGTTATACAGATATCCTGATAAGCACAGCTCGTATTGGAGCTATCCATATTTTGTATTTGTGAATGTACAATGTACTTGACGGATTCAAAATGACGTGTTTAAATGTACAAGTAATTAACCTGGTACAACACATATTTCAATACGATTATCTGTGAAACAGTAAATATATAACAGTTGTGCTTCTCCGCAGCAATTCGATATTAACATCGCACGAATCTGAACATTGTTTTACCTTGCAATGACAAATGCTGCTTATCATATTTTTACACACGAAGTACTTGAGTTACACATGAACTATACCTCAACTGGTAAAAAAGCTATTTCAACTGATTCGAAAATGTTTAAGATGTTTTACCATCTGAAATCTAAAGTTTGATTGTTGGAGAAGTTGAAATCAGGATATAAGCTGTGGGAAAAAGCCTATGAAAAAAATGTGCATACATTAATTTATAGTTATGGAAATACATGGAAATACAGATTTCCGTGAAAAAAGAAAGGTTTTGAAGAGGACAAACACATACGATTGCTGAAACGTGAATAATGCCGATGTACATCGAATAAATAATCAATGTTTACGAATTGCGACGTCCGGTAATGATACAAATAATGAAAGGATTGTTTTTATTCACTTATTTTTAAATGTTTAAGTTTATTTTCGGTTGTTTTCGGTGATAACATGCTACATGGTATTATGAAACATAATAGCTAAGTAAGTAAATAAATGAATGCACTTTGCTATTAAGGCCGTTTTTAGTTGTTCGCTGAAGGGCTCAGTGTATACATTTGTATCTGTTTAACATTTCGTTATGAGATGCAATTGTTTCACACTCAACTCACATTAGCACAGAGAAAAAAGTTCTGTTTGGAGCGAGTAGAGGTTTCTAATGTTTACATTTTGTTGTTGAATAAAATGTTAAGAACATATTATTTTAAACGAGTAACGAGTCTTATTACCAAAGCTTAAACACAAAATGATGATGATTATTGTAATAATTATTATGGTGATGTTGATGATGATAATGATATCGAATTATGCCAACGACGAAGAAATAACGATGTTCCACGCAAAATCTGAGTTTCCTTTACATATACCACTTAAACGAATTGTGATGCTGACCAAAACGCGAACTCACTTTGGTTATAAAAACCGATGATGCGTTGACACCAAAATACGGTACTACAGTGCCCTCTGTTAGCGAACAACTGCGGTGCCTTCAGCGCTTTGATATTGTTTACTGGGACGCTACCATGTATCAGCTGTTACATCCAGGAGAATCTACAAACGCAAGTTATCTTGCCAAACGGCGATGCATATGCTTGATTGATGGACTGCATCTAATGCTCTGGGTACCTGTACATTTATATCAGGCATGACAGCACTACAACCAAAATCTGTGGGGATGAGGCCTGAAAACATTCAATATTGCATTCTTGCATGGAAATGTTGGGGATCATGTCTGATCACCTGCTTGATTTAAAAAAAAATCACAAACGTTTTCTTTATTATGACATAGTTACCTAATTGTGTTATCCCACGTGAACCAGTTTTGAACTTGGCGGCCTCTGGAGTTTTCATTAGCCTTTTGAAAATGACCTAGTGACCTAGTTTTTGACAAATGTTCTGACCAAGTTTAATGAAGATTGAGCAATACACGCGGCCTCTAGAGGTACATATCAGATGTTGACGCCGCACGATACACGACGAACGACGTATGGGCGAACGACTCACAAGAGGCGATCACACAATCTCACCATTAGCACGTTGTGTTCAGGTGAGCTAAAACAACAAGCTCCAGAGAAACCACTTTAAAATGTTAAAATGAAGTCTCACTCTGTAACTGTAAGCATATTAGTAATGCGAACAAGATAAGTATTGATGCAAAGCATCAAAGGGCGACGGGAATTTCAGTGTTAAAGGCACTCAATGAAGTTACATGGAACGATTTTTTTCTACTGTTAATATTAATATATTGGCCGATTATTTTAAACAAAATAGAAAAAGATACTGGTATAACCATTATCTATGATTTTGTGTTATAACCCCCAAATAACCATTATCTATGATGTTGTGTTATAACCCCCAAATAACCATTATCTATGATTTTGTGTTGTAACCCCCAAATATTTCAAAGTTCATTTTATTTACATTGGTTTTCTTTTTTTTAACTGGCATCCGTGTGCAGTTTTTATTAATGGAACAGAACTGTGTAGGTTTTAAAAAATCTGCTTCATCTTGTAAGCGTTATTTCATATTTTTCTCAACTTCAAGGGGAGATGATTCTGAACTTATTCTTACGTTGCTCATTTACGATAGGGGTTGAGTACTCATTGATATGAAAACACACCCACCCTCTCACACATATATTTCATGGGCATAATAAAAACAAAGAATGGTTACAATAAAACAGCATATTTATTTAAACTAAAATGTCTACATCAAAACAAAAAGTTAACATAGAACACAAATAAAATAATTTGATTCTACTGGGGCTCGGACCTTGGACCTCTCACATGTGAAGCGAGCGTGAAACCACTACACTACGGAACCGCTTGAAAAATCATCTCTAACTAAGATATTAATAATTGCCTGTAGTGTAACGGTTATCAATAAAGCAATCATTCTATGAATATATGGTGACGTCACTACGTTATTGTCAGAAAGACCGGTGTGTACATAATGATAAAGCAATAAACCGTGTAATCGCTGTCGTCTGGTAAAATTGAAGAAAATACGCGTTAACCAAAACTAGAACAGCAAAAGTCTGCGCAATTGTTAGAAAAACCACAAAATAACTATATTTTGATTATGTTTTGTTTTTATACAAAACCAGAAAGTTTCACCGATTCGCGTATTTACCAAGTCCCTGTGATCTTTTATTATTGCCCATTTCAGTTATTAATTAAAAGAATTAGCTTTGCATTATTGGCAATAAATGTTGTAGTAAATGTAATAGGCACAAATGCAGTACTTATTTACACTAATTTACACAAAAAATCACCACTATGCAAGATATTCTGACATCAAAAATATATACATAGATCCTTAAAATAACTTCTCCTCCCATAAACGAAAAAAAAAACGTATTACATACTAGTCGCCGCACTTCAGTGCGACGCCAATGATAAGCCAATATTTGAATTGCGATAGACTTTATAATCATGCTTTTCTTCCTTGCCAATAATTTCCGGTGTAGAGAAGGAATTAAGTATTTTGAACTGTCTTGCATCTACAATATGTCATGAAGGGAATTAATTGCTTAACTCCTAACAATTCACTTCACCATATTTATAACCCTTGTTTGTGAACGTGTATAACTGATAAACACACAGTTTTTGCTTGTTATATTTCAGGACTTTGACTTTCCAATATGTTCTATAACATCCAATGTTTAAGCAGTTCTAGTTTTTATAATGTTTAAGCAGTTCTAGTTTTCTGAAGTTTAAGCAGTTCTAGTTCTTCTAATGGTTAAACAGTTCTTATTCTTCTACTGTTTAAGCACTTCTAGTTCTTCTAATGTTTAAGCAGTTCTTGTTCTTCTAATGTTTAAGCAGTTCTAATTCGTCTAATGTTTAAACAGTTCTAGTTCTTCTAATGTTTAAGCAATTCGAGGTCTTCAAATGTTTAAGCAGTTCTAGTTCTTCTAATGTTTAAGCAGTTCTTGTTCTTCTAATGTTTAAATGGTTCTTATAATGTTTAAACAGTTCTAGTTCTTTTAATGTTCAAGCAGGTCTAGTTCGTCTTATGTTCAAGCAGTTCTAGTTTATCTAATGTTTAAGTAGTTCTAGTTTTTCTAATGTTTAAACAGTTCTAGTTCTTCTAATGGTTTAACAGTTATAGTTCGGCTAATGGTTAAACAGTCCTAGTTCTTCTAATGTTAAAACAGTTCTAGTTCTTCTAATGTTTAAACAGTTCTTCTGATGTGCAAACAATTTTAGTTCTTCTAATGTTTAACCAGTTCTAGTTCGTCTGATCTTTAAGCAGTTCTGATTCTTCAAATGTTTAAGCACTTCTAGTTCTTCTAATGTTTAAACAGTTCTAGTTGTTCTAATGTTCAAACAGTTCTAGTTCTGCTAATGTGTAAGCAGTTCTAGTTCGTCTAATGTTTAAGCAGTTCTTGTTCTTCTAATGTTTAAGCACTTCTAGGTCTTCTAATGTTTAAGCAGTTCTAGTTCTTCTAATGTTTAATCAGGTCTAGTACATCTGATGTTTAAGCAGTTCTAGTTCTTATACTCTTTAAGCAATTCTAGTTCGTCTTATGTTTAAGCAGTTCTTGTTCTTCTAATGTTTAAACAGTGTTAGTTCTTCTCATATTCAAGCAGTTCTAGTTTTTCTGGTGTTTCAGCGGTTATAGATCTTCTGATGTTTAAACAGTTCTAGTTCTTCTTATGTTTAAACAGTTCTAGTTATTCTAATGTTTTAGCAGTTCTAGTTCTTATAATGTTTAAACAGTTCTAGTTCTTGTAATGTTTAAACAGTTCTTGTTTTTCTAATGTTTAAACAGTTCTAGTTCTTTTAATGTTTAAACAGTTCTTGCTCTTCTAATGTTTAAGCAGTTCTAGTTTTTCTAATGTTTAAACAGTTCTTGTTCGTCTAATATTTAAGCAGTTCTAATTCTTCTAATGTTTAAGCAGTTGTAGTTCATCTCATGTTTAAGCAGTTCTAGTTCTTCTAATGTTTAAGCAGTTCAAGTTCATCTCATGTTTAAGCAGGTCTAGTTCTTCTAATGTTTAAGCACTTCTAGTTCTTCTAATGTTAAAGCAGTTCTAGTTCTTCCAATGTTTAAGCATCTTCATGATATTCGCATCATTTTGAAACAAGTAGAGAATGCGATGTCATTGGGACTTCCGATATTACAAATGAACATTAGCCCCAGTACATGTCTGTACTCGTAAACAGAAAAAATAACGCACTCTTAACAAAGAAACAATGTGCATTCCCATAAGTTCGATATTTATGTGTCAACTAACAATGACATGTTATCACCAAACATTCATCAGTATAATATTATCTATAATAGTCTAAAGAGAATGAAACCCCACCCTTAACAACAGCAAACAGCTGTTACACATGCATGCTGTCACCAGCTGTCCCAATAAGTGCTCATAATAAATCAGTGTGGAGAGAAGGCGCTTATAAACATATACAATATGTGTTGCCATATATGAGGATAAATACATATACTAGACTTGTGTAATAGTTTGCATATGCGTCAGTGTATTAATGTGGCTGGATTGTCATCTTTACTGGTAATAATGCTAGAAAAATACACGACAAACAGACACACATGTGTAACAGTCGTATTCTATTTAATACTTCAAATGTTGAGTACATCATGGGATATAATGTTTTAGTGTTGTGTACAATAACGGGATTGGAATCGTTAAAAACAGGAATAGACGCATTAAACTTTAAACAAATTAATACCGGCGTGTAAGAACAGTGTTGTGCATTAGTTTATAATTGATGCATTGTGGATAAACCAATTCAACGATGGCAAAAGGAACAGAAAACAAAGGCCTTAACGATTTGTTTGGCGAATTAAAAGAATTAAAGATCGCCAACCACAAGGATGAAATTCTGGTCTTGGCAGCCGTTGTGCTCATGTCTGTGGGGTTCGCCGTCATCTGTATGGGCTACATCATTCCCCGGGAGTACAGGTTCGACTCCAGCCTGCCCGCCAGAGAAATGGAGAAGATCGAACTGCACTATGTGAAGCTCTCCTACTACCTGGATGTGAGCATTGTGGCCGGGATTGGGTGTGTGGCTGCCGGGGGCCTGGTAGCCACGGCACTCACCGTGTACAGATACGCGTCCTCGCGCTCACAACGAGCGGTCAGAGACAGGAAGGACTTAACATTGCTAAGAGACAAAGATATGTCCACTTATGGGACTGCCAGTCTAAATGTTCCCTCACAATAGACAATAACGAAGTGTAATGTAGAAATAAAAAACAAGAGCATATCAATTAACCATTAATGCGCACGCTATATTTGATTGTAAGAATAAATACATATGAATTTACTTTCAGTTGCATAAACTAACCTAGCAGTGATGACATAATGCTTAACTGACTCGAATTATCCCACAACATATTTTTGACCCACACCAAGGACTCGACCTCAACCGTTATTATGTGCATTTCACAAAGTACATAAAACGGGCTCAAAATGCCATGATTCTGCCAAAATTGATGGCAGTTAAAAAAATCCATAAGTGATCAAGTACATATAAAGACTATTCAACTATGAAGATTTGAGTGGAACTCGGCCAACCAATGAAGAGTTATTTAGCCGAAAATGTCAGCCTTCTCATTCAAAACCATGTTGGCCCACACACTCGTTGATATGTGCAATTATCGATGAGAGAACTGTTGTCCGGTTGACAAAATATAAATCGACAGAAATCTTCTTTCCGTCCCCCTCAACTAGCAAAGTCATTGTTAGCAGTCACATGATCAATGACCCAACAATGACGTCACGAAATCGTGACGTCATTAGATCGTTCTCGACTTGTTCACAACTTGTTTACCGTATAAATGCTGGAGTAAATAAGAGAGAATATGGCAAATATTATGTTGTTTTGTTTATGAATAAACATTCAAAACTTGTATATTATGGTCATTGATCCCAGTGACGTAAATTCGCTTAAATTATATATCCAGCAGAAATAAAATGTCATCTGAAGAGAACAGTTTTCATGGTCATATTTTTTTCATCATTTAATGTCTGTCTCGTGCATTGCATTTACGTGACTAAAGTGTGGCAGATATTGTTATTATGAACGCTATACTACACACTCGTAATATTGTTATTTCTTGAGTAGATAACAACGGCATAAACATTCAGTTAAATGCATATGAAAATAAACAGGGGTAACTATCGGAAATCTGACAGAAGTGCACACTCGGGTTTCTATCATTGAAAACTAGTTCAAACATTTTAAATACTGATCTAAACTTTTAAAGAATTCTACTTCAATTTACAACTTACGTTTGGGTTAAGTAAATTGTTAAAACATGTTGTAAACATAGTAGAAGTCACATAGCCTACAATCAAGCAATGTAGAGACCCACTGTGACATTTGTCTGCTCAGTTTTTTCTCTTTAATGGAGATGTGTGCAATTCACCGGTCTATCTTCCGTTGTAAACAAAGGGCAGTCTGGAGACCAAGCTATGCAAGACAACAAACCAAAAGTCTTACTGCTCAATGTGAACATCTGATTGAGTCATCAAAAACACTTCAACATCCATGCATGATTCAAAGACCCAAATTCAAGGACTCAAACGTTCGTAATCATACATGTTTACACCTTTAAAAAAGTTGATGCTCGTTATGTTGTTGCTTTCTAAAACGTTTGTAGTAATTTCCGGCTTGTGATGCATTATCAGCAGTAAGTTGTGAATCAATGGACGAATTGTAACAGTGCAGATTGCATTTACGAAATTACATAGATTTGTTAGGTCGTGTGTATATTTAAATTCGAAATCAATGATTAAATTCGACTTATTGGAATTCATTAACACACAACATGTCGTTGCGGCAGTGTGACATAGACCTTACTAGCACATCTGATATTGGTAGTGAGAAAATGCCAGTTTCGATGTCATTATTTAAAATATCCAAGTAACACAAAAATAGCACCGGTAAGCAACTTCAACTGAACAGAACATGTTATGAACATATGAATCTAGATACATTGAGAATCCTATCATATTGAATGCATGTAAAATTGAGCTTCTTTTATTTTAAGAGGTTGGTATCCGTTTGAACCTATGGCGAGTTACTACGGAATATGAAGGAAGTACAGGAGCATAATCAATGAAAACAGTTGCGGTAACGATGTGCATTACTATTAACGTTCTTCATGAGATCATGCATACAGATGACTACCGGTATCGGCATCACAAGAAAACATGTAAACGAGAATATTTACCAATAACAATATTAATTAAAATGCAGTGGCTTAACTTAAACTGATAATAGCAATAATTAAATCAAAATTAAACACAATTTATTACTCAACTCCCAAATTACAAGAAAACACCTGTTGAACTCGTACACGTGCTATGTCGGCTCTCGTCTGACCGAACATTCAGTTGTAATTTAACAAGAGTAAAACTATCGACCCCCCCCCCCCGGCTACCGAATATTCTTCACATTTGTTCAATAAACAAATACGAGTTTTTCCCGATAGATTTACTCTCGTTAAAATCCAACTGAACGTTCGGTCAGACGAGAGCCGACCTAGCATTTGTACGAGAAGTGTTTTCTTGTAGTTTGGGTTGCAAGTAGCATTTCGTGGTCATTTTTCGTCACGAGGCAACTCTTCCCCACAAGATGGTACATAGTGTTTGAAAATGGACCGCCATTGCAGCAATTAATGGCCTAAGATGTTGATGTAGGTGATTTTTCTGTGTCATTAGATACCTACATTGTTCATATATATATTATAATAAAATTGTTTTATCAAAGTGATTAAAATGTAGTTGTATGACATATTGATAGTGTTTGAGTGACTAGGCCACGCGCCCAATACCTGTGGTCTGGAACTCAATAAATATAAAATCCACAATTGAGCATAATTATAGCGTATAGTCTACTTCATCAAATTTCACCGATTGTCACAAACATACATGGCAATACTATACTTGGCGAAAACGGTGCATTTGTTAGTTGAAGCTATCGGTAAATCATGCGCAGTGATTTGCCCATTACGTTGTTGTGGTACAATTTAAGCGCACTTTAAATACGCGCAGCACGAACAGGCAGTTTGTCAGACATACCTAGCTTGTAAACGCAGATGTGTTTCATAAGAAATACATTGTATTTATACCAGGATTGGTTATTTACAACACAACATGTATGTTATTAAAAGCCACTAGTATATTTATATTTCGTACATTAAAATTGGGAAAATAAAATAGAAACGTAATTAAACTTTAATAGTTATTGATGTGTGCAACAATATTGATGTGCAAATGAAACAGACTCACGATATTAAAATACTTCATTGTGAATAGATTTACGTCGGGCTCATAAACAAGCAGATTCTTTGAGGTATTTCAAATCAACGTCGTTTGTTTGTTAAATGAAACACTTATCTCACATCAAATGCTTTTACTCTTTATAAAAAGCGAATCATGAAAACGCGTAAAACGTGTTAATGCAATTTTGTTAACAAATACTAAGTGTTTAATTTGTTTCGATGTGTCGTCCTTGATGTAATGCATTTAATATAGGGTATCTTAAATTTCCATACAACAGTTCGGATGGCAACACATTAATTGTTATGATAAGAAACCAGGTTTCAACATCTTTCCTATAAATTTACTTCATGTATAATGAAATTACCGGTGAAACAAACAAAGTCTTTACGAAAGCAACATATACACATAGCATAATACCCCTATCAAAACTCCATTTATTAGCACCACCGGTTGTTTTCTAATTGAAGCAAACAATAATATTGACCTTGACCGAACGCCATATACTTATACACACAATTTCAGAACAATACCTACATTCAAACTCAAGTTATTAAACGGAAACCATTTTCTGATTATGTTACAGCGACCTTGACCATGAACGATGCATAAGAAGCACAATTAGCGATACAAATCTACTTAAATTCATATCTGCAAAAATATAGCTGAACATGTGTATGCATAGAGTAATATGTTTTAAATATGTGTTTTTACTCTTAAATTGAAAAAAAAAACTTACAATTTATTGACATGTTCAACTCACCCTACTTTAGAATTCCATAAACTATCCGATTCAAACGTACACACAGAGAAGCCCGCTCTCCGTATAGCCACTACCGTGGAGGAGCTGTAGAGAGATTGCCTAACAATGAAGTATACAGGACAATTGTGTAACACTCGGAGACAAACATTAGGGCTTATTTGGCTGTCAATTGAAAACACAGAGAGTCCCGGGTCGCTGCAGTCCTAAAGGTTATGCTGATATTTCAGTATTTCTGAATATTTAAGTACCCACGTTTCAAGTTTATTATAATACAATAAGTGCAATTACACCGAGAAAACCATTACGATTATACCTGAAGTGCGTTTATTCTGATCATCACGTTAGAGTATTTTAGATCAGCACTGGACCGATCTACGTATGTAACAATATATTGCAGTATGATCTGTGGTTGAGTGCTTGTGCGGGGCGTTACATTGTAAAGATGTATTTATAAAGCAATGTTATATATGGTGCGAACTTCAAATTAACAGAAAAAGCGATACAATTTGTAAAAAACGATTAAACGTTTGCAATTTAGACTAACGTATTAGCTTTTATCATCTGTTCACTTCTGAAGAAGTCATTTTGTTGCGATTATAAACCCTTGATTGTGTTTCACTCTCAGACACACAGTAAGCTTGATGTTACGACCACCGTGTCACAGGACGGACCTGAAGGCGAGCGTGTTGGGAGGCTGGTTTCAGGTATCTACTCGTGGCTCCCTGCCTATCGAGTGTCCCGCCTCGCTCGGTACGCGCTATGGGCCCCAAGGAGTGACTCCTGTGATCACTGAGCCGCGATACTATAACATCTGGAGGGTCCAATATAGCGATGTTGACATAACCATATCTGTACAGGTTAGCATGACCCATGTCTGTAATTAAAATGCTTTTAAATGTGTACTGTATATAGACGGTAAGAATTTAGCGGCACGTGTAATATAATGCGAACGTACATTTAAGTTCAACATTGTAACATTATTGTTTGTTGAGTTATCAAATATGTTTAAATAATTTCACTGACATTTCTAAATTTGTAGACACTTGCTTATTTTTAACGTTAAGCACTATTTCCTCTTTCACAATTATAAAAAAAAAACAACATATCAGACATTGAGGATTTATTCATGATATTATGTATACATGTCAATATTTCGTAAACTGCACAATATTCCTAAATAAGCACAAATATTCACCCATTAAACTTATAACGTTATCTTAACACAGTCGGCAATTACAATTACCAACGTTATATGTGACACAACAAATGACACAATTACAACAAACCATTTTATATGTTATTACACTGTGTATCTTTTTATGGCATTTTATAACAAATGTAATTTTTCAATAAAAAAAATAATTATGTTTGTTCTTTACCTCACGACACAGGAGTCCGTCCGGTTTATTAACTTTAAATGACCACCTAGGACAATACATAAACTTACATTTGTGTGTTTTTTTTAGTTGGGGTTTTCCCGTTTTCAACAGTATTTCAGTCATATCACTGTGGTCAGTTAGTCAACTTATACTGCGTCTGATAAATACAGCATGTTTACTGCGTCTGTTAAATATAGCATGTTTACTGCGTCTGATAAATACAGCATGTTTACTGCGTCTGATACCTACACTATGGTTACTGCGTCTGATATATACAGTATGGTTACTGCGTCTGATAAATACAGCATGTTTACTGACGCTGATACCTACACTATGGTTACTGCGTCTTATATATACAGTATGGTTACTGCGGCTGATAAATACAGTATGGTTATTGCGTCTGAAAACTACAGCATGGTTACTGCGTCTGATAAATATATTATGATTACTGCGTCTGATAACTACAGCATGGTTACTGCGTCTAATAACTACACGTTGGTTACTGCGTCCGATAATAACAGCATGGTTACTGCGTCTGATAACTACACTATGGTTACTGCGTCTGATAAATACACTATGTTTACAGCGTCTAATAACTACACTATGGTTACTGCGTCCGATAACTACAGCATGGTTAATGCGTCTGATAACCTTAACATGGTTACTGCGTCTTATAACTACACCATGGTTACTGCGTCTGATAACCTTAACATGGTAAATGCGTCCGATAACTTCACAATGTTTACTGCGTCTAATAACTACACCATGGTTACTGCGTCTAATAGCTACACCATGGTTACTGCGTCTGATAACCACAGCATGGTTACTGCGTCCGATAACTTCAGTATGTTTACTGCGTCCGATAACTTAAGCATGGTTACTGCGTCTGATTACCTCAGCATGGTTACTGCGTCCGATAACTACACTTTGTTTACTGCGTCTAATAACTACACCATGGTTACTGCGTCTAATAACTACACCATGGTTACTGCGTTTGATAACCTCAGCATGATTACAGCGTCCGATAACTACAGTATGGTTACTGCGTCTAATAACTACACCACGGTTACTGCGTCTGATAACCTTAGCATGGTTACTGCGTCCGATAACTACACCATGGTTACTGCGTCTGAAAACCTTAGCATGGTTACTGCGTCCGATAACTACAGCATGGTGACTGCGTCTGATAACTACAGCATGCTTACTGCATCTGATAACTACACTATATTTGCTGCGTCAACTAGCTACAGTATGGTTACTGCGTCCGATAACCACAGTATAGTTACTGCGGCTGATTACTACAGTATTGTTACTGTGTCTGATAACAACACTATGGATCATGCGTCTGATAACTACATCATAGTAACTGCGTCTGATAACTACACTATGGTTACTGCGTCTAATAACTACAGAATGGTTATTGCGTCTTATAAATACGGTATGTTTGTTGCGTCTGATAAATACAGTATGTTTACTGCGTGTGATAACTATAATATGGTTACTGCGTCTGATAAATACAGTATGTTTACTGCGTCGGATAACTACAGCATGGTTACTGCGTCTGATAACTATACTATGGTTACTGCGTCTGATAACTACAGTATGGTTACTGCGTCTAATAACTACACTATGAATACTGCGTCTGATAAATACAATATGGTTACTGCGTCTGATATATACAGTATGATTACTGCTATGGCGAGATAAGCACCGTACTTTAGGATCTCGGCTATAGATAGAAAAGCATCGTACATTTACCTTTCTGCTTAAGAGAGAAAATCACTGTACTTTTATTCCTGGGCTATAGAGAAAAAAGCACTGTACACTCAGTTCTCTGCTATAGAGAAAATCACCGTACAGATAATTTAATTGCTGCTATAGAGAGACAGTCACTGTACAAAGTTCTCTGCTATAGAGCGAAAAGCAACATTCATTTACTTTTCTGCTATGGAGAGAAAAAACACTGTACTGTTAGTGTTCTGCTGTAGAGAGAAAAGCACCATGTATTAATTTCTTTTCTATGGATAGAAAAGCACCGTACATAAAGTTCTATGCTAAAGGGAGAAAAAATACAGTACTTATGTTCTTCGCCTTAGTAAGAAACGCATCACATATTACGTTCACTGCTATAGTGAGAAAAGCACAGTTCATAAAGCTTTATTATACACTGACTTCAGTGACGTTCATATACGTCTCTGATACAGTGACAACGGCACCTTACATTAAGTTCTCTGCCACAAGTACATTACATGAAGCTTTCTGCTATAGTGACGAAAGTACCTAACATAAATATCTCAATTATTGTGACAGACGTGCCGTACAAAAAGCTCTCTGCTATAGTGACAACCGTACCGAACATAAATCTCTGTACCATAGTGACATAAATACTTAACATAAAGCTCTCTGCTATAGTTACAGAAGCGCATATGATTAAGCTTTCTATTAGAGTGACCAACGTACCGTACATAACACTCTCTGATATAGTGACAAACTACCATACATAATGATCTCTTCTATAGTGACAAAAGTACTTTACATACAGCTTTCTGCTATCGTGACAAACGTAACTAACATAAAACTCTCGCTATAGTGACAGGAGTACCGTACATAAAGCGCTCTGCAAATGTGACAAATGTGTCTTGCATAAAGCTCTCCGCTATAGTGACAGAAGTACCTTGCCTAAAGTTCTCTGCTATAGTGACACCTGTGTCTTATATAAGGTTCTGCGCTTTGGTGACACGTGTACATGACATAAAGATCTCCGCTTTAATGACAGAAGTACCTTGCATAGAGCTCTCTGCTATACTGAGAACATGTGCATAACATGAACCTCTCCGCTATAGTGACAGAAGTTCCTTCTACATATAGAAAGCTCTCTGCTCTTAAAACAAACGTACTTTACATAAAGCTCTCTGCTTTAGTTACAAGCGTAGCGTACATAAATATCTCTGCTATAGTGACAACAGTGTCATATATAAAGCTCTCTGCTTAAGTGGTAGAAGTACCGTACATAAAGATCTCTGCTATAAAAACAAACATTCCGTGCATGAAGCTCTCTGATATAGTTAGAAAAGCGCCCTACATAAGGATATCTGCTATATAGAGAAAAGCACCATACATGAAGTACTCTGCTTAAGAGATAAAAGCACCGAACATTAAGGTCTTTGCTATGGAGAGAAAAGCATCGAAAATTAAATTTTCTTCTTCGGTGAGTACCGTTCAAAAGGTTGTCTTGTATTGAGAAAAAGCCCATTGTGCTTAAAGTTCTTTGCTAAAGAGAGAAAAGCACCTTACATAAAGTTCTCTCTATAGAGAGAAGAGCACCGTACATAACGTTCTCTGATATGCGACAAATATACCGTACAAAAAACTCTCTTCTAGTGACAAACGTACCTTACATAAAGCTGTCCGCTATAGTGACACACGTACCTAACACAAAGCTCTCCGCTATAGTGACACACGTACCTAACATAAAGCTCTCCGCTATAGAGACAAACGTACCTTACATAAAGCTCTCAGCTATAGTGACACACGAACCTTACATAAAGCTCTTCGCTATAGTGACGAAGTTCCTCACATAAATATCTCAATAATAGTGACAGACGTACCTTACATAAAACACTCCGCTAAAGTGAAACACGTACCTTACATAAAGCTCTCCGCTATAGTTACACACGTACCAAAATAAAGCTCTCCGCTATAGTGACACACGTACCTAACATAAAGCTCTCCGCTAGAGTGACACAATTAACATACATGCAAGTCTCCGCTATAGTGACACACGTACCAAACATAAAGCTCTCCGCTATAGTGACCCACGTACTTTACATAAATCTCTCCGCTATAGTGACACACGTACTTTGCATAAATCTCTCCGCTATAGTGACACACGTACCTTACATAAAGCTCTCCGCTATAGTGACACACGTACCT
>VMBQ01000740.1:81056-147972 GCA_007657795.1 Dreissena rostriformis | reverse complement strand
AAGAATTAAACCTCTTTGTGGTTTATTTACAAATCGAAGTAAAAAACACTTTTGATGGTGTGTGAATGGCTATAAAATGTATTGTAATCGATTCATTAATGCTTATTGAATGGGGAATAACCGTTTAAATGACGAACAGTCATATAATCTTTGTGTTTCTGCTGAATCTTTGTGTTTCTGCTGGTTGAAACGATTTGAAATTGAAGCTAATTTGGACACACTTGTGTCCGACCAAAAATTGTACCGTGAGTGTCAACTTCTGAGGTCTGGTATCGAAAAACTGCTGGATCAATGGTACTGATGTTGATTTTTCCTGATAATTTCTTTTATTAGCTTTCGAAAACAACCGGTGTGTAGTTGATTCGCTAAAAATTGTTCAGGACATGGTTTACAGTAAAGATGGTCTAGTTTTACGACAAACGAAGTTGAACTCCTTGTCTCTATAATAGCATTATATATAAAATTGGCTTCCCTCCTGTGCATATGGTATGACTTTGATCAAAGCTTCAATAACATTAGAAACCAAACATTGCATCCTACATTTAAAATAGTTAGAAGAGTATATCACCGTTCATTTTTCGAGCTAAACTGAAAGTAAAGAACGTATTTTGATTGATTTACGCTGATTTCTGTGGTGAAATCAATAAGCTAGAAACCAAAAAGGTTTATCACTTACCGGTGTGGGGAAGATCCGCCTTGTCGTTCAACAAATATACACCGTGATGATTATATTGTTTTAAATCAACAAACTTCCACAAAAATAAGTTTTATAGCCATTTAACAATAAAAGTGTTTACATATTTAGAAGTCTATTAAAATACCACAACGTAATGAATATCAGACACAATATAGCGATGGTTCGGCTGACATCAGCACGCAAGCGGCACACTGCACAAAGCGTTGAGGTCAGTGTAGGTGGCTGAATTATATGAACAAGCGGACAGTTAAAGCGAATACTTTACAATTGGTAAATCTGAATGGTATAAATTGTTGAAGGTTACTATTATACATTCTTCATGTGGATATACCGGAATTTTTTTATCGTTTGATAAACAATCACAACAAATAATAAAGGAAAATACAAAGCACGTGAAATGACCATATTATGTCAGATGTCTGTTTACAATATAAGCTTTATTATTTACCATATATTTAAGCGAACTATTAGTTTATTGATCGTTTATATTATTAACCTTGAGTTAAACTTTATACAGCTCGCAACCCATCTAACAGTTATGCTTATGACTTATAGAACAGGCAGAGAAAGTCCGTTGTTCAGTGTGCACTATTTCGTCGCAAACGTAACAAATGTTTCTCTGTCCTCGGTTCGGGAAAGCCGGTGTCATGTACCACCAAAGGGGAACTCAAACGCATAAGCGCCTTCTAATAAAAGTGATAGACGAAACTGAATCCGGACACATTGACACTTTCACATGAACCGCAAAACATAATCGACGAACATTAACGCGGGAGATATACGTTTGTACTGGACGAATTTATCGACGACAGAATAAGGGATTGTCGCTTACACTGGGAAGTGATGTGTAGCTTACACTGGGTAGTGGTGTGTAGCTTACACTGGAGAGTGGTGTGTAGCTTACACTGGGGAGTGATGTGTAGCTTACACTGGAGAGTGGTGTGTAGCGTACACTGGGTAGTGGTGTGTAGCTTACACTGGGGAGTGGTGTGTAGCTTACACTGGGGAGTGATGTGTAGCTTACACTGGGAAGTGGTGTGTAGCTTATAATGGGAAGTGGTGTGTAGCTTACACTGGGTAGTGGTATGTAGCTTACACTGGGGAGTGGTGTGTAGCTTACACCGGGGATTGGTGTGTAGCTTACACTGGAGAGTGGTGTGTAGCATTCACTGGAGAGTGGTGTGTGGCTAATACTGGGAAGTGGTGTGTAGCTTACACTGGGAATTGGTGTGTAGCTTACACTGGGGAGTGGTGTGTAGCTTACACTGGGGAGTGGTGTGTAGCTTACACTCGGGAGTGAGTGGTGTGTAGCTTACACTGGGGAGTGGTGTGTAGCTTACACTGGGGAGTGGTGTGTAGCTTACACTGGGTAGTGGTGTGTACATTTTAATGTGGAAAATTTTAATGTGGTAGACTCGTATTACACGGGGGCTTTGTGTTTAGCTTAGCATTGACTTTCTCAAAAACCGAAGTTTTTCAATGTAATTATCAAAAGAATCCTACCGTATTTTTTCAAAATCCGCTCCAGTGATCTCTCATTGTAAACTTCGCCCAAAAGAAAAAAAGAACCTCACGAAGTTCTGTTAAATACGATAACATGTAGTTTTGCACTTACAGGGTCGAATATATCAAACCCAAAAGCATAATAATTATGTATCTGTCTAGTCGATTATTAATTATTTATAATATAACATAATTTTAAAAAATCACCAAAGGTGTTTATAAACAAATTAAATTGTAGGCCCCTTTGCTTTGCTTGTTGAAGAATCAATTTCACATTTTTAAGTTATGCTTCGACATTTTGACAAAAGAAATATTTCGAATTAAGCGAAAGTTGAAAGCACCTCTGCAATAACGATAACGCATTTACATACATGTACCTTCAGCAAGTGGAAAACAGTAGCGAACAAGGGCAATAACTTATCGCGTTCGTTCTGTCAATGAGTACGAAGTATCTCCCTTGAATTGTTAAAAGTAAAACGGAATATTTCGTTGTTTTCACAAATATTATTTTTTTCACAAAACATATATGAGCCGCGCTCTGAGAAAAGCGGGTTGAATGCGTGTGCTTAAAATGTCGTCCCAGATTAGCATATGCAGTCCGCACGGGCTAATCAGGGACGTAACGTTCCGCCCATCGCGGAAATCGTCATCATTTGTACCGTGATATGAATTTAGTCGCATATGTATTGTTGCCATCATATCGTTGATAAATATGGCTTATAAATACTATAACGCAATCGCGTCCAGAACATTTGACATTGTGTATGTATGCTATTAATACAAATGTATAATCAGGAAATAAATAAATTTTATCTTGTGTTACGATTATTCGCGACCACGTGTATGGAAAATAAGACATTTTATTTGCATTATTTGATTCGCTACTATTCAAAGCGAGATTAGATTTACGAACAACTGTTGTCGTCGTGAGTCTGTGCACCGAAAGTGTGACAGTCGTGCATTAACTCAGCGGTATGAATGCGAATCAACACAATTATCAGCTACCAATTTAAAGTACAGAAGCCAGAAGTTTCCTGTTGCGAATTCATTTTGACTGCCGCTTCTCAAAGTCAGTTTCGTTCCTGTGTATGTGCCCGATGCCTCTACTACCGATCAAGTACCTCAGAATGGTATTCATATCAAGGTAACTTGATCGGTAGTAGAGGCCTCGGACACATACACATGATGACTGCGTGGTAACTTTAATGATTACAACATATGCAGTGTCTCGATTGACGTTTACGTAGCGTGAATGGTACAATTGTAGGCCCCTTTTCTTTGCTTTGTGTGGATTGGCGTCTACGTAGCGTGAATGGTACAAAGTCTGGTTTGACGTCTACGTAACGTGAATGGTGCGATGTCTGGATTGGCGTCTATTTAACGTGAATGGTGTAAAGTCTGGAATTGCGTCTAAGTAGCGTGAATGGTGCAGTGTGTGGATTGGCGTCTACGTTGCGTGAATGGTGAGTGTGTGGATTGTCGTCTACGTAGCGTGAATGGTGAGTGTGTTGATTGGCGTCTACGTTGCGTGAAAGGTGAGTGTGTGGATTGGCGTCTACGTAGCGTGAATGGAGCAGTGTGTGGATTGGTGTTAACGTAGTGAGAATGGTGCAAAGTCTGGATTTGCGTCTAAGTAGCGTGAATGGTGCCAAGTCTATATTGACGTCTACGTAGCGTGAATGTTGCAAAGTCTGTTTTGACGTCTAAGTAGCGTGACTGGTGCAAAGTCTGGGGTGGCGTCTACGTAGCGTGAATGGTGCAAAGTCTGTATTGACGTCTTAGTAGCGTGAATGGTGCAAATACTGGGGTGGCGTCTACGTAGCGTGAATGGTTCAAAGTCTGGGGTGGCGTCTACGTAGCGGAAATGAAGCAAAATCTGTATTGACGTCTAAGAAGCGTGAATGGTGCATAGTCTGGGGTGGCGTCTACGTAGCGTAAATGTTGCAAAGTCTGTTTTGACGTCTACGTAGCGTGAATGGTGCAAAGTATGGATTCGCGTGTTCGTAGCGTGAATGGTGCAAAGTCTGGACTGGCGTCTACGTAGCGTAAATGGTGCAAAGTCTGTTTTGACGTCTAAGTAGCGTTAATGGTGCAAAGTCTGTATTGACATCTAAGTAGCGCGAATTGTGCAAAGTCTGGGGTGGCGTCTACGTAGCGTAAATGGTGCAAAGTCTGTATTGACGTCTAAGTAGCGTGAATGGTGTAAAGTCTGGGTGGCGTCTACGTAGCGTAAATGGTGCAAAGTATGTATTGACGTCTAAGTAGCGTGAATGTTGCAAAGTCTGGATGGCGTCTTCGTAGCGTAAATGGTGCAAAGTCTGTATTGACGTCTAAGTAGCGTGAATGGTGCAAAGTCTGGGGTGGCGTCTACGTAGCGTGAATGGTGCAAAGTCTGTATTGACGTCTAAGTAGCGTGACTGGTGCAAAGTCTGTATTGACGTCTACGCAGCGTGAATGGTACAAAGTCTGTATTGACGTCTATGTAGCGTGAATGTTGCAAATTCTGGATTGGCGGCATTATGCACTGTCTGGTTTTGCGTTTATGTAACGTGGATGGTGCAACGTCTGGATTGGCGTCTATATAACATGAACGGTGCAGTGTCTGGATATGCATATGCTATGTAACGTGAATGGTGCAGGGTCTGGGTTGGCGTTTACGTAGCATGAATGTTGCAGGGTCTGGATTGGCGTCTGTGTAACGTGAATGGTGCAGGGTCTGGGTTGGGGTTTACGTAGCATGAATGTTGCAGGGTCTGGATTGGCGTCTATGTAACGTGAATGGTGCAGGGTCTGGGTTGGCGTCTTCGTAGCATGAATGTTGCAGGGTCTGGATTGGCGTCTACGTAGCGTGAATGGTGCAGGGTCTGGTTTGGCGTCTACGTAGCGTGAATGGTGCAAAGTATTGATTTGCGTCTACTTAACGTAAACGTTGCAAAGTCTGAATTTGAGGCATGGTGCAGTGCCTGGGTTGGCGTCAAGGTTGCGTGAATGGTAAAGTGTCTGGATTGACGTCTATGTATCGTTTATGATGAAATGTCTGGATAGGCGTCTACGTAACGTGAATGTATTGTTTCCCCAAAATGTTGTAAACGTCATTCATCCAGACTGAATGCTAAAGTTTTTTTTGCAGTTCAATAGGTGAAGTATTGTCACTGCAAATATACAATGACAAAGATTGTTTATTTACATTAAATAGTGATAACTGCCTTTCTACATATGTCTTGATTGTTTTATACAATTTTCCTTCACGTTAGGTCGAGTCTTGAATACGCTCTCTTGAGGAGGTAATCTTATTGGACGGAGTGCTTACACAGTGTTAGTCTAGTGAATGCCTAGTTTAATGAACCGGGAATTTCCGCACATTGCTGATACAATGAAAGCAAAAAAGGAAATCAACTAAAGGCTCGTCAGAACTGTCCTAGAACTCTTAGTAATCAATTTCGAATGGTTCAAATGTTTGAAATTCAAAAGAGTGTCGTCTTGTTTACAATAAGGATATTCTTTATGCAGAATGACTTTCCGAGAAAGTGTAGAAAAATTAAGCAAACTACAGTATGTCACTGAGATGCAGCTTTCCTTATATACCGCTGTACTTCAATAGAAGTCTAGGCCATGACACTAGGACAGTTGGTCCACCCATACACACGAACATGCAAACATGCAAACTATGCTCGAAAGTTGTGGCACGAAGTAGGCCCACCCGCACACCCGTTAATGAAACTTACGCGCTGATGTTCGTGGCACATACCGGTTCATGCAAACTACGCTTGGATCTAGGTCCACCATTAGGTCCACCCATACATCGGTTAATACAAACTACGAGAGTATGGTCATGGCACACAGTACTGTTAGTAACTTAGTTATTTGCTAGCCAACAACACAAATTAAAAAAACACAGAGTTACAGAAAATATCAATATAAGAATATGAATAACACTATTACACAGTTTTTGTTCATGTGTTATGCATTTAAAGTTTTTAAACGCGCTATATTTTGTTGCAATGAAATCATTTAAATCCTACATTTTTTTCGGCGTATGATTATCATAACTATCACCTTTCATTCATGCATATAAAACGGCGATATTAACGATAAAGCATGCGACACGACACAGCATAAGCCTCTAGACTGACACATACCATACGGCATAGGAAGAATAGAATCAGCGTAATAGTTCGTATGTATCAGGTTAAAGTGACAGTTCGCGGATATATGTATATTGGCAAAAGCATAAGAAAACGTGTTTTTATTGAGGATATCACTGAAAATCCGGTTGAAATCGGTTGAAAACGAACAGTATAGCGATTTTTATTTTAGGGTCAAGTACGGTAAAGTACGAAAACGACCTAAGTAATATTCATGATTTGACACGTTAATTCAAATCTAAACAAACAAAATTGCGGATACGGGCGAATTAAGCGTAGAGAAGATAAGAACAAATGCAAATACATCTGTAACAGACGGAAACTGAGTTGCAACGGTACGTTTTTGCTAAATCTATGTATTTATATTCCATATGCTTATAATGGTTAGCGAAAGCTAAATATAGATATAATTTGAATAACTCAAGACGCTGCAATGATTTTTGCCTGTTGCATGTATTTATGATCATTTATATTTTATTTTATTGATTAAAAACCGATTTTGACCAGGTTTTTGGTGTGAACCTCGATAAAAAAAATATATATTTAAATGAATGTATGTAAAGTTTATTTCTCGCTTTACGATTTATATGCAAAACAACGATCTTAAATGACAAATACAACATGCTGCTTCATGTTACTAGACCTACCAAAAAATTATCAAACCTTGAACATTTTATTAGTCTTGTAATGTCTTCTCTTTTTTTATTGTTTTATTTCAGTTTGTCTTGTTTTAAGTCATATTCGAATAATTGATTACGTCTGAAAGCTTCTCGTACCTGATAATGTACTGTGTCGCACTGCGAAAAGATAGATTCTGCATCGAAGACACCACGACTTAAGCAATTATTCATAACGCCGCAATCAGTGATTAATGCAGCGCGCTGACAACTTCCCACGTCGCAATCAGGGAGTGCGTACGGCTGGTTTATTGCCTGTGGATGGCCGAGTAATGCCTCCAGTTACCGTAGTGACAGCAGTGACAGGCGAGTGGTGGCGTCAAATGCGGCTATGCTAATCTTGTCTCTCGCTATAATATAAAGGCTTCAGCAATGTATTTATAAGTTGTGTCGTTCTTAGATATGCTTGATGCTGTATTTGATTTAAACACTATTTATTAAGCTAATTTGAACATGACATATTTGAATACGTCTGCTAAAGGTACAGACATTGTTCAAATTGTTCTGCGCGTGTCAGCTTAATCTCGCTTATGCTAAACTAAAGCTAAATATATATTCCATTACTTTTTATTTGTACAATGTATGTAATAATAGGATATTGACACAAACTGTCAATTGCGACTGCTAACATGGTACTATATATGTTACAATATTTGGCACACATGACTTCTGGACAAAGACATTCTAACAGGACACGTAGGATGACGATCAACGAGCAATTATAATAGCATGACACATTTTTTTTACAATACTACTGTAAATGTCTGTTCGCACTCTAGAGTCTATAGACGTATTAAACAAAGCTGTATATATTTGGATGTAGCCAAATGCAATACTTAATTGCTAAATAATAATACCAGACTTTAAAACGAATTCCAATTAAATAACGTAGAATTTCATTACACAAATATTACATTTTCAGATAATAAGAAGTTATATTTATGTTCGATACATTAACTACTACTAGCGACGGTACAGTTAATGACCCGCGCCTTCAAACTGAGACAAGGACAACAAAGAGGGCATGCTATTTATCTCTATTTCACATTTCGAACAGTCGGTTGGTTTTTTAAAGAAGATGATGTGTGCAAATAAACAGAACTACGCTTGATTTATCACACCGACAGCGACACATTTTTGGTGCCAAGAGGTTTCATATCTTTCCGGACGGCTGACACATAGGAAATGCGTTATTTCTTACTTACGCTTTTACTCTTTAACCGACAACTCACTTTTCCAATGCCTTGTGGCCGAGTTCAGCACATAGTCCAGAGAGATTCTAATTAGGTCATATGAGAATATACTTTCATCCCAAACTGACTACTGGTTGAATGGTATTGATATAGCTGGTTTGTGATGAAAAAAGATAAGGTCGTCAGAAATATTTTAAAATCAAACTTTTTAGATAATACATATGATACAATTGGGTTATAAAGATTCCATTAACGATCTAAGACACTAAGCTACAGTAATGAAGATTTCACATTAAGAAAAAACTATTTCCTCTTAATAAAGTGGTCGTCAAAAACAAACATAATACAGTGAAACATTAACTTATAATACTTTTAATAATAATTATACAACTGCTGCTGCTGAAGAAGATGATGAAAAATAATACTGATGATGTTGCTGATGACAAAAAAATGCTTATTTTAATTATAGTTAAAATGATGATGCGGATAATAATTGGTGATAATGATATTGATGAAAATTGTGATGAATTTGTAAAGTAAATCCGCAGTGGTAGCACGAATACTTAGACACTAACATAGAAATATGGCAGAGCTGGGCCGGACGTCTATAATCGGCACGCTGCCTGCTTTTATACGGCTAGGGCCTATTATAGACATCCGACACAGCTCTGCCGTTTTCCGTTGTTTGCGTTGATTTATTGCTTTATTTTTATCACCGATGGCTAAGACTGAAAAAGGACGCAATTGTGTTCGTTGAAGTCGCGCGATGCGATTATTTTCAGATCTGAAAAATCGGCCCGGGCCGATATGATTTTATTAGCCAGATGAACGGCCGCCCATGATGTCAGTTTGTTACTATTTATAGTAACGACATGTAACTTTAACGCGTTCCGGTTTACGTTGTCAGATAAATGTCTCGATAATATTCTCTCAAACTTTAACGTCGTTCAAATTAATTATGCCAAAATTGGCGTTCCGATTTGTCCTTCGAATTCAATCATGAAATATAATAATATTTTTTCCCAGGCGCTCTTCAATATACAGTTATTTCATGGATGCGCGGTTAACAGTCACAACTGTCCCAATGTATCAGGGATGTCAGCCCTGATACCGACGGACAACAGTTTTGACTGTTCACCAAGCATCTATGAAATAACTGTTTTATTACCTGATCAAATTTCAGCGGGCAACAGTTCAAACTATTGACCGGTCATTGCAACATTACTTTTTCGACGAGGAAATACCAAAAAATAATTAATAATCATTTATATAAGGCATCAGGTACTAATAAAGAATATCTTCGCATTCCCTATGTCTTATGTATGTCAAGAAGATCTTGAGCCACTTAATCAATTGCATGAAATGCTAGTGACAGACAACACAGTTACAGAGTATTGCCTTCATTTCTGAAGAGGTTGGTAAATGTGATGATCGCTTTGATGACCTCCTTGACATCTGTTTCGCTGTCAAACGTGTTACTCGGCTTTGTGTCCTTATAGGTAATTACATTTACTAAACAGCATATTCACCCTAGACAAGGTGGCTTCTACATATATGACTTTCCTACGTACATGACATGACAGGGATTGTACGCCGAGTAGTTTCTGATTACGCCTGCAAAAACCGCCCTACGTGGCACACCCTCTGGCTCGGTCAATTCTCGTAAGAGGATTTCCGGTTTCGGTTTAAAAACAACAAAAGGCCAGTTAAGTATTTGCATGTTATGTATTCATGCTTAAAGATATTTGATGGAAGATCTTACACAGTCGTTCGACATTAATATCATTTAAGAACATTAATGCGAAGTAGGGTCCATAAATTCATTGATATTAAAAAGTAACCAACATTGTCCTGACACATGATCGACAGAAAACTGAGCAAATAACGAAGTAAAGTAACTTACATTATATATTTTGTATATAAACTATCTGTATGTAACACTAGATTCATACATGATCCACAGCAGAATTTTAACAACCCATTAACAAATATATTTCCTCAAATTGCTGATTGCTCAAGGGCGTTGCTGGTACTACGATGGAGAGGGTATACAATTATTGTTCATTCCATAGATAACTCCTCTTGCACATCATTTATCTGGTAGATTAATTTCGGCTGTATATTGGCGGGTTTATCAATCCGTATCAGTTATAAAACATAGAGTTTCAATTTACCGCGTCTACTCTCTTTCAAAATGTGTTGTATTACCAATATATGGTTTATATAATTCTGACCTCGCACAAATAAGGCACCATCTAGATCAGCGACGTGATTATAATGCGTAAAGAAGTCACTATATTGGTGATTTATAAATATGCTTTGTCTTAATTAGAATTCAACACATTAGTCTGTGCACAGATTAAGAGCTTATATCGTAGAATTAAATCTCAAATTCAACGTAACACTTTTGTTTTACAACAAATACTTAATCGCTCGTTCGCACCAGAAACCCCTGCATCAGCAATTTTCTGCCAACTCCCCTGATCACGAGGGCTAACAAAATTAAGAACCCAACTTTAATCATTTCTTCGGACATGTCGATATAAGTTGAATGCTGGTTCAATATGCAGGACTTCATTGCATTTTTGTACGTATAAGCTTATATTTAGTATTTTATAATGTCGTCTTTTTTTACTTCTGTTACATCATTTTACGTTGCTACCATTATATGAAAATACACTGACTTTATATGGACAAATACACGGACAGCATGGGACTAGGCTTAGCAAATGAAAAACAATAATCTTTAAGATAAGACAATGGCCATTTTCAGGGCTCGTATTCACCAAAGAGTTATAAATTCTTATAATTTTTTAAATTAGAATATTCAATTATGGCTTAAATTTTGAGTCAGACTTGGCATAAACCACCTCTATCAACATCATTATTCACGTAAAATACGTTGTTAATGACATAATCATCAGTGGTAGAATGTATATATTCAAATGCTGGTTGTACTCTTTTTGGTTCTAAGTCAATTCTTTATTCTTAAGTCTTTAGCATTGGTTGGTGAATGTGGGCCCATGTCTGTAAAGTGCGATGCTTTGGCTATTTAACGAAGAGCAATCATAGTCAGTCGTTATTTACGTAGTTTTTATCTTCCTGGAGTCAAGAGGTTCCGTTGGTTACGAGCAACTACTGATAAGTCCAATAAAGTGGCGATCCCTTTTAACAACACACGAGAAATAAATATCTCATGGTTCATTTGCTGACGTGGGCTTTTGTACGATGCTTCGATAGAAATTATGAGAACGATGCGTGATTAAATTCACTTGATTGCTGTTTGCGTTTAACAGAGCATGTTCTTTAAAAACAACTTTATAATACAACATATGTATGTACTAAGTTAAAGCCATTTTGACGAAACAGTTGACAAATATTTACTTTTCGTACCGGATGTTTAGACAATAACAAACGACAGAGCTGGGCCGGACGTCTGTTCTCAGGCCACTGCCGACATAACGGCCCGAGGGTCGATATGCGTCTAGGGTCGATTATAGATTTCCGGCCCAGCTCTGTCGTGTTTTATATTACATATCATCCAATTTTGTTTCTTCACTAAAATGTATTTCGATCCGGCTTTCCGTTCTTTTATTTTCATCTAATTGATTACGCAAGCTATGACGTATCCCGTGTGATGTAACTTCTGTGACGAAGCACACCCGTTTAAGTTAAACTCTCTGGATTTAAGGGATTACAATTCGAACGTGGAAGTATATTAAACAGTAAATCTTTGTTTAAGCTTCGAACGAATGCAAATCATATTCCGGATTGTGTGTTTGTCATGCACATTTGGAAACACCGACCAGCCATTCGATCTGGTATATCGTGTTTTTTGTTACACTAGATAGCTTTCGATACAAACTTTTCCAACAATAGTTTGGTTTAAAATAAAGGGATGGAAGAACAGAAAATATAAGTGTATATAGTTGTAATTTTATTATTATAAGCACACACAAATGTTTTATGACTTCTGTTTAATCTCAAATAGTGTCATCAATCTAATCTACAGTTCAGTTTCAGTTTCAATCGATATTGTAATTATCCCATTTGTGTGCTACGTTTACTTATCATTTTCTATAATTTCGTTGATTTCAGGCTTAATTTTATTTATCAACGTTTGTTAAGACTGAATATGGACGCCATTTTATTCAGTTGAAGCCGCACGATCCGATTTTTTCGGCGTTAGCTGTATACGCCATGTTTTCACCTTAGCCTGACCTTTGTAAGCGACCAATCAATTCGAATATAAATTTTCCCGCCGGTGGGCCTGAAACTTTTCGCAGAAGAAAACGTGCAATCTACAAACAGATTTCACATTAACATTAATATGTTATTCCATCGACTTTCATTATTTGGGAAGTATTGGGTATGAAAAGGGATACTACAGTTCGTTTAGCAGCGATGTTTACTGCGTATTCAGCATGAAACAATTGTATCTCTAATGATAAGGTAAGAGAGATAGAGAATTCTCGACATCAATACAGTTTGTGTGTGCCCCTTTATATTCAGAGGATTGTCAGCGCCAGAGCGTTTGTACTTAAAGGCTATGTTCTCATATTTAGTTATTATTACCATATTGCTGTCTGTGTACTAGTATATTTTAGTTCATAAAAGTATCGTTTTTCGATATCCTGATATTAGTTTTGGCCAAACCATATTTAATTGTTTTCGAAATTGAACATTAAACATGTAAAAGTATTAAGTTTTAAACAAGCCGTCGTTCAATCCGTGAAATCGTGACCTCACTTTAAACATTGCATTCCAAGCCGCAAGGTATCAGGGTGAGTTCGCGCGGTCAGTACAGGGATCGTTATATAATATAGACGGTATCGCGTGAACTAGGTGAACTGGGATTTTATTTAGACCAGATGTTAAATGAAGATATTCGCCGATATAATTTTGGTATCTCAATAAAAGATTCTTAATGTGTTTTCAACAAAACCATGATAAATATTACGTTTGATTAATTCAACAATATTGACCAATGTATTGAGCATGAGCGAGATGATTCCCGATACTGTTAATAATCGAATCAAATAGCAATGCCCGACAAACCACTAAACAGGTTTGTCCGAAGAACGCGCGAATAAATATTTAAAATATGTACAGATACTTCGCGTGTGGCCGGTTGAATAACATGTTTTAATTTATACTTCTTCCATTCTTCTTTTTTTGTATCTATAGATATATGTAATCATGTAAAATAAACCGCGAAAACTACGAGTAACTATCCCGTACTGCGTGAAATGCAGCTAAGAACTGCACAGAAAAAGACTTATGCTATCTTTGATTTCATTCTTTAAACTCTTTACCTTTCACCAGCTCCAACCACAATCAACGCCGTATATCTTTTTAAAGATATTTCTTGTTTCACATAATTATGAAACATCGACCTATATTGGCCCGCCAGATACGAATAACGACCCGCTCGCGACGCAATTTGTTACTGTCTATAGTAACGATATGTAATATATCGTTTCTAATGGACATCTTCAATGCAGGCACGGTGATGGGAATATTCGCTCTGGTTGAAACAGACAGGAAACAATGTGTAGTACGTGATAAGGTGACGACAGATTGTCGTGTTTAACAACCACCATAGCGCATCAAACACGTGTTTAAAGTCATGTATGTTAGGTTTTTCCATTTTGGTAGTAGCCGATTGCTATGGACACCTTTTCAACATATTTCCCCTAAGTTTATTTGACTCAATTCAATCCGTTGATTCACTGAAAACATTATTTTAGTTCCATATGGATGTTTCGTGTACGGTTAATGTCAGTACGTGAATGACAGGGCTATCGTCACACGTTAAAACAGATATGGTAATTTTTTTTTCGATTACCATTTGTATACGTTACATTTATTCTCTTCAGGGGTTGCTAATGAAACTTTTGCTAGGAAATTCTGAGATAATTTATCGGCTTTTCTCATCGATGATCATGTTATTTCGCGTCTCTTGCAATCCACCAGCACTTTTATCCGTGCCGATCTCATAGTTCTTACCACGTAATGTGACATTGATTTATGGTTTGGTAAAACAGAGAACAGCAACTCGCGATATGGATATGTTCTACTGGACGTTGATCTTTTGAGAAAAGCTTCGTGTAAAATCTAAACTAACCAATGTTTAGATGAAACATGTTTTACAATTTACGTGTTTTCTTGAAGAAAAATAAAAACACGATTTACTTTGACATCAAGCGTATACCTTAATGGTAAAGGGGGCGTTATTTAACTCTGACACATGTTTAATGATGGGCTTTGTTCCCTTTAGTTTAACACGAGTCAGTGTGTATCAGAAACATGTTCAACGTATGTGTGTATTCTTAGTGGACAGATATTACCGAAACACATTTATTAATTATAAATAAATAGAAAAAAAAAAACACAAATTGTATGTCCAAAATATAAATAAATATAGAGCTTATGCTTAATTTTTCGTTAAACTATGCAATGTGAACAATATATATTGCATGAAAGAAAATAGGACCGAGGTGTTTGATTTGTTTCTTTTAATTGAACATACATGCGATGACACACTTAACAATACTGTTAATACATATGCGTGAAGGACAACTTCATAAAAACGTGTGAACCTATACAACATCATATAAATAAATAAAAACATGTAGTAGTCTTGTAACAATCAACCCTGCCTCACCCGGGGCAAATTTTTTCCCGGAATAACAACGACCGCGCATTCCATCGCCACTCTCCAAGGTGGATGAGGCAAGTTAGCTACTGGAGCTAAACCATCGATCAAGATGGCGACAAATGGAACAACCATAGGAACATTGAACGTAAGAACTCTCAATGTGTGTGGCAAGGTTCATGAACTGACGCACGAGCTGAAGCGCTACCGCTGGGACATCATCGGACTTGCCGAGATTATGTGGCAAGGATTCGGAGAAACATCCACTGACGAAGGGCATTCGATATGGTTCAGCGTTGAGGATTCTATACGTCGCCACGGCGTGGCTTTCATCGTTAGATAGGAGGTAGTCAACAGCGTCATCAGTTGTACCGCAGTCTCCAGTAGACTCATTTTAATCCGTATATCAGCGAAACCTCACAACATAACAATCATCCAGGACTACGCAGCAACAGCTGACTATAACGACGAGGAGATTGAACAGTTCTATTAAGAATAAGAGCGCATTATTGTCAAGGTCCCAAAGAAAGATATCCTCATTGTCCAAGGCGACTGGAACGCCAAGGTTGGACCAGACGCACACCAAAACTGGTCAGGGACAGTAGGTAGATTTAACTTAGGAGAGACCAACGACAGAGGTTTGAGACTTCTTGACCGGTTCATAGATTGCTAGAAATATGCACAAACATTAGAAATTATTAACAATCTTAACTGGGATCACAACAGCTTACACAAAAAAAAACAATATTTAATCACAAACATAAGACCATTCGACCTTAATCATCAATAACTTACAGGGACTTTTTTTTACAGATTTCGGCATGTTTTTAATTGTGTGATTAAATGCTTCAAATTGATAAATGTAAACAACAGGACTAAAGAGCTCCAGTATAAAACAAGAATAAAATTAAAGAAAGAAAATACAAAAAAAATAATAAAAAAATAACCGCACCTGGGATCGAACCACTTAACTTTGTATTATGAACCAACTTGGTCATTTGTGATGGTACTGCTAACAAAAATATTGGGTTGTGATAATAGCATCAACGGTGTTGCTATGAATATATTATCGGTTAACTAAACTGCCTCAACACCCCTTAAACTGTATTTCGATCCTGCTTTGTACTTTTATCTTAATTAAAATGCTTATGCAATTTATGACGTACCTCGTGTGATGTAACTTCTGTGACGAAGCACACCAGTTTAAGCTAAACTCTCTGTATTTTAGGAATAACCATTCGACCATTGGTCGTATATTAAACAGTAAATAGTTTTTTTTAGCATCGAACGAATGCAAAACATATTCGGGATTGTGTGCTTGTCATGCACATTTGGAAACTTTGATAGGAAGAGAACACATCTCTCCGATCAGCCATTCGATTTGGTAAATCGTATTTTTGGTCAGAAGGGTAAGCATCCGATACAAACTTTTCCAAAAATAGTTTGGTTTAAAATAAAGGAATGGAAGAACAGAAAATATAAGTGTTTATATCGTTGCAATTTTATTGTAACCGTGTCGTGTACTTAATGTTGTTTTCTTTATGACTTCTGTTAAATCTCAAATAGTGTCATCAATCTAATCTACAGAACAGTTTCAGTTGCAATCGATATTTAAATTATTGTGCTACATTTAATTATCATTTTCTATTAGTTCGTTGATTTGTGGCTTAAAGGGACCTTTTCACAGAGTTTGGCATGTATTGAAGTTTGTTATTAAATGCTTTAAATCGATAAATGTAAACATTGGAACTAAAAAGCTCAAGTAAAAAAACAACAACAACAAAAAACAAGAATACAATTAAAGAAAAAAAAATCGCAACTGGGCTCGAACCAATGACCCCTGGGGTAAAAGAACAACGCTTAGACCACTCGGCCATCCGTGCTCACACAGTGAGTGGTGTATTTTATACTTTATATAAGCAATCCTCGTAGTGTCACACAATTTAATGATTTTAACAGAACTCTACAAATTATGTAATCGTTTAGCGTTGCAATGCTTTATCATTTTCAGGCTTTTAATTCATTAAAAGTTGCATATAATGGATATTTTAAAGCATGATAAATGTTTAGTATTAGGCCCTACTGTTTCCTGAAACATATCAACTACAACGAAAATTTGCGAATCTGAAACATTTTTTTTTTTTAATTTTGTCAATTGACAAAAACGTGAAAATGTCAACGTTTGCTAAGACTGAATATGGCCGAAATTATGTTCATTTGAAGCCGCGCGATCCGATTCGGTTCTAACATGGAAAATCGACCCATGGGCCGATATGATCCTATTGGCCCGCCAGATACGAATAACGACCCGCTCACGACCTCAATTTGTTACTATCTATAGTAACGATAGGTAATATATCGTTTCTAATGGACATCTTCAATGCAGGCACGGTGATGGGAATATTGGCTCTGCTTGAAATAGACAGGAAACAATTCATAGTACGTGATACGATGCCGACGGATTGCCGTGTTTGACAACGAGCAAAGCGCATCAAACACGTGTTCAAAGTCAAGTATGTTAGGTTTTTCCATTTAGTAGAAGCCGATTGCTATGGAGACCTTTTCAACATATTTCCCCTAAGTTTATTTGACTCAATTTAATCCGGTGATTCACTGAAAACATTATTTTAGTTCCATATTGTTTCGTGTACGGTAAATGTCAGTACGTGAATGACAGTGCTCGCAACAATCGTCACACGTTAAAACAGATATGGTAATCTTGTAGATATGGTAATCTTGTTGATATGGTAATCTTGTAGATATGGTAATCTTGTTTTCGATTACCATTTGTATACTGAAACTTATTCTCGACAGGGGTTGCTAATAAAACTTGTACTAGGACATTCTGAAATAATTATCGGATTTTCTCATCGATGATCATGTTATTTCGCGTCTCTTGCAATTCGCCAGCAGTTACATCCGTGCCGATCTTAGTAGTTCTCACCAGGTATATGTGCCATTGATTTTTGATTTGTTTAAACATAGATCACGAGCAATTCGTGATATGGATATGTTCTACTGAACGTTGAGCTGTTGAGAAAAGCTTCGAATACAATATAAACTAACAAATGACCGAAAAACAATTATTTATTAAAAGTAAATAGAAAAAGAACATAAATTGTATGTCCATAATATAAATAAATATAGAGCTAATGCTTAATTTTTCGTTAAACTATGCGTTTTGAAAAATATATATTAACTAAAAGAAAATAGGACTGAGATGTTTGATTTGTTTATTTTAATTGAAAATAAATGCGATGAATCACATTGAAATACTGTTAATAAATATGCGTGAAGGACATCTTCATATAAACGTGTGTACCTATACAACATCACATACATTAAAAAAATGAAATGTTTCATTAATGCTTTAATGAGAGCTATGAAGTTAGTAGTCATGTAACAATCAACCCTTAATCAGTAAAACTGCCTTGCGTAGAGAATGTCAATGCATTTGTTTTGTCTCCAGGCAGTGTCGAGATATTAAATGTTATTAAATAATCATGGAACGGACTTTTATTATGTGCAGAACATTGAACACGCAACATTGGCGTCACTGGAATAATTAACTATTTACACTATCGACCCGCCAATCAAGTACATGAACAAATATCACAGCTTAGTTAACTTCATATTGCTAACTTTGTTAGGTATATTACTCTTCCCACACTTAACAACCATAAACATGTGTCAATAATTATAGCACTGATTTAATATGTATAAGAAGCAATATTATCCGGCAGTATATAATATCTTGCTTACCGTACAGATTTGGGCTTAGACATGTTAACAATTGTGGCGTTTTTTGATTGTTTGAAGTAAAAAGCTCAGATGTGTTGAACAGTTGTTATTCGTTACTGATTCAACAAGGGTTTTACTCTAATTTACATCAGGTAAAAATAAAACTGTTCTTAAACAATGTGGATATGTATTGTTATTCAGATTAATTTGGTCCTACAATCTTTAGTCATAACCCGGGGGCAAATAAAACATATTTCCAGAAAAACTCACAAAGACGCTGCTTAATTCAAACTGTTACGTATATGTAACAGGGGGCTATCGGAGGCGGTGCGAAGCTAACAGAGCGCTATCGGCTTTCCAGAGAAGTGCTTCAGCAGTCGTCAGTTCCAAAAACGCGCTGGATGCACAGTTGTTTAAAACTGTTGTACGTGATTTTATAAAAGGAATGCTCAATATATAACTATCATTAATAATTTAAACAGCCAAGTAAAGATGATGCTTTCAATCGAACAGATCTGTGAACATCATGTTTAAAGGATATTCATTAAATAGTTTGTTTCAATAGAAAGCGTCTTAAAATAATTGCCTTATAGTGTTATGTAGGCTGCATATGAGCATAAACCATGAACCAGATTACAAAATTTACGAATATGTTTAATTAAAGATGTCGCGATAACGCCAGTGTCGAATAATAAATTGCGTCGCTGTAATTGGTCTGCAAGCGATGGCTTTCTTTACGGATAACATGCTCCTAGAGAACACATCAATGTACAACTCGTCAGCGGCGTTCGACCCGGGCCTTCTGAAGGACAGAGAGCTGTGGGTGCATGTGATAGACGACTTTAAACAGAGCCAGTTCACGCTGAACAACCCCACGACGATATTGCTGATGTGCCTGTACGTGCCTATATTCATCACCTCACTGGTGGGCAATGTTCTCGTACTGCTGGTCATCTTGCCCAACCAGCGAATGTGGACAGTCACCAATAACTTCCTCGTCAACCTCGCACTCGCAGACCTTCTTGGTAAGTACCTACCAGTGGGTGTAGCTACAACATTCGCATCAAATTCATAAATAGGGACTTAATCATATACGAAATCATTTGAATTAAGCAGCGTCTTTGTGAGTTTTTCTGGAAATATGTTTAATTTGCCTCCGGGTTTGCTCATTTATGCTGTTTCCGCATTTCTTCTTGTTAACACGTACATGTATATAACTGTTAGTTGTGTACACGTTAATTGTTGATATGTCACTGACATAACATATCCATTTGATATCTATGAGTAGTGTTACTAGTATAATACATCTTATGAACTTAATTTGATTACAATGATTGCGTATTTTTACAAAATGATCATCTTCACCAACAGTTTGAAAGTTTGAGTTTGGAGGAGCAAGTTGTTACATCTTCAGACAAAAAAAAACGCATTAGCGCAAGAAGGCGGTATATGGCATGATACTTTCTGTGGTGGTATGTGACATGATGCGTTCTGTATATATGGCAGTATGTGTCATTATACGTGATGTTTATATGGCGGTATGTGAAATGATACGTGCTGTATGAATAGCGGTATATGGCAGTCCTTACTTTGTTCCAAACAAAAATGAACAACAACAATATTGTGCTATTTTCGAGAAACGCATATATTGTGGCCACATGTGCACAAAGTTTCAAAACACACATGCATATCATAAAGCAGATACACTTTCACTTAAACTTCCAATCTATACTAACGAGTAAAATTGATGTGCATGTAATCACACTAGTATTATGTGCATAAATGCATGCTGATCTAAAATCTGTAGTAAATTTTCCGTAAGTTTTGACTGGTTCAAGCTTAAAAATGACGGTTAAAAATTAAACCGCAATACGAAAATACAAGTTACTTTACGATTAACTACATATATAACCTTATGTTCATCACAAGAATGGTAGCCGCCCAAGAAAAACTCCCATTTCGTTACTCTGGTGGGTTTACCCGAACAAGGAAGAAACGTGTGACCGTAGCAATGCACTTGTGAATTCTTTAGAATATAGGCATTACGGTCTTTATCCGAGCATTTTCAGAAAATAAACCAATAAATGTATGCAATATACATATAAACGTGTAATCATATATAAAACATGCATTTATTTGATGTTGCCCCGTAGACGATATCTCTAAAACTGATTTCGAACACTATTAATTTCTATAAATAGCCATACACAAACAAACTTGCAAAACCGGTTTTGTTTCTCGTGTCTGTCAGGTCAAAAGTACTCCGCTATACGATGTAACACTGAGTACTAATCAGTCCTTACTTTGTTCCAAACAAACATGAACAACAACAATGGTGTGCGATTTGCGAGAGACGCATATAGACAATTCAAAGTATATTAGGTTAAATATCAAATTCAAATTCAAATATATTTTCACCCGTAGTACAAACAAATATACACTTTTTAGCGACTTATAAGTTTAAGCTTTTTGTCACCGATAATCTTTTATCTAAAGAATCTTGAACTTAACCGTCTTTTGTAATGAAATTTTTCCATCTCCCATGTCTCTTAAAGAATCGTTCTGAAACACTCGAATCGTTTGCCACCAAGTTCAAGTTAGGGACCAACTAGTTTCAATTTCTTAAAAATACATTCTCTTGCTCTGGTGTAACTTAATTTTTGTCTTCATCAATGAGGATGAAGTTTTAGAACGAAAAGCTAATTTGAACAAAAACTCAGTTGATTTATTTGACAATTTTGCTCATGATATATATTTTGCTAAAATGCCATATGGGCAAGCTGTAGTTGTACCTTTTTCAATAATAATCTCCGAATCAAATATAAATAAATGACAGTTTTGCTATGTTTTGCTATGACGCACATTAATAACCAAATGATCAGATTTGAATTGTACGTCATAACAACGAAGCTCATTTACTTCGTCCATACGCATGATACCTGCATACCCTAAAATGATCATTACTAAATCTCTTAAGTCAATGAAATGAGTAGAATCTCTATACATCAAACACAATGTTTGTACCATCTCTAATGAAAGTACATATTTCTTGTTAGCTGGTTTGAAACACACACGTTTTGAAACTGATAATTGCTTATCCAGCCATTCTTTTAGCCATGTCATCTCTGCGTAGCTCATGCACTCCCTCTAATCGCTCCTTCAGAGAACCTCTCCAAATAATTTATGTCGAACAGATGTACTATACAACAATAACTGTATTGTGGTATGCATCTTAACGTTTTCATATCAAATGGTAAGCTATTAGAACCAAAACAACCGGGAATCATACAATCTCTATCAAAGTTTTTGCAATATTTTATATTGTCCGTCTGACAAAATCAATATTGGCCAATAAGGTGAACTAACCCATTTTGGGAAAACAATAGTGCAATGTTGCTTTATCCTATATCAGCTTGGTGATGCAGTTCGGTGCCAACCTGTGGCGGAACTAACTAGTTTAGATCGTTTCCCCATTATTGAGCTAAGACACGAACTGCCTCTGTTCATGGAACCCACCATCGGGAATTTAACCTTCTGCACTTACTGTGTACACGCGATGCGAATAGATCAACTGAATGTCTACCCTATGGGGTATATAATGCTATAAAATAGCCGGTCGTCCTGGAATCCATTCCGGACATAATGTTATATAATTTTTTGTCACAAAACATATTTAAAGCTATATCACGAATATCCTTTTACGACTATCATTCAGTAATATAGATTTTACAGTTGAAATGTCTGAAAACATTTTAAAGTTCGAATTTTGCAAAGCATTTTCAAAAGTTTACACAATTCTGTTAACTGTTGCAGCTTCACGCCAAGTGAAGCTGCGTGTTTTTTCTATATCAGACCAAATGCCATTTATTTCTATTTTTTTTACCGCATTATCATCAACCTTTATACAAAAAAGGATTAATCTCGTCCCCTTCCGCCGACTTACCATATCATCTAAACCCCATATCTGACAACCGTCTGATACCTTTAACGTCCTCTTCCGCGGACTAACCATGTACGCTTTGACTCACTTCCGGGAGCCATCTAAAGAGTCCTTTGTCCACTTCCGGGGACCAAATCATATCGTTTCTGCTCACTTTCGGGAGCCATCTTACGGGTTCTATGTCCACTTCCGGGGACCATATCAAACGCTTTTTTATCACTTCCGGGAGCCATCTTATGTTTTCTATTTCCACTTCCGGGGACCATAGCATACCCGTTCTACTCACTTCCGGGAGCCATCTTTTGGGTTCTTTGATCACTTTCGGAACCATAGCATACGCTTTCTTCGCACTTCCAAGAGCCACTATGTGCACTTCCTGGGACCATAGCTTAAATCTTTCTGCTTACTTCCGGGAGCTACAACATAACTTTTTCTAGCCGTATACAAGGCAGTTTCCTGATCATATGAATCTTACTTACGGCATGTTGAGAGACGGGAAACTTATCCGCTTTCACTTGAAAACCAACTTCCGGTAGCTTTATGTCTTTATTTAATGTTAATATGCAATCTGCATTACCCGTTTCGTTTATAGAAACACTGGAATTGTCCATCCTTTTTTTAAAAGTGTAATATGATATTCACTTCCGGGAATACCTGATCTCTTTCCGTTAATAATATGTTAACTTCTGGGAACAGGTTGCTCTTTTTCTTAAGCTCATTTGCATTCCAATTTGTCTCATTTTCGGGTCTCAGAGACCGTGAGTACATACCTTCACTCTGTTCGTCAATGGAATAAAACACATTGCCAAATACATTTGCTTTTTTATATCCATGAAAATCGTTAACGTGTCTATCATTTTGCCTATCTACATTAAAGCTACACCCTTTATTAAACCTCCATAACCTGTGCACTTGCATCAGCAAGTATTTTAAACAAAAACACATCATTGTGTTTGACATCGTTGCCACTGTTTTTAAACTGCCTAGCGTTTTCTTTCCGGAACGTCACACTAATGGGAGCTCTTTAATTAGCTCTGACACTTATGCAATTGTATACATGTCTTGTTAGCAACCTACGTTTATTTCCAATCACACTCTGAAAGCAAATTATCCCCCTACAATACAAGTTACGGATCTTACTGGTACTATGTTTTCCTTGTCAGTTATGAACAACTGCAACAAAATTGTATGCATATCGAGCCCATGCCCGAGCTATTCTAATGAATCCAAATACATTTATCTTCGGCCAATAAACATCCAAACTCGTCGAGTCACTTCCATATAACTTTTTTTCATATTCTATATTGTCCTGTATCCCAAACATAGCTATTTAAAGTCCTTTTGACGTAAGGAATGCCACTACAACTCGTAAGAGTTTTAGTAAAATTGAGATCGGCGGTTTTCATGCCGGATGGAAGCTAATTAAAAACATAACACTGATTGCTGTTCTCTTGATAGCTCAAACCAAAATATGTATTATTTTCCGTGAATATATCAATGTCATGATACGCTCCTTTAATATCGAAAGTAGGGACAAATTTCTCAAATAAATCGAGGCTTCCCATTCTTATTATCACCACGTTTTTCGAAGCGTGGGTATATTGTGGTTATCTCCGCCGTCTGTTCGTCCGTCCTGGCCACTATCTCCTCCAACACTTTTAGCACTAGAACCTTGAAACTTACACACATGGTAGCTTTGAGCATATGTGCGACGGTGCACTATTTGGAATTTGATCTGACCCCTGGGTCAAAAGTTATGAGGGGTGGGCAGTTTTCCTTATATGGCTTTAGTAAAACCTTGTTAACACTCTAGTTTAGGAAATTTTACATAAACTTCTTCATTTCTACACCGATTTACTTCAAATTGATACTGAACATCTCTTATGACAATACGGTCAATCTCAACTATGTATGGCCCCATTACCATCCCTGGGGCGCCCCGCCCAAATAGACTACGCCCACCAAAATTTTGTTTTAACATAACTGCTTCATTTATTCACCAATTGACTTGAAATTAATACTGAACATCTCTTATGACAACACGGTCTATCTCGACCATCTATGTCCACATTATCCACCCCAGTGCCCCGCCCATATAGGCCACACCCACCCCAGATTGCATTTTCGTCCGTCCGTCCGTCCTGGCCACTATCTCCTCCTACACTATTAGCACTAATTATTTTTAGAATTTGATCGAGAATGTAACCCGCCTCCCAGTTTCGCTGAATGGGTCAAGTTCCCCACGGGTACTACTTCCCCGTACCCCCATTTTCGTTCGTACCCAAAATATTTCGTTCCCATTTTTTTTTCGTACCCAATTTGTTTTTCGTACCCAATTTTTGTTTCGTACCCAAATTTTTTGGCGTACCCAAATTTTTACCCATTTTTTTTAGTACCTACCGGTAATTTTTTTTTGTACCTACCGGTAATTTTTTTTCCTACCCAATTTTTGTTTCGTCCCCAATTTTTTTTTTTGCATAAATTTTTCGTACCCAAAATTTTCGTACCCATTTTTTTTTCGTACCCAAATTTTTCGTACCCACATACACAATTGTGGTGATGTAGATAAACTTAAATTGATGTTAAACTTCTTCATTTATTCACCAATTTATGCGCTGCCGAGCCATTTCTAGTTAAATACGACTGTTAGCGGATTAACAACATGTGAAATGACACTTGGGCTTTAAGTCTACTTACCTACAAACTTCCGGTATACATTTCTGTACAATGATAATTTTAAACTATTTATATTCTAGGATCATTTAGATCCATTTCTATACTATAATTTTTTTTGATCCATTTCGACTTTTAGAGCTTTCTGTACGTTACCGTTTTCCGACGGAGAAGGAAACTTATAACCACAATTTACTACATCTAAAATGTATTTAATATCAGTAGCCTCCTGCAATTTGGCCACCTGGGCCTTCACTCTTTTTTACCGACGAACTTCTGGTATCTATTTCTATACTAGGATCATATTTATCCATTTGTATACTAAGATCCGTTTAATCTATTGCGCCTTATAGAGCTTTCTCTTGGTTTCCGTTTTCCGACTGAAATAGTAAACTTATAACCTAAATTTACTACATCGAGAATGACTTTCAGTAGCCTCCTGCTACTTTCCCGCTTGGGCCTTCAGTCAACTTGGCGGCGAACTTCCGGTATCTATCTATGATCCTTTTGATCAAGTTCGACTTTTAGAACTTTCTGTACGTTACCGTTTTCCGAAGAAAACGAAACTACTCATTTTTCGGATAACGGGGTTCTATACATAAACAACTAATCTTAGTGGTCGAGCGATTTGCTGCACATTCAGCTGCTCCTTTTCGATGACCCGGTTCGCCGCATGCGAAACATAGTCTTGTGCGTCTCAATGGTTATTGAGTTTTAGCCCATTGGGTATGGCCCGTTACGTGCCACGTGACTTTTATATCTTTCCGCCTTCAACTTACTATTTGTCTGTATTTGTATTTTTGCTGCAAATAACTTAGTTATCAGACTCGTTAAACAGTTATACATGTCACATATTACCTGATGTATATATTGCTGTATGTGACATTAAACGTGATGTATGTACTTCTTAACTTCTAAAGTTTATACATTTGCTTCTCAATAAGTTTTAATATTTGTAATCATATTATTCATATTATTATCAAAATGATTTGCAAATAACGAACACATTTTGTATTTTTATTACATTAAACGAATGTAGACGCATGTTTAGGCAAAGCAGTAAATGAGTCCAAATGCCACGGGCCCAACCAATCGACGAAGCATAATGCGTAATAGTAAGGACCGTCCACATTATTTCTATTCAATGTATAATGGTAACTTGACAAATATTAACTATAATAACATGCACATATTTGCCATAAGTTTATTAGTTTAAGGGCAATACACTGTGCACGTATCTAAGAATTAACAGTGTTAATGAATTGTTTGATCAGAAGTTGTAAATTAAATCAAACGTTGTGTTAATTGTAGATACTTCTTATACAATTAAGTGTTATTAATCACAGTGTGTTTTCTTTTAATTGGTTTCCAAATGAACTAGTGTTTAAAAAGTTCACTCAATGAACTAATTTAACGTATTAATGATTTCCTTTCTTTGCAATCTCCGTTTACTGTTTCACTTGACCAATCTTTATACCATGTTTTGAATATTCAGTGCAGATGGCCAGCAATCGACAGACATGATCTCAAGTATGTTGTATTTCTCAGATGTATCGGACGTCAATAGTCAGGACATTGTTACTAAAAGTAGAACACAGCCTTATACGATAATTACGCAAAAGTTACATAAAATACTATCATGTTAGTAAGATTTTATAATGGAACTTACTTTAAACATGAAAAACAATGTGCAATTTTTTCTATACCAGAGGTCGCACGTCTTGTGAATTTTTGGAAAACAAGTGTTGTGACAAAAGCATGTTGGTTCGATAGAACAAATCGTTTATTTACGACTTAAGCATGTACAGCCCATCGTCAAAATAACAATCAAGCAATATTAAATACACATGCGTCAAATAACAACAATTTTGTTAATGCATTTTTACTTATATATGAATTTTGTCAGAATGTAATATGTAAGAGAAGGCTCTTTATTTTGTTAACAAAGTAAAGTAAATGTTTAAAAAATCCGTTATTGATTGAGAAACATTTATGCAGTTAGATATCATAAAACAAATTTCAATTAGGGGAAAAATATTCTCTATATATTTTCGGCTCTGAGTTGAAATGCTTTAATACAGAAATAAGCTAGACGTATCAGTATAGATTTTCTAGTCTGATTTAATAATTGTAAACCTTTAAACATATTTGGTCTTCTTCTGTAAAAAATCAGGTATAAGTGTATTTCTAAAATTATCACATAAAGGGCATATCAAAACAAAATGGTACTCATCTTCAATTTCATTAAGTGTACACAATTTACAAATTCTTTCATTTCTTGGAATGTTTTGGTGTACACCAGTTTCTATAAATAGAACATGAGAAGATAATCTTAACTTTGCTAATATGTTTCTAAATTTAGAATTTTTAACTTTGTCCAAGTAAAGGGATCTTTCAAAAATGGGTTTCAATTCCCTGTAAAGACATAGTGATGAAACGTCATTTTGAAATAAACAAATCGTGTAATATATTGCGAAACATTACAATAAAGCTGTTAACAGTAACAGATTATGGGTATATATTCACACGTCATTAAAACCTGACTCTTGCAAAAGATTTCGAATGTTTGATGCCCATGACTTGGAGTGAGGGTAATCACATGCTTCTTTACATTGTCTACGAATAAAATTGCTTCAAATAAAATTGGACGATTTTTCGTTGAACAATTTTAAGAAATATTTAACTGCTCGTAAATATCTTCATATAAACATCTGGTATCTACCTACTTCGGCATACAAAGCATTTGAAATTGTAGACGCTTTGACATTTAAAAAACATTTGCAGAATTTGCGTTGGACTCGCTCAATAATATCAGCTTTAGTAAATCCCCACACATCGCTTCCATAATTAAGAATCGATGCAACATAGGCATCAAACAGATTAAAAATGATTTTAACAGGTATATTCAAAGATTATGTAACAGTAAATAATGCCTTCATCGCCCAGTTGATAGTGAAACACATCAAGTGTAAGATAAAGAGCAATATGAAGGTAATGCACAATCTTGTTTTGATAGAGATTTTCATCGATAGGGGTGGGATGGGGGCTCATGTATTGATTGCCGTACATTTAAGCATTCTTTTTAAAGCACGAGTTCATAAAATCAAATTCAAAACATACTAATTGGCATACGTTGGGAACACCGATTCTTTTTTAAGAAACTCTCTCACTTTGTATGTAATATCTACTGTCTGTAGTATGTAATAGACATGTAGTAGACAATATCTATAGTATGTACTATGCAATGTCTATAGGATGTACTATCTACTGTATGTAGTATGTAAAACACACTGTCTGTATTTGTAATATACACGTTGTATCATTTACTATACGCTATATGTAGTATTTAATTCACATTGTAATATGTAATACACACTGTCTGTAGTAAATGTAATATGCACTGTGTATACTACGAATAAAATATACACTGTCTGTAGTTTGAAAGAAATATTAACTATCCGTAGAAAATGTCATGTGCACTGCTTGTAGTAAATGTAAAATACACTGTATGTAGTATGTAATATACACTGTCTGCATTGGATCCCATAAACTGTCTTTAATATGTAGTATGCACTGTCTGTAGTATGTAATATACCCTGTCTGTAGTATGTTATATACCCTGTCTGTAGTATGTAATATACCCTGTCTTTAATATGTAATATGCACTGTCTGTAGTATGTAATATACCCTGTCTGTAGTATGTTATATACTCTGTCTGTAGTATGTAATATACCCTGTCTGTAGTATGTAGTACACCCTGTCTGTTGTATGTAATATACCCTGTCTGTAGTATGTAATATACCCTGTCTGTAGTTTGTAATATACCCTGTCTGTAGTATGTAATATACCCCGTATGTAGTATGTAATATAACCTGTCTGTAGTATGTAATATACCCTGTCTGTAGTATGTTATATACCCTGTCTGTAGTATGTAATATACCCCGTATGAAGTATGTAATATACCCTGTCTGTAGTATGTTATATACCCCGTATGAAGTATGTAATATACCCTGCCTGTAGTATGTAATTTATCCTGTCTGTAGTATGTAATATACCCTGTCTGTAGTATGTAATATACCCCGTATGTAGTATGTAATATACACATGTGCACTGTCGGTAGTCTGTAACAAAACAATGTATGTAGTATATAATTTACATAGTCTGTTATATGTCATTTACACTGTCTGCAATAAATGTATAATATACGGTGTTAATATACAAAGTCTGTAGTAAGAAATTAATTATAATGTCTGTAGTAAATGTAATTTACACTGTCTGTAGTCAAAGTAAAATACCCTGTGTGTAGTAAATGTAATATCTTAATTTTGTATGTACACTGTGCGTGGTTTGTAATATGCACTGTCTGTAAAAGGTAACATACGCTGTATGTAATAGTTAACATACACTGTCTGTAGTATATAATTTAAATTGTCTGTAACATGTAATTTACACTCTCTGCAGTAAATGTAATATACACTGTATGAAGTACGAATTGTCTGTAGTAATTGTTTTAGATCTATAAACTGACTATAGTAAATGTAATTTACACTGTCTGAAGTACGAATTGTCTGTAGTAAATGTCATATACACTTTCTGTGGTAAATGTAATTTACACTGTCTGAAGTACAAAGTGTCTGTAGTTAATGAAATATACATTGCAAGGAGTAAATGTATTTAACACTATCTGTAGTAGGTTATAAACACTGTCTGTAGTAAGTATAATAAACACTGTCTGTAGTACGAGTGATATACAAACTCTCTGTAGAAAATGTAATTTGTCTGTAGTACTTATGTAATAGACACTGTCTTTAGAACTTACGTAATGTGCACTGTCTTTGGTACTTATGTAATGTGCACTGTCTATAGTAATTATGACATACACTGTGTGTAATACGAGGTTAATATACACTGTCTGCTGCAAATGCGATATACACTGTCGGCAGTAAATGTTGTATTCACTATATGTAGTACACCGTCTGTAGTAAATGTACATGTGGATTGGTAAGAATGTTATTTACAACGTCTATAGTAAATGTACATGCCTTTTGGTAAGAATGTAATTAAACAGTATGTAGTAGATATACATGCGAATTGGTACGAATGTAATGTACAGCGTCTGTAGTAAATGTACATGCGGATTATGTTATGTACACCGACTGTAGTAAATGTACATGCGGATTGGTACGAATGTAATGTACACTGACTGTAGTAAATGTACATGCGGATTGGTACGAATGTAATGTACAGCGTCTGTAGTAAATATACAAGCGGATTGGTACGAATGTAGTATACAGCGTCTATAGTAAATGTACATGCGGATTGGTGCGAATGTAATGTACACTGACTGTAGTTAATGTACATGCGGATTGGTACGAATGTAATGTACAGCGTCTGTAGTAAATGTACATGCGGATTGGTACGAATGTAATGTGCAGCGTCTGTAGTAACTGTACATGTGGATTGGTACGAATGTAATGTACAGCGTCTGTAGTAACTGTACATGTGGATTGGTACGAATGTTATGTACACTGACTGTAGTAAATATACACGCGGATTGGTACGAATGTAATATACAGCGTCTGTAGCAACTGTACATGTGGATTGGTACGAATGTAATGTACACTGACTGTAGTAAATATACATGCGGATTGGTACGAATGTAATATACAGCGTCTGTAGTAACTGTACATGCGGATTGGTACGAATGTAATGTACACTGACTGTAGTAAATATACATGCGGATTGGTACGAATGTAATGTACACTGACTGTAGTAAACATACATGCGGATTGGTACGAATGTAATGCACACCGACTGTAGTAAATATACATGCGGATTGGTACGAATGGAATGTACACTGACTGTAGTTAATATACATGCGGAATGGTACGAATGTAATGTACACTGACTGTAGTAAATATACATGCGGATTGGTACGAATGTAATGTACACTGAATGTAGTAAATAAACATGCGGATTGGTACGAATGTTATGTACACTGACTGTAGTAAATATACATATGAATTGGTACGAATGTAATGTATAGCGTCTGTAGTAAATGTACATGCGGATTGGTACGAATGTAACGTACACTGACTGTAGTAAATGTACATGCGGATTAGTACGAATGTAATGTATAGCGTCTGTAGTAAATGTACATGCAGTTTATTACGAATGTAATGTACACTGACTGTAGTAAATATACATGCGGATTGGTACGAATGTAATGTACACTGACTGTAGTAAATGTACATGCGCATTTGTACGAATGTAATGTACACTGACTGTAGTAAATTTACATGCGGATCTAGTCTATAGGCATCACCGGCTATCGAATACAGAACTCACGCGATTCAATGTACTGACACGCTATTTTTCCCGATTTTATATCGTTTGTTGTTGATTTGCAATTTCGTTGGTAAGATTTTCTCTAAAAACTATTCGATTTCTGCAAATAAGTTTTGCAAATATTTCGGGACTGTTACTTTAGATATAATGGTATAAACATCCAACGTCAATACAGTTTAACGCATTTGCAAAGATGTTTCAAAGGTCAAGATTAGTTGTTAACATATAGAGCACGGAATGTGTTTGTGATTAAATACATCTGTCTATTCGGTAGCGACATCAAGTACAACTTTAAGCACCATTAAGTCATTACGTTGTCAACAATTTTGATTTAATAAATATGTTAGCATGTTACAAGCCATCGATGCCGCTGGGAATGAACGAAACAAGCACACATATTGGGAAATACATTACCATATCTTAGCAGACAGAGTCAATGGTAAAAACAATACGCCAAACTTGCACATTATTTCCTTATTAAATGATAGAGTTAAAATGTGTTAGTGTTTCAGAACCATAATATAAGAATAAATTACAGTAACCAATTGGCAATAATCAGAATAAAATAATACATTTGAGTGATCAGAATGACACATTTATTTAAAAATGAAACGAGTCAATGTTGAAATGAATTGTAAATTAATAAATTGTTAAGTGATATTGTGGAAATAATGGATATTGTTGTAGTGTACTTTATTTAAGAATTCAAGCTTGGAGTGTCTCTTGTGATTATCAGTTCGCTATGTGATGTACGTACACTACCTTTTGTTTTTCACCAGAGGTCAAGAACAGGTCATGGTTACTAGAAAATAACAAATATAAACAGACCCGAGGTCATGGTTACCAGAATAGAACGCATATAGGCATACATCAGGTCATGGCTACTAGAAAATAACAAATATAAACAGACCCGAGGTCATGGTTACCAGAATAGAACGCATATAGGCATACATCAGGTCATGGCTACTAGAAAATACGAGTATAAAGAGACCTATTATCATTGTTACTATAATAAAACAAATATATAAAGTGAAACATCAGCTTTACCGGCAGGAAAGAGACCCACGTATAGAACGTCATCCTTTACTAATGGCTAGGAACCACAAACAGTGTGGCGCACGAGACACAATAAACAAATACGCAACAAACACACGGACATGAATAAAACTGGGGTCACCGTCTTGGAGCGGTAAAAGCAATATGACTCGGGATTTCAACCGGTCTTTTGGATTAAACCTGACACTAACCTGAGTGATTAACAAAACATGTACTTCTGAATACAAAAACAAAATATAACACCACACTTAACATTAAAAAAAGCAATAAATTAAAATAAATTAAAATTAAACTGTGTATTTTCTAAAAGAGTTAAATATGTTCTTTTTTCTTTAGTATGTCTGTCAATCCCTTCCTCTGTTAATATGTCCGTCCGACCGTCCGTCTGCTATTCCGAAAGGAACATCAGGTATGATCCTGAAAAGAACATCAGGTATGATCCAGAAATGTAAACATCAGCTATGATCCCGAAAGGTACATCAGGTATAATCCTGAAAGCTGAACATAAGATCTTGAAAGATAAACATCATATATTATCCTGAAAAGTAAAAATGAGATATGATCCTGACAGGTAAACATCATATATGATCCTGAAAGTTGAACATCAGCTTTGATCATAAAAGGTGAACATCAGCTATGATCATGGAAGGTAAACATCATATATGATCCTGAAAGGTAAACATCAGCTATGATCCTGAAAAGTAAACATCATATATGATCCTGAAAGGTAAACATCATATATGAGCCTGAAAGGTAAACATCATATATGATCATGAAAGGTAAACATCATATATGATCCTGAAAGGTAAACGTCATATACACATGTATGATCCTGAAAGGTAAGCATCAGATATGATCCTGAAAGGTACATCCTATATGATCCCGAAACGTACATCAGATATGATCCCAAAAGGTACATCATATATGATTACGAAAGGTAAATCATATATGAAACCGAAATATACATCGGATACGATCCCAAATAGCCCGAAAGGTGCATCAAATATGATCCCGAAAGGTGCATCAGATATGATCCCGAAAGGTGAATCCGATATGATCCCGACAGGTGCATCAGATATGATCCCGAAAGGTATATCAGATATGATCCCCAAATGTACATCAGATATGATCCCGAAAGGTACATTATATATGATACCGAAAGGTACATCATATATGATCCCGAAAGATACATGAGATATGATTCCGAAAGGCAAATATATAATCCCGAAGAATGGTATTCATATTTAAAGTAATAACAGGATTATACATGATCCTAATTTTCTGCATAGGTCAATTGTCAGGTAAAGGGCTTGGTTCACAGGTTGAAATATGCCCTGTTACAGAATAAAATGAATTTACTTTTATCTTTAAGGATAATCTATTACATATAGGAAAACAACAGTTTTATAATTAATATCGCTTTATTATGGTTGCTATGGTAACATGAGTAATACATGTGAGTATGTGTTATGGTATATAAAAATCAATTGAAACTTTATATATATATATACATTATATGTCATCATGAAAATCATAAAAATGTACATGAGTATTGAAAACACAGAGCATGTTGTGAAAAAGCAGCACATTTTGGTTGGTTGTCATGGTTACGAGTTATAATAGACGACGTTGTTTAGACATTTTTTTTCTGAGAAATAAAAAGAAACGAAAATTATAATGTATTATACACTGCATCATTTGCCTAAGGCATACCCAATTGAACGGAGCATATGCAGATATGTTTTAATTAATAATTTGTGAAACTCCAATAGCCGTTTGCATGGAAACAAAGCAAAATGTATATAATATGATATATCATTTTGCAAAGTAAATGTCGATCGGCAAACAAAACAAACCTAACAACTTAAAAATACATCTTTTTTATTTTCATTATTACACTTTCTCATTATCACAATAAAAAATGAATCTTTAATATTGTATATGTTACCATGGTAACGGATTTTTAAAATTGAATGGAAAGAACAAAAACATAATGTAAACACTAAAACACGCTAAACATCAAGTTTCCGATTGGAATGGGAAATTATTAACCATTATCACATAATGAAAAAAATAATATATAAGTACACAATATTTCATGATAATACATTTCATATAAAACAGATTTAATACAACATTTAGCGTCTTTAGCATTACAAACGCAACAATGTTATTGCATAAGCAGTCCTGCACAAACCTTCATTGCGTCAAATAACGTTAACATTTCTAATCAGTGAATGCAAACTTTTCACTTCACAGACAATGACATTTAATAATGTAACCGAGCGATACAATATATCATTTAACTATTCTTAACAACACAAAAATAATCACTTGTATTATCAGCCGATAACTTTAAACAACAACAGCAGTTGTCTAGTGACTTTAAAAGCGAATGTACTGGATGTTGCACATAAATGTTATTAGTGAGATCATCGTTAGTGGGATATATTGACGACGATTTAGGTTGTTATCTCCTACATGTTTTTGCAATTAATTTCATCTTTAATTTTGTCCATCATCCTTTCCGCACATAATAGATCTTCTGACAGGTGGCACTCAAAGGTGGAAGAAATTGTTACATAACGCACAGCTAATTTTAACATAGTCGCCTATGTATGGCACTTGCTTTGTTGGCAGGATGTGATCTAAATACTTCCACCGCTTGATTCTGGCGTTAGCCGCTTCTTCTACCCATCTCACCTATACATAAACCCAGAATTACACTAGATAAAGCCTCGCTGAAATTAAACGTTCATGTATCCAAACCAAAATATTGAAAATATTCGACTGAAGTTTTTCGGCGTAGCTGTTTAACCCAGCCTTTCACCTTAAATTACATATACATAAAGCCAGCAGACCCGAATGAATACAATCGAATATTTGCTTGGCTGATTGTAGAGAAATCCCCAAGAACTTTGGCCACATCACTGCGTCGATGTACAGTGTATAGGATGCAATACTGTTCAGTGTAAGGAATTCCGGACTACTCTCTGCGTGTTTATGCGACAAATAGATACACATTTTTGCCCAGTTACAATTACGCGGTAAAATCCATCTCAAAGAATTTCAGGGTCAATACTCGGTCACTAAATCGTCAGGGGAAGACATAATGGACTTTGATAAACGTTGATAACACAGTTACACACGATGAGAAAACAAACACAACCGAAATAATGTAGTGTCATGATAACAGAGATGTTTCCCGTTCTCGGTCAGCCCGTCTGGAAATCGTTCCTGAAAGCCTGAATAGTCTGCCGAAATTTGCAGTTTGCTATAAATCATACAGTTTGATTTCAATTTTCTATCGAAAAGTAGTGTGCTCCATTTGCAAGACGCAATTTGATGTTTAATGACCCGCGTCATGCGAAAAAGAGTCTTTCGCCATATGCGGCCAGAGTTGCTATATCCGAGTATGCAGCCTGCCTGGTCTAGCAGCCTTGTCAGGAGATACCCAATGAGATCATGAAGCATTGCGTGATTTTATAGCGGACAGCGTAGCTCCTGACCAGACTGCGCAACCACGTGCACTTAATAACACACATTTCATGCGGTGGATATGCGATTAACAAGTAAAAACAAGGTATGTGTTTGTGAAACACTATGTCCCCTTTTGAGCGATTTTGACCCATATATTTGACCTTTGACCTTGAAAGATGACCTTGACCTTGACCTTGCACCAATCAAAATGTGCAGCCCCATGAGATGCACTTGATTTCCAAATATGAAGTTGCTATCTTCGATATTGCAAAAGTTATGGCCAATGTTAAAGTTTGTGCAAACAAGCTTTGTTTACAATTTAATTATTAAGAAACGTAAATTTTAAAGTCAGGATGAACGCCCTATATCTTTAAAAAAATAATATAAACTCTTGTTGTTTGATAAGCTGGCTGATACACAGAAGTATACAGCACTAATAAGAATAATTTTGGTTCTTAAACAGTCCTGGTCAGTCGGCGTTTTGTCTCTGTGAGATATTGCAAACCTTAATTTTTGAACAGTGATCGTTCTCACGGACTCTTGATTTATCTAGGGAAGGGAACGTGGTTAAAGACAAATTTTAAATGCGTTCAGCATTGCATTTACATTTATTGTGAAAGCTTTGTGTTGCATCTTAGTCGCTGGCAATCGTCCACGTATCTAAGTCATTTTGTGGCAAACAAGCTTAGAGATATTCCAGTGACAGGAAATATTATCTCCATCAATCGCTTTTCATTCGCTTCAAACATCTTTCTTTTTATTGTTTAAATCATTCGAATGTTTGCAATTTTTTGAATGACTTGCCATTGAAAAATTATATATACGTTATCAATGTGTAGTTCCTGTTCTCTTTGGACAAATTTATGAGTTAAGTATTTATGTTTCTGAAATGTTGTTTTGCTTAAGAAAGAAATAACTGCTGGCCATTACCATATTTAATGGTTCCAATAGGCATGTTTTATCGCTCAGTTCAGATCAGGAAAGAGAACGAAATAATATATTCTATAGAAATGATCTCCTCTGTTCATCAAATGCAAAATGGACAAAATTTACATATGACTAACATACTAATCTTCATGCAAAACCGTAATAATAGCACTGGTCATCGGTGGCACATGATGATTGATTTACTTTACTCAATTTTGCTATTGATCAAAATTGCATGATTTTAACAATGCTGCAGCGTGAATTTTTCAAGTATTTATAAAGACTACTAAACATTCACAAAAAATAGTGTTTACATTAAAGTAGTTACTAAATGGCGTGTTTATATTTAGTCATTTTTACTTAATCCCCAGTTTTTATATTAAATTGTTGTTCCTTATGAGTAAGGCAATGTTTCAATGTCGACGGGAAAACAATTTTTGATTGCTCAAGTGAAACCATTAACGTCGCCCGGCCTCTGAGCGTTGCGAATACTTGAACAGGCATTAGAACATCGCAATCAGATAAACAAACATGCGATTATTCAAATAACACATAAATTATGCAAATGACTGAAACATTCACAATAATATAAAAATTGCCATAATGTACTATTTGAATAAATACATCGTTTATGTTTTTTTCGACAAGGGAATTTTATATAACAACAATTAAATATAATTTCAAGATAGATAGTGTGGCGAAGAAGAATAAGCGGTAACATAAAGTATGAGCGTAAATTGTAAGGACAATTAATCACTAATTTACCAGAAACAACAGGACGTAGGCACGCCAGGTTCAAACGGTATTAATGAAACACTTGATATATTAAAACGCATGACGTATACTATGATGATGTATTGGAGTTGACTCCTGTAAAGATCAGTTACTGCTATTGCAGTATTTGTTAGCAGTATCCTATTTTTCTCCAATACAGTTTATAGGTGGATTGTAGACCGAAGCCAGAATACCATACATTGACAACTTAATGCTTCCATAGCTAATGACATATGTATGGTAAATAAAATATTTGATGGATTAGTCTACAATATTGACGGTCCCCACGCCTGTTACAATACAGTTTGCTGGTTACAGTTGCTCTTGACATTCGTGGCAAATAGTTATAACATTTATAATTAATGACAAGTTTGGTTATGGACTTTGATCAAGCACGAACAGTATTCATTATGCTTTTTAACGTCTTAAGTTTATATAATCAAATACCCTCCTATTTCGTTGACTATAAGCATGCTACCTTTTATTAGTTATGTAAAGCATAGTAAATAATATAACGTTTGCAAATTATAGATAAGTATCTGGCACACAATCTGTTCACGTACTTATGTTTTGGTGAATTATTTCCACCATGCAATATTACTGCGTATTTCAATTTACTCGGATACATTAAAGGTCTAGTACAATACAACTTGTCTAATTCACCTTCAGTAAGCGAGTACAACCGGGGACCAGTGAACTTATGCATGCGTTGCGAGAATAAAGCACCAGCTAGCTGGTTGATTTAACACACTTATCCAGACGGAGTCACAACCGCTGTATGTAACACAAAATAGTACATCCAGCCGCAGTTCAATCCCAATGAATAACCACATTCAGTATCCGTGGCGAATTCTATGGGATACCAAAATGCTGCTCGAGCAACAATTTGCTGCTCGAGTAGCAATTTACTGCTCGAGCAGCATTTAAATGCTGCTCGAGCAGCATTTTTCTGCTGCAGCAGAAAAAAATGCTGTTCGAGCAGCAATTAAATGCTCGAGCAGCATTTAAATGCTGCTCGAGCAGCATTTTTTTTCTGCTGCAGCAGAAGTAAAGTTTAGACCCCTTTGGTATCCCATAAAATTATGTTCCTACTGCTCCGAGCACAGCGTGAATGTCGATATAACTTTTTACATAAACTACTTAGTAATATTGACGCTCGTTTAGCGCAGTGGTTGGCATCCGCTCCAGGCGCATGTGAGCTTGGTTAGTCGTCGTCGTACCGGACAGGTAGGGTTTTGCCCGGGTACTCCCGCNCTGCCAATGTTTGATTGCTCAAGTGAAGCCTTTAAAGTCGCCCGGTCACTGAGCTTTGCGAATACTTGAACAGACATCTGAACATCGCAATCAGATAAACAAACATACGATTATTCAAATAACACATATGCAAATGACTGAAACATTCACAATAATATACATATTGCCATAATGTACTATTTGAATAAATACATCGTTTATGTTTTTTCAACAAGGGAATGTTATATAAAAACAATTAAAATATAAGTTCAAGATAGATGGTGTGGCGAAGAAGAATACACGGTAACATAAAGTATGACCGTAAATTGTAAGGACAATTTATCACAAATTTACCAGAAACAACAGGAAGAAGGCACGCCAGGTTCAAACGGTATTAATGAAACACTTGATATATTAAAACGCATGACGTATACTATGATGATGTATTGGAGTTGACTCCAGTAAAGATTAGTTTCTGCTATTGCAGTATTGTCAGCAGTATCCTAATTTTCTCCAAAACAGTTTATAGGTGGATTGTAGACCGAAGCCAGAATACCATACATTGACAACTTAATGCTTCCATGGCTAATGAAATATGTATGGTAAATAAAATATTTGATGGATTAGTCTACAATATTGACGGTCCCCACGTCTGTTACAATACATTGTGCTAGTAACAGTTGCTCTTGACATTCGTGGCAAATAGTAATAACATTTATAATTAATGACAAGTTTGGTTATGGACAATGATAAAGCACGAACAGTATTCATTATGCTTTTTAACGTCTAAAGTTTATATAATCAAATACCCTCTTATTTCGTTCACTATAAGCATGCAACCTTTAATAAGTTATGTAAAGCATAGTAAATAATATAACGTTGCCAAATTATAGATAAGTATCTTGCACCCAATCTGTTTACTTACTTATGTTGTGGTGGAGCATTTCCACCATGCCATATAATTGCGTATTTAAATGTACTCGCATGCATTAAAGGTCTAGTACAATACAACTTGTCTACTTCACCTTCAGTAAGCGAGTACAACCGGGGACCAGTGAACTCATACATGCGTTGCGAGAATAAAGCACCAGCTAGCTTGTTGATTTAACACATTTATCCAGACGGAGTCACAACCGCTGTATGTAATACAAAATAGTACATCCAGCCGCAGTTCAATCCCAATGAATAACCACATTCAGATATGTAGCGAATAATGTTCCTTATGCTCCGAGCACAGCGTGAATGTCGATATAACTTTTTACAAAAACTACTTAGTAATATTGCCGCTCGGTTAGCGCAGTGGTTGGCACCCGCTCCAGGCGCATGTGAGCTTGGTTAGTCGTCGTCGTACCGGACAGGTAGGATTTTGCCCGGGTACTCCAGCCCCCTTATATCTTTCAGGACTAAAAAGCTGGAATTTGCAGCTATTATATAAAATTGTCTATAGTCTAGAAGAGTTAATGAGGTAGGCTTGCTGGGACACACTCCGGGTTCTCACGTAATGCAGGCGCGAAAGGACCTTATAAACTTCGTAATGTGAGTTATATTTGAATATTTCCTTTGATGGTAGCATATTCTGAAAATTATTTAAAAAAAAACAGTAATAACTACACATTCTGATTCAGTTGTACAAATTGCGGCTAGCTCAGTTGGTAGAGCGCTGTACTACAAATCCGAGAATTCTGTCACTGTACAGAAAGTCTTGTATGTCTAGGTATTTGAACAACGAACATAGTCAACCAATCCTTACATGGCGTGCATTATCTTGCATGACCTAGGAAGTGGATGTATTATATTAATGCCTCACGTGTTTCAATAGAAAGTAACATGAGGCCAGATGATATTGAATATAAGCCAATGAACCAGATGGAAGTGATTATAAAAAATGGGGAAAAAAGAAAAAGATAAGAATAGCGAAGGAATCACCTTAAAAATCAAGCATTTGTGTTTCCGAGGCTAGCATCGTTAATAAGTGTCGTGTAACATAAGTTATTGGTAAATAGCCGAGTGAGTTTTAATTCAAGTATACATTGATGCATACATGTGAGATTTTTTAAACCAAATCTTAAGTTTGAATAGAAAGGTATTTGTATAATTATCTCATCAATATATTTTAGAGGCATATTTAAAGCTAAAGTTACCAGCTCAAAAAGCGAGTACAAAGTCATGTTTGAAATAGCATCTGTAAATGAAGTGCGTTTTAGCATTAAACTTCACCTATACATTGCCAGAAAAGCTGCATTGAGAAATATCAATGTTGATTGAATATTAATGCTTTATTAAATTATACAGTGCCCGCCAAAAAAGGAAACAACGCCCAATATTCCGGAACATGGACGGTGCCAAAATAATTATATGATTAGAAAGAAATTATTGCGAACGTCTTTTTTAGGAAGTCCCCTTTGATGTTATTTTCATTGTTATTAATTTAACGTTGATAATTTCATATAACACATACAAAAGTAATTTATTTCGCATTTCAAAAATAAGTTTTATGTTGAATGTGGCGTACATACTGGCTGAATGTGATGTTTATTGCCAGTTTGATTTTCTCACAACTGCATACGAAGCAAATTATATGTTATAGGGTGTTACCATAGATTCATCAACGAACTTAAGTCAGAAAGGTCGGTATGCAGAAGATAAAGTATACAATGTTTTTTTTCTAAATATTAACACATGATTATACATCAAACATATATTACACATTCACAATGTATACAACAGTTTTTGAAAATGAGAAATTAAAGGTACCGGTACACCAGATATAATACCAAACGGTGCATCAATTATGATCCTAAAAGGTACATCATGTATTATCATAAAGGTACATCGGATATGATCCCGAAAGGTACACTAGATATGATCCCGAAATGTAAACCAAATATGATACTGACAGATGAAAGGTACATCATGTATGATACCGAAAGGTACATTATATATGATTCCGAAAGGTACATCAGATAGAGCCCCGAATCATTGTATTTATATTAAAAATGTTCACATGATCATGCATGACCCTTTCATTTCTGCATAAGTCAAATGTCAGATGACTTGAAGTAAAACCAGAATTACGATAACTCAAGCATCGCTGAAATTAAACATTCATGTATCCAAACCAAATATTGGAACAATTTGACTGAAGGATGTGTACGTTGTTTACAATTGAGTAGCTGCACATTCTAAGCAGTTATTCATTTTCTTTAACAGCGTCATAATTGCTTGTCACGTTATAGTATGTTAACGGTAAATATGCACTGTCAACATCGTATTGATCTTAAAATCAACGTCGCTCAGTATATTAAAGAACTGCCACTTTACAAGCACTGTTTCTGAAATGTCTCTTTGAAGAGAAATTCGAGTTTTTGCTTGATAAGCTGGCTGATTTAAAGAAGTAGACAAAACTAATTATAATAATTTTGCTTCTTAAAAAGTATTGGTCAGTGAGCGAAATATTGCAAACCTTAATTTCCTGAACAGTGATCGTTCTCACGGACACTTGATGTATCTAGGGAAGGGAACGTGATTAAAGACAAATTGTAAATGCGTTCAGCATCGCATTTACATTTCTTGTGAAGGCTTTGTGTTGCATCTAAGTCGCTGGCAATCGTCCACGTAACTAAGTCCTTTTGAGGTGCACGAGCTTAGAGATATTCCAGTGACAGGAAATATAATCTCCATCAATCGCTTCTTATTTGGGAATGCATGTATTACTGCTTAGGAAAAACAATCTTTGTGTTCATTAACTCTGTTCTTACAAGATCATCACTGACGCATTGAAGCATTATAACTATTATCGAACTGCATTAACAGCATGAACTCTTTGTACCTCGACAGATACAGCCATCATGATAACGATGACAGTTTTATTTTCTGTATAGATATAAAAGCTTTCTCATATCCATGATTCGTTTCTATAATGGCCTGGGCTGGGTCACTGCCAATGTTTGATTGCTCAAGTGAAGCCTTTAAAGTCGCCCGGTCACTGAGCGTTGCGAATACTTGAACAGGCATTAGACCATCGCAATCAGATAGACAAACATGCGATTATTCAAATAATACATATGCAAATGACTAAAACATTCACAATAATATACAAATTGCCATTATGGACTATTTGAATAAATACATCGTTTATGTTTTTTTTCAACAAGGGAATGTTATATAAAAACAATTAAAATATAAGTTCAAGATAGATGGTGTTGCGAAGAAGAATACACGGTAACATAAAGTATGACCGTAAATTGTAAGGACAATTTATCACTAATTTACCAGAAACAACAGGAAGAAGGCACGCCAGGTTCAAACGGTATTAATGAAACACTTGATATATTAAAACGCATGACGTATAACGTGATGATGTATTGGAGTTGACTCCTGTATAGATAAGTTACTGCTATTGCAGTATTATCAGCAGTATCCTACTTTTCTCCAATACAGTTTATAGGTGAATTGTAGACCGAAGCCAGAATACCATACATTGACAACTTAAGGCTTCCATAGCTAATGAAATATGTATGGTAAATACAATATTTGATGGATAAGTCTACAATATTGACGGTCTCCACGCCTGTTACAATACAGTGTGCTAGTAACAGTTGCTCTTGACCTTCGTGATAAATAGTAATAACAGTTATAATTAATGACATGTTTGGTTATGGACTTTGATCAAGCACGAACATTATTCATATTGCATTTGTAACGTCTTAAGTTTATATAATTAAATACCCTCTTATTTCGTTGACTATAAGCATGCTACTTTTAATTAGTTATGTAAAGCATAGTAAATAATATAACGTTTGCAAATTATAGATAAGTATTTTGCACCCAATCTGTTCACGTACTTATGTTGTGGTGAAGCATTTCCACCATGCAATATTACTGCGTATTTATATGTACTCGCATACATTAAAGATAGTACAATACAACTTGTCTACTTCACCTTCAGTAAGCGAGTACAACCGGGGACCAGTGAACTCATACATGCGTTGCGAGAATAAAGCAACAGCTAGCTGGTTGATTTAACACACTTATCCAGACGGAGTCACAACCTCTGTATGTAATACAAAGTAGTACATCCAGCCGTAGTTCAATCCCAATGAATAACCAAATTCAGTATCTGTGGCGAATTTTGTTCCTACTGCTCCGAGCACAGCGTGAATGTCAATATAACTTTATACAGAAACTACTTAGTAATATTGCCGCTCGGTTAACGCAGTGGTTGGCACACGCGGATCTCACCTAGGTGACCCGGTTTCAATCCCCGCCCCAGGCGCATATGAGCTTGGTTTGTCGTCGTCATACCGGACAGGTAGGGTTTTGCCCGGGTACTCCATTTCCCCTCCCCAACTCAATTTGGAATATCTTCCAGGAAAAAAACAAATAGCTGGAAATTGCAGCTTTAATTAAAAATTTGTCTCAATTTTCGTTAGTCTAGAAAAGTTAATAAGGTAGGGTTGCTGGGTGACACTCCGGGTTCCCACGTAATGCAGGCGCGAAAGGATCTCATAAACTTCGTAATGTAAATTATATTCTAATATTGCCTTTGATTGTAGCATATTCTGAAAAAATATGCAATATTCGTACACACATGGAGGGACATCCATTTACAAGCAATATTCGTACATACATTTAAGGACATCTATATACATGCAATAAATTGGTGAACAACCCGTACTTTATCAAAATAAAAAGTTATCAATCATACAGAGAGAGTTAAGAAGTGATATAGTCGGCCTATGATAACTTGTTAAAGAAACAACATTATATTTCACCATTTATTATTTGCTGAACAACTGTGACGTTTGTGAGGTAGATTATGTGTTTCTTCTTGAACAGTTATATTGGCAGAACTCGTATAACGCTGTGCTCTTCACTACCAGAACATTATTGAGCATGTACTCTCGTTAAGACTTGTTCCGGGTCAGCTTCTGATTGAGAGCAAGATTATATTTATTGATGAATCGAATTCAGATGTGACCGGCAAGTAGGCGATGTTATAACGAAATTAGATTTTGGTTCGGAAATCGGCTACTCTATATTTCAGATTATGTGGATATTGACATGGAATGTAGCTTTTGATGTTTCCCTTAGCCAATTATCTAATGTACGCAGCAGTTTATATGAACAGCCAATGGTGAAGATATAAATTACAGTGATTTGGACAGTTTGATTGAAACCTGTTTTGAATTATCATTGAAAGATGTATCTCATAAATACTTTTACAATGTCAAAAAGTAAATTTATAATTTAATAAGTTATTTATATTATTTGCATAGTTGTTGACCAACACGTTTTTGAATTTGCAGCACGCGCTTGTGAAATGTTTAGACTTCATGCATTCCGTATAGATGAAGTGTAAACTCTCTTGAATTCAAGATACAATTGTGTTTTAAAACTTCGGATATAACAAAAATACATCGGGACAGTATGTCGTTTACATCGGAATAAACGAAACAAAATAAAAACACTGGCTCAAATTACACAGCATTATTATTTGCGACATAATAACGAATTAATGACCTTGATAGTAGATGACTTCAAACCAACCCAGCTAACGCTCCAAGAACCGAGAGGACGCCGCAGTTTGAGAGGACGCCACAGTATGAGAGGACGCCGCAGTGTGAGAGGACGCTTCAGTGTGAAAGAGCTCCTCAGTGTGAGTGTAGACCTTAGTGTGAGAGAACGCCGCAGTGTGAGAGGACGCTTCAGTGTGAAAGGGCGCCTCAGTGTGAGTGTAGACCTTAGTGTGAGAGGACGCCGCAGTGTGAGAGGACGCTTAAGTGTGAGAGTACGCCTCAGTGTGAGTGTACATCGCAGTGTTAGAGGACGCCGCCGTGTGAGAGGACGCCTCAGTGTGAGTGTACACCGCATTGTGAGAGGACATCGAAGTGTGAGAGGACGCCGCAGTGTGAGTGTAGACCTTAGTGTGAGAGGACGTCGTAATGTAAGAGGACGCCGCCATGTGAGAGGACGCCTCAGTTTGAGTGTACACCGCAGTGTGAGAGGACGTCGTAATGTGAGCGGACAATGCCGTGTGAGAGGACGCCTCAGTGTGAGTGTACACCGCAGTGTGAGAGGACGTCTTGGTGTGAGAGGACCCCGCCGTGTGAGAGGGAGCCTAAGTGTGAGTGTACACCGCAGTGTGAGAGGACGTCGTAATGTTAGAGGACGCCGCAGTGTGAGTGTACACCGCTGTGTGAGAGGACGCCTCAGTGTGAGTGTACATCGAAGTTTGAGAGGACGTCGTAGTGTGAGAGGACGCCGCCGTGTGAGAGGACGCCTCAGTGTGAGTGTACACCGCAGTGTGAGAGGACGTTGTAATGTGAGAGGACGCCGCCGTGTGAGAGGACGCCTCAGTGGGAGTGTACACCGCAGTGTGAGAGGACGTGGTAGTGTAAGAGGATTCCACCATGTTAGAGGACGCCTCAGTTTGAGTGTACATCGCAGTGTGACGTCGTAGTGTGAGAGGACGTCGCAGTGTGAAAGGACGCCGCAGTGTCAGAGGACGCCGCAGTGTCAGAGGACGCCGCAATGTGAAAGGACGCCTGAGTGTGAATGTACACCGCAGTGTGAGAGGACGCCGCCGTGTGAGTGTACACCGCAGTGTGAGAGGACGCCACCGTGTGAGTGTTCATCGCAGTGTGAAAGAACGCCAAAGTGTGAGCGTTCATCGCAGTGTGAAAGGACGCCGCAGTGTGGGAGGACGCCGCAGTGTGAGTGTAAACCTTAGCGTGAGAGGACGCCGCAGTGTGAGAGGACGCCTCAGTGTGAGTGTACATCGCAGTGTGAGAGGGCGCCGCTTTGTGAGAGGACGCCGCAGTGTGAGTGTAGACCTTAGTGTGAGAGGATGCCTCAGTATGAGTGTACATCGCAGTGTGAGAGGTCGCCGCAGAGTGAGAGGACGCCACAGTGTCGGAGGACGTCGTAGTGTGGGAGGACGCCGCAGTCTGAAGGGAAGTCGTAGTGTGTGAGTGCAAACCATCAACGCACGTAGCATACCCGATGTCAGATAGTTTACAAGCAGAACACATGTTATTACCATGACAAAGATCTTACATTTTATTACTGTATCGTCGTCGTTTTTTTTTTTATAATTCTGAAGTAGTTCTGATACATCCTAATCTAGAAAAGCTGTTTTCCGATGTGAACCAACGAAAAAAATGTAGTGCATGCGCTTCTATCATATTTATGCGCGTATTTTCTACCGCAATGCTGCGTGCAAATCGCGGTGCTATTTTAAAAGTTTTTGATGCAAATATTTGCCATTAAAATGATAACAAAATATATACCATTATTAAACCAATTATATTATATTATATGCTTTGTCAATATCGGGTTTTGTTGTGTTATTTACATATTATGTTACACTTTGTATATGTACCTGTCAGACATGTAAGTGGATTGTTGGAATAACCATGGACGTTATCCCGCGTGTGTGTCCGTCTGTCTTTTTGTCCGTCTGTCTGTCCGTCTATTCGTAGACTCAAAGCTTTCCGTAGGCGTTCTCTTACACTTATCCACACACAACTATCAAACGTGCAGGCATTGTTCCGTATCATATGCTGATGTGCCTGTGCAAGTTTTATGTAAAGTAAGACATTCTTAAACATCATGATAATACATAAACAGTTTTAACAGATTATGTTCTCTGAAATAAAATGGTCTTTAGATGTTACATTTGGTATAGCATATGTGATATCGTTTAGTAGTCCTCTACACTGTTTTTCTCAAAGTATACCCTAGTGTAAAAAATGACCACTCCCTTCAGTCATGATGTACACTTTTTAAAAAGACAATAACTTAAAAAATAACTCTTAAACAATCTGTTCCAGATGTTCAAAATTTGGTATGAAATGAAACGTATCATGACAATCTACATTTTTTACAAATCACGCCCAAGTGTCAAACCTGAGCGCACCCGTGGTAGATATGATTGATATTGATTTATGGATCAAAATAACGTCAAACAATATTTTTCTCTGAAACCACAATGTACTACTTGGTATAAAACATTGTATAACGGACCAATAAACAGTTTTTAAACCATGCCCCTTGGGTCAAAACTGACCAAGCCCAATGGGTCATATATATTTACTGCCTACACATTGCTGCATGTTGCGTCGGGGTGGTGGTATTCTTCGTAACTATTATGGCAAACTCTGTTTAGACAGCCCACAATAACTGCATGCTCACAGACCAATGTTGCGCCTATCCATTATCACAACGCTGTGTGCGCTGTTTGTTTCAGTGACGGTGCTGTGTATGCCGATGACCCTCGCAGGCAAGGTTTACAAGCTGTGGGTCTACGGAGATGTACTGTGCAAAATGACGCCTTATTTACAGGGTAACGTAGAAAGAAGCCTTATTATGACGGAAGGGCATTTCATATTTTGCTAGAGAACCTTTGTTGTATAACATCAGCATGGCCAGCAGTCTGTCTGCTTAAACTAAACGAATGAGTTAAAGGTTATGTCATAAGATTTATAAATAGCGCAACCGATTGTAAGGATGGTATTCCATGTGCATAAATGAATACTAAACTACCGACATTTTAAGATCGCCAACAACTTTGTCCGCTATGCTCGCTATTATTATACAAGACACAGCATTTAGTTAACATGGAATTAAATTACTCTAGCAACTACTCTAGCGACTTTCAGAGAAAACAGTAACAATTACTAACTCATAATTATTTCTAGTCAAGAAATTATTTTCACCGAAAACCGATTATTTATATGATTAGATTTTGCAATGCATGTTTGAATCAGTTAATTAAAAAACAACGGTTTTTTTTGGAGGGGGGATTTTTCTGTTTTATTAATCGTTAATATATGATAATATATGTTAATACCTTTCGTTTATTTCCCTTTACATAAAAAAGACGCCACTTAAACGTCATGCTCATTGGCTGTGACAAAAATACTTTAACCAGTATTTGCATATAAATGCTCTTGTCTGATAAATGTTACTGAAAGGAAATTCTTTCATGATATTTGAATGCGTTATAAGTGTGAATGAATAATAACAACCAATTGTGGTGTATGCATATTTGTGGCCGAGTACCAGGATCATGAACGCTATGTTGTGTATGTACATGTGTTGTCGAGTACCACGATCATGAACGCTATGTGGTGTATGCATATTTGTGGCCGAGTACTACGATCATGAACGCTATGTTGTGAATGCATATGTGTGGCCGAGTACCAGGATCATGAACGATATGTTGTGTATGTACATGTGTTGTCGAGTACCACGATCATGAACGCTATGTGGTGTATGTATATTTGTGGCCGAGTACCACGATCATGAACGCTATGTTGTGTATCTATATGTGTGGCCGAGTACCTCGATCATGAACGCTCTGTGTGTTGCAGGGGTCTCGGTGACCGCCAGTACGTTCACAATCACCATCATGAGTCTGGATCGATGTTTCGCCATTCTCCATCCCGTCAAGTTCAGAAACCTGCGAACGAAAAACAACGTGCGAGCTCTTATTGTCATTATATGGGTGACATCCCTACTACTGATGATCCCGCTACTTTTTGTCAACAAAACAAAGTCTCAAGTGATTTTCACAAACTTTGAAATTGTCACTTGCGCAGAAGAGTGGTCTTCAGTGAATCAAAGGCGTACTTACGACCTCATTTTACTGTTCATCATTTGTTTAATCCCTGCTCAGATTGTTTTTATTTCATACATACGCATGGGTAAAAGACTTTGGGTAACGGACAGAACACTGAAAGGGAACGGCGGTCTGGCAAATTCCGGCGGGTCACAACGCGGAACAATTGACGCCGTCCGTGCTAGTCGGCGACGCACTGCGAAAATGTGCATTATAGTTTCCATCGTATTCGTTGTGTGCTGGTTACCGTATTACACAGTGAACATCTATCTGGACTTCTATCGCGACCAGGATGTGCTGGATATAGTGTACTGGGGTCTGTTGATTGGTCATCTTCACTGCATCACTAACCCCATCCTGTACTGCTTCATGCACAAGACGTTTCGATATTGTGTCATGAGGATGTTGCCCTGCTGGAGAGGCGCAATCCACAGAACTCCTTCCGGATATGGCACGGTAGGGCAAAACTTTGATGTGCTAGGGTACTGGGAACACTGTAGCAATGCAGAAAGATTTAGTACCAGTTGCGGTAAATGCGCTAACTGAGCTCTACTGTTGTGACCGCTACAAGGCGGTGACCAAAATTTTTTTTGTTTACTGTTGTTCTGTACGATTTGTCCTGTATTTAATATGCATTTGGTCATATCTCTTAAGTAATAGAATAACGGATTGTAACAAGATTTTATGTTCTGATAATATTCATGGACTCTTATAATTTGTATATTTAATGACTACCGTTACTGTATAGTTCATGTACAGGATTTATACCAAAAGTAGATGAAGAGATTTACGTCATCATGAACATAAATATTGTGATGAATCTAGTGTAGAAAATAAATACACTAATCTTTTACAAATGCTGCCATAAACATCGAACAAGTATTCGAAATCCGCCATCTTGAATACATATAATAATTTGATCTCGCTTACACTTCACAAACCTCATAGTCTCGTATGATCTCCCTCTGATGACGTGTACACAACATAAAGAACCTATTGCATTTTGTACGTTATGCGGCATTTAAAGCCTTGCAGTGGGAACTTAACAGCTCAATTATTGTACAGCATAAATGAACCTCTTTACTGTTAAGACCAAACCATCTAACATTCTATTTATAAACGTGACGGATTCAAGCATAAAAAGCGTATTGCCGGACTGGATAGGTAAAATAATTATAATATTATGTTACTCATCTTCCACATGTCCTGTCCTGACACAGTGCATACTATTGTCTTTAACTAACGCATTTACACGGATATTGAGCGCTTTTGATTCTGAATTGATTGATTTGTGTGTGTCAATTGATTCGAATTCGTTTATTTCCACTATTGTTTTAATCCACCGTACAATCAGTTTAACGAATGTGATCCCGCTAACGTAACGACAATCTTCCAGTCAAAAAAGGACGAGTCTTCAAATATTGTATTTAACTCGCCCTTTCGCATATAATTCTGCAGAACCAACTATATGTATCGCCAGCGTACGTACGTCATCAAATTAAATAAATACAAATAATAGTAAAAGTTTAGCACGAAACAGTTTTACAAGTCAAAATTGAGATCAAATTACAAGTTTCACATACATTTGCACATTTTCTAATAAACGTTCGATAGTTTGACTCTGATATATACTGTCGTTAAAAGATATGTTTTAAAATTGCGTGTATGGACTAAACAGAGCAAGATGTTAAGGGGTGTTGCTGCAGTTTTGCTGATTTTTTTCCATCTAATAACTTTTGCTCAAAAATTATATTCAAGTACTACATACAAATACTATATGAAAAATGAAATAAAAACATAGGGTCACCGGCCTTGTTTTGATTTTATTCACCATTATATAACATGTACTTTTTCATTAAAACTGAAAAATCTCTAATTGCATAAAAATGATTAATAACCTATGAAATTGGCAACATGTAGATATTATATAAGCTAATATATATCATATACCATTTAATTAAACCACAAACTACCAAAAAAATGCAAAACACAAGTTAAATTTTAAGAAATTTAATTTTTATAATTTTTATGTCACCCAAAAAAACGTCAATTTTTTACTATTTTAACCACAAAAATGGAATTTAAAAAAGTTCTATCTAATAACTTTTTGCGAAACTGCTCAAATATGTTCATNAACGATATTCAGCTTCGATAACTTTACAACAACCGTGACAAGCAACGATATTCAGCTTCGATAACTTTACAACAACCGTGACAAGCAACGATATTCAGCTTCGATAACTTTACAACAACCGTGACAAGCAACGATATTCAGCTTCGATAACTTTACAACAACCGTGACAAGCAACGATATTCAGCTTCGATAACTTTACAACAACCGTGACAAGCAACGATATTCAGCTTCGATAACTTTACAACAACCGTGACAAGCAACGATATTCAGCTTCGATAACTTTACAACAACCGTGACAAGCAACGATATTCAGCTTCGATAACTTTACAACAACCGTGACAAGCAACGATATTCAGCTTCGATAACTTTACAACAACCGTGACAAGCAACGATATTCAGCTTCGATAACTTTACAACAACCGTGACAAGCAACGATATTCAGCTTCGATAACTTTACAACAACCGTGACAAGCAACGATATTCAGCTTCGATAACTTTACAACAACCGTGACAAGCAACGATATTCAGCTTCGATAACTTTACAACAACCGTGACAAGCAACGATATTCAGCTTCGATAACTTTACAACAACCGTGACAAGCAACGATATTCAGCTTCGATAACTTTACAACAACCGTGACAAGCAACGATATTCAGCTTCGATAACTTTACAACAACCGTGACAAGCAACGATATTCAGCTTCGATAACTTTACAACAACCGTGACAAGCAACGATATTCAGCTTCGATAACTTTACAACAACCGTGACAAGCAACGATATTCAGCTTCGATAACTTTACAACAACCGTGACAAGCAACGATATTCAGCTTCGATAACTTTACAACAACCGTGACAAGCAACGATATTCAGCTTCGATAACTTTACAACAACCGTGACAAGCAACGATATTCAGCTTCGATAACTTTACAACAACCGTGACAAGCAACGATATTCAGCTTCGATAACTTTACAACAACCGTGACAAGCAACGATATTCAGCTTCGATAACTTTACAACAACCGTGACAAGCAACGATATTCAGCTTCGATAACTTTACAACAACCGTGACAAGCAACGATATTCAGCTTCGATAACTTTACAACAACCGTGACAAGCAACGATATTCAGCTTCGATAACTTTACAACAACCGTGACAAGCAACGATATTCAGCTTCGATAACTTTACAACAACCGTGACAAGCAACGATATTCAGCTTCGATAACTTTACAACAACCGTGACAAGCAACGATATTCAGCTTCGATAACTTTACAACAACCGTGACAAGCAACGATATTCAGCTTCGATAACTTTACAACAACCGTGACAAGCAACGATATTCAGCTTCGATAACTTTACAACAACCGTGACAAGCAACGATATTCAGCTTCGATAACTTTACAACAACCGTGACAAGCAACGATATTCAGCTTCGATAACTTTACAACAACCGTGACAAGCAACGATATTCAGCTTCGATAACTTTACAACAACCGTGACAAGCAACGATATTCAGCTTCGATAACTTTACAACAACCGTGACAAGCAACGATATTCAGCTTCGATAACTTTACAACAACCGTGACAAGCAACGATATTCAGCTTCGATAACTTTACAACAACCGTGACAAGCAACGATATTCAGCTTCGATAACTTTACAACAACCGTGACAAGCAACGATATTCAGCTTCGATAACTTTACAACAACCGTGACAAGCAACGATATTCAGCTTCGATAACTTTACAACAACCGTGACAAGCAACGATATTCAGCTTCGATAACTTTACAACAACCGTGACAAGCAACGATATTCAGCTTCGATAACTTTACAACAACCGTGACAAGCAACGATATTCAGCTTCGATAACTTTACAACAACCGTGACAAGCAACGATATTCAGCTTCGATAACTTTACAACAACCGTGACAAGCAACGATATTCAGCTTCGATAACTTTACAACAACCGTGACAAGCAACGATATTCAGCTTCGATAACTTTACAACAACCGTGACAAGCAACGATATTCAGCTTCGATAACTTTACAACAACCGTGACAAGCAACGATATTCAGCTTCGATAACTTTACAACAACCGTGACAAGCAACGATATTCAGCTTCGATAACTTTACAACAACCGTGACAAGCAACGATATTCAGCTTCGATAACTTTACAACAACCGTGACAAGCAACGATATTCAGCTTCGATAACTTTACAACAACCGTGACAAGCAACGATATTCAGCTTCGATAACTTTACAACAACCGTGACAAGCAACGATATTCAGCTTCGATAACTTTACAACAACCGTGACAAGCAACGATATTCAGCTTCGATAACTTTACAACAACCGTGACAAGCAACGATATTCAGCTTCGATAACTTTACAACAACCGTGACAAGCAACGATATTCAGCTTCGATAACTTTACAACAACCGTGACAAGCAACGATATTCAGCTTCGATAACTTTACAACAACCGTGACAAGCAACGATATTCAGCTTCGATAACTTTACAACAACCGTGACAAGCAACGATATTCAGCTTCGATAACTTTACAACAACCGTGACAAGCAACGATATTCAGCTTCGATAACTTTACAACAACCGTGACAAGCAACGATATTCAGCTTCGATAACTTTACAACAACCGTGACAAGCAACGATATTCAGCTTCGATAACTTTACAACAACCGTGACAAGCAACGATATTCAGCTTCGATAACTTTACAACAACCGTGACAAGCAACGATATTCAGCTTCGATAACTTTACAACAACCGTGACAAGCAACGATATTCAGCTTCGATAACTTTACAACAACCGTGACAAGCAACGATATTCAGCTTCGATAACTTTACAACAACCGTGACAAGCAACGATATTCAGCTTCGATAACTTTACAACAACCGTGACAAGCAACGATATTCAGCTTCGATAACTTTACAACAACCGTGACAAGCAACGATATTCAGCTTCGATAACTTTACAACAACCGTGACAAGCAACGATATTCAGCTTCGATAACTTTACAACAACCGTGACAAGCAACGATATTCAGCTTCGATAACTTTACAACAACCGTGACAAGCAACGATATTCAGCTTCGATAACTTTACAACAACCGTGACAAGCAACGATATTCAGCTTCGATAACTTTACAACAACCGTGACAAGCAACGATATTCAGCTTCGATAACTTTACAACAACCGTGACAAGCAACGATATTCAGCTTCGATAACTTTACAACAACCGTGACAAGCAACGATATTCAGCTTCGATAACTTTACAACAACCGTGACAAGCAACGATATTCAGCTTCGATAACTTTACAACAACCGTGACAAGCAACGATATTCAGCTTCGATAACTTTACAACAACCGTGACAAGCAACGATATTCAGCTTCGATAACTTTACAACAACCGTGACAAGCAACGATATTCAGCTTCGATAACTTTACAACAACCGTGACAAGCAACGATATTCAGCTTCGATAACTTTACAACAACCGTGACAAGCAACGATATTCAGCTTCGATAACTTTACAACAACCGTGACAAGCAACGATATTCAGCTTCGATAACTTTACAACAACCGTGACAAGCAACGATATTCAGCTTCGATAACTTTACAACAACCGTGACAAGCAACGATATTCAGCTTCGATAACTTTACAACAACCGTGACAAGCAACGATATTCAGCTTCGATAACTTTACAACAACCGTGACAAGCAACGATATTCAGCTTCGATAACTTTACAACAACCGTGACAAGCAACGATATTCAGCTTCGATAACTTTACAACAACCGTGACAAGCAACGATATTCAGCTTCGATAACTTTACAACAACCGTGACAAGCAACGATATTCAGCTTCGATAACTTTACAACAACCGTGACAAGCAACGATATTCAGCTTCGATAACTTTACCCCAAACAAGGCCGTTACATTGCTTTATATCACGCGTTTATCTTCAATTAAATTTATGCCATCGTATAAATGATCTATGCTATTTAAATCAAAGCCCTATTAGAACTTTTACCTGTGACAGTATACAGGTAGCCTGTATGCTGGAACAAAAATTATATATCCCATTTCCTTACAAAGGTTATGCTAAATAATATGAGCATGGTCACGCGATTCAATGCTATAAACCTTCATCGCCATGAAAAGCTATTGCCAAGAGCACTGTTCCTACCTATCCCACCTTACCGAATCAACTAGAACTTACGAACGATTAATCGATTTATTAGTGCCACGTGGTGGATGTATAACGGAGAGCAGTATTCTCTACGATTTCGCAGCGTCCAAATTTCCGTGCATTATTAAGAACGACTTTCTTCACGCCGGCTATTTACTTGCGGAGGCACGGGAGTATGCCATGTTTCTGGTATTAACATCTGACTGTACGATTTGATATAAATTATATTTACCATATTCTAAAAGCAAAATGCATGCATATGCTCAATATGTACTTGTATTTAATTTAGTACACATTATAGGGGAATTCTCTCCAATAAGTTACCAAACAAATCGCGTCTATAGAAACTACGTAGCGTTTGAGTCGTCATCTACAACGAAATAAATGAAGAACATATTCATGATTAGAATTCGAAATGAAGGGAAGATGAAACACACATTCTGACAGGCACATCACAACACAATGCTTAGTATATCAATATTCTGAAAGCAAGCGATGGCCCAGATACGTGTGGAAACTCTAAATGAGTATAACGTGTGTTTAGACAGTTCAAAGATTAATGAGCTGAGCTCAATTTTCAGAATGTTTTTCAAAGACGTGAATTTGGAGCAAAATGACGTGAAACACAGTGGTGTATCGAATATACTAATTCGTTTTAAATATCAGACAAGCGCAACATCAAAAAGGAAGGCGGGATATTATACTAGGGACAAACGGAGTCATTACTGCTCAATTGTTAATACTATTGAGTGTCCTTCATTTGCCCGGGTAATCAACTGCACGCTCAGTTTATGCGTTCTAAACCCCCGTTAACAGTCTTCAAATGAATATGTTCAATGACGCATACTTCCTTATCGATTGACATTAAAAAAGATGAAAATGAACGCAGTTTTATGTTAACAAGCGGTATAAAAAGCTCGTAATTTAAGTGTAATTCAACAGTATGCCACCACACGTCCATAACGTCACAATGGTACCTAGACTGGTCTTTACAAATAACCAGTGTTGCAGACGCAATAACATCGCAAGTTATGACCTCGTTCATTTTCAAAGACATGTACAGGATATCGATTAATTGAATAAAGTTGTTAAGGAGAATACGGAGGATAAGGAGAACTCCCTCCTTCCCTCCCTCCCTCCCTCCCTCCCTCCCTNATAAATTTATCCTCGGTTAAATAAACTGCCGCAACACCCCTTAAAACACCATGGTAGATAGCCTAAGATACGTTTCAAGAATGTAAGATGCATATTTTCAAGCGATCTATCAATTCTTGAATTTAAGACAATATCTTTTACGATTCTTCGGTTATGGCGATGCAAAAAAAATCAAAGACACATAACAGACGGAAAAACACCTTTTATAACATGTTAAACCGAAAAAATGCATAACTTGTCTTCCTCGATCAATATTTTGCAACATACGTTTCACGACGTTGTTTGTATGATCATATTGCCAAGTGGCATTGTTTATACGATTGCGTATTGCTATTAAAGGACAGCGCACTACGGATTATAGCAATAATGAAGCTGAATAAGTGTCATACATATTGGACAACTGTAATAGGTTTAGACAAATAAATAATGCTCGCAGCTTACATACTCTTTTACTTTATATCACGTATCGGATATCTGAGTCAATATGTTTGTCCCTACTTTACTATGTTAGAGTGATGTACAATTAACCATTCTGAAAATCGATTTGGAAGCTGTGCGGTGTGTCATGAACGGAGAGGATGAGTTTGCATTTCCATTTTTTTTTAATGTGATCTCATTTGGCACAGTGTGTCCATTTAAAAAGTATATAGCATGTCATTGCAAAAAAAAAAACTTAATTTTGTCATGTACTTAAGTTGTGGACAAATATGGTCATTCCGTAAGAAAAGCCGTTTTCCAAAATTCTATGCGAAAGAGGGAAAATACACATGGTGAATACTATCGTTGGAAATTTCATGGAACACCGCAATTTCTGATTGGAAAAGTTTTGTTACCTTTTCCGGATCACATTCGTTTTGCGTGAGGTAAGACGGATTACCTAACCGATGTGATATTATGATAAGGTATAAGCATTCAAGACACATGATTTGTTTATGAAAACTTTTATAAAAATATGTGCTATTGCATTTCGTTTAAGAATAATCTATCGTGTCGCCGGACGGGGAGCGTTATAACCAGCACACTGCGGTCCAGTCCCGGAAGCAACCAGAGCTTTCCGGAAGTCCGGGGCTCCTTACAGCGAAATCTCAGGGCTTCCAGGTCAGTCTCGAAGTCGCCACTGTCCGAGGGCGACACGAGTACTAACAGATACGAAACCTGCACGCAGACTCGCCCGCGGAAGGTACGGCTTCTGTTGAAGCGACTCCGCGTCCATAGACCTGCGGCAGGTGACTCCTTGACAGAACACGTGACAGATAGCTTAAGGCTTGTTAACATACCTACTGCAATCGCAGAGGATAACACAAACACTGCTGTGTAGTTTATGTTTGTTCGTTGGAAGCAGATAATGTATGATGATCCTCAATGAAGGGAACCTGTCCATTCATTTAAAGACGCTCGCTACAAAAAAAGAAAATGTTTGCATTGATTTCTCAATTGCTACATTGTATCTTTATTTGTGTAAATATATGTGTAACATATGTTATTCTATAAATGTAACAGTTTGTGTATGTCATTAAGTTCCAGTCAATGACTGGTGTTTATGTTAAGTGTAATTAATCAGAATATTGTTTTTACATACTGTCAAAACATCTGAAACCAACTTAAAAGCGTAATATTTTCGACATAGCAACGGAAGGTTACATCTTGAGATGGTTGCGTGTATAATAAATATGGTCACCTTATTCGTGTTAAAAGTCCATTACTTTTCAAACCACCCAGATTGCCCATACTTGTTTGACTGTTTAAGTTTTGGTACATAATGATTCATTGTTAGACCGGTTCGAAATTACAATTGTTACATAGGCCTATACAACTTATTAATAGATTCGTAATGTACATAAATCATTTGTGTAAGTAGAATACATGCGATTTTTCCATTAAACAACGCGTGTACGTTGACAAACGCAACAATTTTAAAGAGATGCATCCATCTTTATGTGAACATGAACACTATATATAAATTCACAAAGCGAGTCACACAAACTGAACAAAGGCTTCCACGTGTACCATTTGCATGATCAATATATAAAAGTTATATACTTTATTCATTTTTGCTGTTTTAGAAAAAATAACAGACCGCAGTGTTTAATCACTGGAGATAAATATAAAAAAAAAACATGAAATAATGACAATAATGTGTTCTGAAACAAAATAACACGTATTACCAGTTCAATCTCTTTTTACGTTGGGATTGTATTAACATTATTATAAGTCGTGCAACAACCAGACAACCGTGACAAGCAACGATATTCAGCTTCGATAACTTTACAACAACCGTGACAAGCAACGATATTCAGCTCCGATAACTTTACAACAACCGTGACAAGCAACGATATTCAGCTTCGATAACTTTACAACAACCGTGACAAGCAACGATATTCAGCTTCGATAACTTTACAACAACCGTGACAAGCAACGATATTCAGCTTCGATAACTTTACAACAACCGTGACAAGCAACGATATTCAGCTTCGATAACTTTACAACAACCGTGACAAGCAACGATATTCAGCTTCGATAACTTTACAACAACCGTGACAAGCAACGATATTCAGCTTCGATAACTTTACAACAACCGTGACAAGCAACGATATTCAGCTTCGATAACTTTACAACAACCGTGACAAGCAACGATATTCAGCTTCGATAACTTTACAACAACCGTGACAAGCAACGATATTCAGCTTCGATAACTTTACAACAACCGTGACAAGCAACGATATTCAGCTTCGATAACTTTACAACAACCGTGACAAGCAACGATATTCAGCTTCGATAACTTTACAACAACCGTGACAAGCAACGATATTCAGCTTCGATAACTTTACAACAACCGTGACAAGCAACGATATTCAGCTTCGATAACTTTACAACAACCGTGACAAGCAACGATATTCAGCTTCGATAACTTTACAACAACCGTGACAAGCAACGATATTCAGCTTCGATAACTTTACAACAACCGTGACAAGCAACGATATTCAGCTTCGATAACTTTACAACAACCGTGACAAGCAACGATATTCAGCTTCGATAACTTTACAACAACCGTGACAAGCAACGATATTCAGCTTCGATAACTTTACAACAACCGTGACAAGCAACGATATTCAGCTTCGATAACTTTACAACAACCGTGACAAGCAACGATATTCAGCTTCGATAACTTTACAACAACCGTGACAAGCAACGATATTCAGCTTCGATAACTTTACAACAACCGTGACAAGCAACGATATTCAGCTTCGATAACTTTACAACAACCGTGACAAGCAACGATATTCAGCTTCGATAACTTTACAACAACCGTGACAAGCAACGATATTCAGCTTCGATAACTTTACAACAACCGTGACAAGCAACGATATTCAGCTTCGATAACTTTACAACAACCGTGACAAGCAACGATATTCAGCTTCGATAACTTTACAACAACCGTGACAAGCAACGATATTCAGCTTCGATAACTTTACAACAACCGTGACAAGCAACGATATTCAGCTTCGATAACTTTACAACAACCGTGACAAGCAACGATATTCAGCTTCGATAACTTTACAACAACCGTGACAAGCAACGATATTCAGCTTCGATAACTTTACAACAACCGTGACAAGCAACGATATTCAGCTTCGATAACTTTACAACAACCGTGACAAGCAACGATATTCAGCTTCGATAACTTTACAACAACCGTGACAAGCAACGATATTCAGCTTCGATAACTTTACAACAACCGTGACAAGCAACGATATTCAGCTTCGATAACTTTACAACAACCGTGACAAGCAACGATATTCAGCTTCGATAACTTTACAACAACCGTGACAAGCAACGATATTCAGCTTCGATAACTTTACAACAACCGTGACAAGCAACGATATTCAGCTTCGATAACTTTACAACAACCGTGACAAGCAACGATATTCAGCTTCGATAACTTTACAACAACCGTGACAAGCAACGATATTCAGCTTCGATAACTTTACAACAACCGTGACAAGCAACGATATTCAGCTTCGATAACTTTACAACAACCGTGACAAGCAACGATATTCAGCTTCGATAACTTTACAACAACCGTGACAAGCAACGATATTCAGCTTCGATAACTTTACAACAACCGTGACAAGCAACGATATTCAGCTTCGATAACTTTACAACAACCGTGACAAGCAACGATATTCAGCTTCGATAACTTTACAACAACCGTGACAAGCAACGATATTCAGCTTCGATAACTTTACAACAACCGTGACAAGCAACGATATTCAGCTTCGATAACTTTACAACAACCGTGACAAGCAACGATATTCAGCTTCGATAACTTTACAACAACCGTGACAAGCAACGATATTCAGCTTCGATAACTTTACAACAACCGTGACAAGCAACGATATTCAGCTTCGATAACTTTACAACAACCGTGACAAGCAACGATATTCAGCTTCGATAACTTTACAACAACCGTGACAAGCAACGATATTCAGCTTCGATAACTTTACAACAACCGTGACAAGCAACGATATTCAGCTTCGATAACTTTACAACAACCGTGACAAGCAACGATATTCAGCTTCGATAACTTTACAACAACCGTGACAAGCAACGATATTCAGCTTCGATAACTTTACAACAACCGTGACAAGCAACGATATTCAGCTTCGATAACTTTACAACAACCGTGACAAGCAACGATATTCAGCTTCGATAACTTTACAACAACCGTGACAAGCAACGATATTCAGCTTCGATAACTTTACAACAACCGTGACAAGCAACGATATTCAGCTTCGATAACTTTACAACAACCGTGACAAGCAACGATATTCAGCTTCGATAACTTTACAACAACCGTGACAAGCAACGATATTCAGCTTCGATAACTTTACAACAACCGTGACAAGCAACGATATTCAGCTTCGATAACTTTACAACAACCGTGACAAGCAACGATATTCAGCTTCGATAACTTTACAACAACCGTGACAAGCAACGATATTCAGCTTCGATAACTTTACAACAACCGTGACAAGCAACGATATTCAGCTTCGATAACTTTACAACAACCGTGACAAGCAACGATATTCAGCTTCGATAACTTTACAACAACCGTGACAAGCAACGATATTCAGCTTCGATAACTTTACAACAACCGTGACAAGCAACGATATTCAGCTTCGATAACTTTACAACAACCGTGACAAGCAACGATATTCAGCTTCGATAACTTTACAACAACCGTGACAAGCAACGATATTCAGCTTCGATAACTTTACAACAACCGTGACAAGCAACGATATTCAGCTTCGATAACTTTACAACAACCGTGACAAGCAACGATATTCAGCTTCGATAACTTTACAACAACCGTGACAAGCAACGATATTCAGCTTCGATAACTTTACAACAACCGTGACAAGCAACGATATTCAGCTTCGATAACTTTACAACAACCGTGACAAGCAACGATATTCAGCTTCGATAACTTTACAACAACCGTGACAAGCAACGATATTCAGCTTCGATAACTTTACAACAACCGTGACAAGCAACGATATTCAGCTTCGATAACTTTACAACAACCGTGACAAGCAACGATATTCAGCTTCGATAACTTTACAACAACCGTGACAAGCAACGATATTCAGCTTCGATAACTTTACAACAACCGTGACAAGCAACGATATTCAGCTTCGATAACTTTACAACAACCGTNTCTCTCTCTCTCTCTCTCTCTCTCTCTCTCTCTCTCTCTCTCTCTCTCTATATATATATATATATATATAGGGGCGGATCAACATGTTGTACAACTTCAACTCACGTTTGTGTTGTGATCGCTTGGTCTGGTTCACGGTCTGGTTAACACCAATTCAAGTTCGCCCTACGGTAACTGCGCATTGATACCAACGTTCAACAGCGATGTCTGCTTGCGGATATTTTTTGTTGTAGCTATTATTATCAATAATGTAATTGTGTATTATAGTATGTGTATGTGATGTTAATATACTAAGGTTTTGAAAGCTCATTTCTGGCATGTAAACGCATTCATAGTATAACATGAGTCCGATATTCCGACGACTTACCCATTGTCATTGCCCATAATTGTATTTTGTATTGCCTGGTTCTTATGATACGATTGTCATCATATTTGCTATACATTCTGCAAATCGTACCAATTGTTCCCGTGCTAGAAACGATTTGAATCGATAAAATCGTTCCTTACTAAGTGTACTGTTATGGCATCGTTAAACTCGTGCAAAACGTGCACGAACAAAACCGAATGCAATTACTGGAAACAATTCAAGCGAATAAGTTATGCTAATTGAGTTGACCAGCGCCATTTTAATTTTGTTGAGCTATACATGATCAAGCACTGCTCAGTCAAGACATGCATTATTATACTTTGTGCTGCTCGGTAGATTCGTACATTAGTCATTTATTAACACAATTGCTCTAATCGTACTTTAGTTATGTCCGGGAAGGCGACATAATTGCTCTTATCGTACCTACGTTATGTCCTATCAGGCGACATAATTGCTCTTATCGTACCTACGCTATGTCCTATCAGGCGACATAATTGCCCTTATCATACATAAGTTATTCCCGGGCAGGCGACATAATTGTTGTTATCGTACCTTCTTTATGCAATATCAGGCGACATAATTGTTCTTATAGTGCATAGGTAATGCTCTATCACGCTACACAATTCCTCTCATCGTACTTTATGAAATGTCAGGTGATATAATTGTTTTTTTTTCGTACCTAAGTTATTATCCGTCAGGAGACACAATTGTTCGTATCATAACTAAGTTATACCCCATCAGGCAACACAAGTGCTCTTTTCGTACCTAAGTCACTCCCCATCAAGCGAACAAATGCTCTTATAGAACCTCGTTTGTGCCCCATCAGGCGACTCAATTGCTCTTATCTTACCTCAGCTGTGCCCGATCAGGCGACTCAATTGCTCTTATCTTACCTCAGCTGTGCCCCATCAGGCGACTCAATTGCTCTTAAATTACCTCAGTTGTGCCCGATCAGGCGACTCAATTGCTCTTATCTTACCTTTATTGAGCCCGATCAGGCGACACAATTGCTGTTAGCGTACTTTGTTTTAGTAAGTGTTTTCAGTATAAGTATATTAGATTCAATTAAAACCACAGGAAAATCTCTATGTGGACACACTTGTGTCCGACCAAAAACGATTTTGGAAATGGGTTAACTTCTGAGGGCTGGTATCGAAATACTGCTGGATTAATGGTACTGATGTAAATTTTTCCTAATACATTATTTTATTAGCTTTCGAAAACAACAAGTGTGTAGTTTATTCGTGAACAATTGTTCGAGTTACATGGTTTACAGTAAAGAGGGTCTAGTTTTACGACAAACGAAGTTGAACTCCTGGTCTCTTTTATAGCATATAACAAATAAAAAAGTATGGGCTTCCCTCCTGTGATTTAAACGTTTTAAATGTAAAAGTAACTCGTTCAACAAACTTACACTTCTATGTAATTTCTCCCTATAACACATGAAGAACAGAAGAGTAACTTGACATGTTTTCAATTCGTATTTCGTATTTTATGTTTTGCATGCAAACACCTGTACCTCCGGACTATTGCTATGAATTCCCAGTACTTCTTTGTGAAGCTTGTGCAACTGAGTTGGTGCTTCGGGTTATCCTTGAAACGTTTTAATCGCGCTCCCGTGTACAAATAAAACGCTGAAAGCTTAGAAAGACTGTTAGCAGGAAATTAAACAGAGAAATATGACTAATTTAAGTGAATAACTCACTTTTTTTTCGCTAGAAATGTTAACATAAAACTTTTGTCAAAGGTTGTGCATAACTGTCGTTTTCATTAATCCATCGTCACGCCTCTTTTGAGATATTGGTACAGGGTGGCAAATAACTTTGCCATTAAAATAGTTAAGCATTCGCGAATGATTTAAATTCACTATATGAAGTTCCTTGTCCCGCCCCTGTTTTGATCATTCAGCATTCATTATAAATGAAAAAATAAAGAAACTAAATGACTTTTTTTATTCGGAAGCCAAGGTCAAAGTGACATCATCACTTTTCTGCTTTACTTTTTTTAATTAAATAATTATATGAATTATGCATGTTTTAAAAGTCGTATAACATCTTTGAGTGTTTGGTATTAACACCTTTAAAATGTACGTGCACACAATCATTACAATTATGACAGGAAACGCAAAATGGAGCCTTGTGTACACCATTCACTTTTTCAGTTAGTACCTATTATTTTTTGAAAATGTTTTTGGTCTTTATGCTCTGCAGTTATTAAAACTAAAAATTAAAATTACGTTCATGTTGACATATACTTTTGATGTTGACATGAAACTTTATACATTGTGATCCTGTAGCTGATTTTGGTTGCGGTTTCTAATTTACTAATAGTCTCATTACAACAAATACGAACATTTGTAATCATCATAATAAATATTACATATAGTATATTTATTAAAACGTCAGAATGTAGAAAACGATGGCAAGCATACAGAGGCACTTGTAAAGATGTACATATTCAAACTCACAAACAATGGGGTAACACAATTTACCAAAATAAAAGATTAGCTCATAAATCAGATAACACAAGAATCATCATCAATATTCCCTTGACCGGTCTGGCCGTTGGGGGGGGGGGATGAGAGACGACGACACAGAAATCCTCTCCAGTCAGGTCTTTTGTTTGCTATGAGTAGCTCATCCATGGGAAAGGATCTCCACTTTTTCATATTTTCCATCCAGCTTTTCTTCTGACGACCTCGACGGCGAACTCCATGTAAGGTTCCCTTGAGCACAGTGTTTCACAGTGAGTCGTGCCTATGAGGGTTCTTGTGGGCCAACAAGTGCTGCTGCCATGTTCCGGACGTACTCGTTGGTCTTGTGCTCCAGGTAGGAGATGCAGAGCAGTCTTCGGAGACACTTGTGTGCGAAGGCCTGTATCCTTCGTTCTGTGTCCGCGTGAAGCGTCAAGGTCTCGTAGCCGAACAATAGGATGGAGACTACGAGGGACTTGTAGAGCCTGTACTTGGTGGGAAGCTGATGGAGCTGCTTGTCCATTACCCGCTCAGTCTAGCCATCGCTGCAGTTGCCATGGCGATTCTTATTCGGGCCTCAGCAGTGCTGGTACCATCCTTTGATAGGGCTGCTCCTAAGTACTTGAAGGTGGTCACTTCCTCCAGTTTCTCGCCGTTCACGGTGATGTCTGCGCTGGTGTTGTTCGTGCTATTCACCATGATCTTCGACTTCTCCGTGCGTACCTCCATCCCGTATCATCCTGCACTTTCGTAGAGCTTGTTGGTGAGGTTTTGGAGTTCACTGCTGGTACCACCCATGAGGTCAATGTCATCAGCGAATCTCAAGTTGGAGATGGGTCTGCCACCGATGGAGATGGAGGTGTGGTGGTCTGAGAGAGTCTCCTGCATTATATCTCAAGGAAACTGTTATTTGTTGTTAATAACTATTTTAACTTCTAACTTCAGTGCTTGAACTTCCAATGTACATGCATTTCTTGCTTGAAGTCTTCTTCATTGCAAGTCCGCCTAAATCCTTCACGAATGAAGATGTTCACGAGGCAATGGTACAGCCGGACATTTCTTGTCATGGCCTCCATTTTACCTTTGAGCATAACGTAGTTTGACAACATTTTGAATCTGGAAATATTATAATATAAATATATATTGAATATAAATATAAATATACTATATAAATATATATATATATAT